>CM068547.1:31563001-31995501 GCA_035048495.1 Euptelea pleiosperma
AACAAAAAGAAATAAGAAAATTAGTTGAATTTGGTGCAGTCTTTTCTGATCTCCCCTTCCATTCCGGTTTTGATCCCAACTCTTCCCAATTTATGCATTGCGGCCGCAAATGCCGAGAAAAACAGTGTCTGGTTTTCGGCATACCGGAATACCATTTTCCGGCTAAGAACATCGCCTCCGGAAAACAACGACTGATCGGACGTTAGCAGACCCTTCTGGTGGCGTAAGTTCTTGAAGTAGACGTTATCGAATACAAACGGCGTTTCTCTATCTAGTGCTTCGGCAACGTTCTGATCTATCTTGGGAAATGGACAGGCGCTGATGAGATCATCTCGCATTGTGGGGTCCATGGTGGGGTCATGGTTGTGGATACGGTTGGCGAATTGGGAGCAGTGAGAAAACCGACAGTGTGGGCCCCTGAGAGTGTGAGGAGATCGAGTTGTTTGAGTCCCTTGGATTGGAACAGACGGACGAGATCGGTCAGGTTTGATTCAGCACGTGGGATCTGTGCAGCGACATTGTCGGCCTTGGAGATCCTTCCGTCTCTCCTCCCCTTCTCCACCTCCCAGTGTGGGCCCTGCAACTGTGTATGATGGAGAATACGCGTGAGATGCATATTGCAATTATTAGCCGTAGACTCTCAAAAATCAGCTAAGGTGCGATTCCAACTGGCGCTCGCTTATACAGACAATTCAGTTGTAAGTGCTTCACACACGATCACCGCGATTTTTGACACATGCGGTCGCTGAAAAATCTATGATACAGAACTCTGTATCAAAATTTTGACGCAGAATTGACACGTGGCACAATATTTTGGAATGTTTGGCCAACACCTTGGTGGACCTTTACAACTAAAATCAGCATGATTAGTGATTTCTATTTATTGGATTTGAGTACTTTTTCATAATGGGCTTGGAACCAATCCATAGGTCCGTTCATGAAGCCCATAATGAAAAAGTGCTCAAATTGAGTGGCTAGAAATCAATAATCATGCTACTTTTGTTGCGTAGGCCCACCATGAAGTAGGTCATGCATTCAAAGGATCAGGGGGTCCAAAGAATGTGACTCATGGCCATTTTATGGACTCAAAATTTTGATAAAGAGTTCTGTATCGTAGAACGACTCGATGGTCCCACCTTAGTGATCTCCTTATAAGGAAAAATATATGATACCGACTTCTGTATCAAAATTTTGATGCAGAATTCACTCAATTTGCCTAGTACTCTTTCGGGCCCACTGCCTCCCTAAATGTTTGGGTCTGGATCTAAGTCGAGCTTAAGAATTTGCAGCACGATCCGATAAGTCCCAATAGCTTCTTTAATCTGGGAACTGTGATCTGATTAGTAATCGGCTCGTTTCTAGATCAACCCTGATCCAATCTAAGCCCAAACATTGGCAGCCCTAAATAGAACAAAGGAATGTAACCTCGAGTCAGATCTGGGATTCGTTTTGATCTTGCATTCCATAGTTGGATCCGGGGAACCGGGTCTGGCTTTGTTCCAATTAGATCCTATATACAATACAGTATATAGCTGTAACATTACAATAATCTAGTATTAATTACTGTGCATGAATATGTTACCGTGACGACGACATCCCGAGCTAAGATTGCGAGGATATCCGCACATGACACGACACCCGGGCATGATTCTTCTAGAACCTTCTTAGCACGAACTACAATATCGAAACCGTCCCCAGCAAGAGACAGGCTGATAGGTGCATCCCTCTCCGCCCGGTTATCCGCCGTTGATGCAATCAACACAGATCCATCACAACCCTGGAAAGCAGTGTTTTAAAACTTGAAAACTCAGTGTAAGTGGACTCAGCATGTTATTAAAATTATTAAATTGCATAAAAATTAGAAACAAAAAACCAAAAAAACGACGGTTATAAACAGTAATGCCACAACCCCATTACATTATATCCGATATAACGGCCGTTAAAAATTAAATATAATATTTTATTAATATTCTGAATATTTTTTGACTGATACGTGACTGATGTGACCCGTTATAACAGTCATAACAGTAATTATGGGACCATTATAACGGATTAATTAAAATCTTAACAAAAACTACAAAAATAAATAATTTAATTTTAAATATATATATATACCCAAAAAACCGATATTAAGCCGTTAATTTTAGTAGCAATCTGAGTCTAGTTGACTCGGTGGAAATTCTGAGTCGACTCGGCTAATACGAATGAGAGAGAGAGAGAGAGAGAGAGACCTGAACGAAGCAGTCATGGAAGAAGAGCCTGAGAGTTCCAGGGAGAGTAATGTTGGGGGTGGGCTTCTCGTTCATCTTCTTCTCCAATACTCCTTAATAATTTCTTCAACATTTGGACACGTACTCTCATAAAAATTTACAGAGAGACCCCTCGACAACGAAGAATTCGCGAACAGAACTGAACCCAACAGAAGACCCGCCAGAAAAACCAGAAAACCCATGCTCTGCCTTCTTTGATCTTCTCTTGCTTTCCCCTCTTTGCTTCTCTCTGTGCTTTATAACAAAATGAGAATTTTCATAAAGAAATGATAAAAATGAAGAAAAACTAAAAAGAGAAATGCGTATATACGGATGGGTTAATTGATTGAAGCAAATAAGAGACCCACATTGTAGGTTGGGGTGTCAACGGGTCGGTTCCGATTCGGTTCCCATGGTACTCAGAACCGGAACCGATATTACCAGTTCTTATTGGTTCCGGTCTAGTTCTCGTTTATTGGTACAAATCTTAATAATATTATAATTTTAACACTACATCTATATAACGGTTCAGTTCCAGTTCCTATTGGTTTTGGGTACAAATCTAACTACCCAGAACTGGAACCATTATTTTTGGTTCAGTGCCGGTTCTTTTTTAATTGGTTCCCAAAAATGTAGAACCTTAACCCGTGTTTTTAGTTCCGATTCTGATTTGGATTCTGTTAAACGGGTAAAATTGACACCCCAAATTGTAGGGGAGCCGATTAATAACCGGGTCGGGCCTAAGGCATCTGACATAGCAAGTGTTTTAGGGCATTTTAGTAACACCTGCTTGAAATTTATTCATGAACTTTTCTGAATTACCTCCGGATTATTCAGTTTTGAACATGAAAAATCATTTTATAAGACAAAAAAGTTGTCAATATTTTTACTTCTTTTTGTTTTATTTAATTTTAACTTATCTTTGCCGAATTTTTTAATGCAAGCCGAATCGTGCTCCTCTGAATTGCTAACTAGGGATATGACACGCTAAATACCTAATGAACCTGATTGCTTTGGGCCGGTTTAGATCCATATTTCAGACCCGATAGATAATTAGGTCGGGTCAGAATATATTGGTGGTTGATTCATTGACAGCTCAATAATCCAAAATGGGTAAAAATTGAAAACTGGAAAGGAGTTCAACCACACTCACATTCTCCATGTCTTCCAGCTTTCTTATGTAACTTCCGAGTTCCATAATTAATGCATTTTTGTGTAATTTTTTGATAGTATGACCCTGCTGCTGGACCAATTTCGTCCGGCTGCTCATTCAAGTGCTGCCACCTATTACATGAGACGTGGTTAGTATTCATTTTGAACACGGGACATGGAGGGAAACTGAGGCTGGACCAATCCTTGTATGGCTCAGGTGGGACTGAAAATCTTTTTGATTCTGAGAATTGCTTGATGCCTGATGTTCTCCACTTCGCCCTGATCCCATGGGACCCACAATTCGAAATATGGTAAATACCACTTGAACGTGGCACACTCTTAGAGGACTTTGACCGTATGGTGCTTTTCCAATCCCTAGATGGACCTACAAATCAAAAATAAGCTTGATTAATGATTTCAAACCTTCGGATCTTCGTACCTCGCTCAAATTCACACAGTTAAAATCAGCCCATGAAAATAATTTCAATCCAATGCCTAGAAATCACTACTTGGGCTGATTTTTGGTTTATAGGTCCACCTAGGGATTGGCCAAACATCCATACGGTTAGAATCCTCTAAGAGTGTGCCACGTGTCACATATTGCACTATGTCATCGACCTAGATAAAAGAGTGCTGTCATCAAAGTTTTACTCCAAGGAGATGGGAGTCCATTTCACAGTTGGCACAACGTGATTTCTTTTTTGTCATTTTGATGGTGTTCCTCACGCGTATGTAAATTTATAAGCCCAACAAATATAGAGAAGATTAAGGAACACGTCACGGGAATGTCAAGATCAGGCCAGCTCAACCGTCAATTTCAATTTCTTCTCCCAGGGCCCACCTTAGAAACCAAAAATGTATAATTGCTTCATCACATCATCTTCATGTAGACCATAAATGAGAGATTTATCATTCTGATACATGCACCTGTGTGGGTCCACTATCAGGAGATCTTTTATGCCAGACCTAACCTGATTGGACCACTCTGATCATCCGAACTATGGACTTTTTTCTTCTACTCCATCCTATGTTTGACTATCCAAAGGAATTCAGAGGATCAGGTGGTGATCATCAAAAGTCTGCTAGATGAGACCCATCAAATCAAATGATGGGGTCCACACGGGAAAGGGATTACATGCATGGAGAATGTATAGAAAGAGACGATGGGCAGTGTTTCGATGGTTGCAAGAGTAATGGGCTGTGTTCGGGCCCCACCCAGATGAGTTCGGCATAGCTCATACATATAGCAGGTAGTTTATGCCCACATTAAGAAACTGCCACGTGCAGTGAGAGGAGTAAAACTTCAACGCCGCGACCGCCCACAATATGAGCCACGTGGAACATTCTTAGCCAGATTAGTGATTCCAAACCTTTGGATCTTTGTAAATAATGGTCAATAATGCTCAACTACCTACGGTTAAAATCAACCAATGAAAATGACTCTAATGATGTTGATTTTTGGTTTTGTAGGTCCACCTAGGGATTGGCCAAACATCCAATTGGTCAGTGGCCTCTAGGAATGTGCCATGTGGCTCATATTGTGGGTGGTGCCAATGAAGTTTTACTCATGTGTAGGGTTTGCAATGGATCGGGTTCGAGTCGAATTGTTATTGATACCGATCCAATAAGAAATCCAATTGATCCAGACATGATCGGATCAATAAAATTCAGTTCTTGAACCGATCCGATATGATTAGAATTGTTTCGGGTCCAATCCGATCCGATCTTATATATATATATATATAGATATTGGATCGAAACATGGTCGATAGATCTAATAAGATCGGATCGATAATTTGTGATCCGGTACAGGTCCGATTATGAAAAATAAGGTTCCAGACCCGGGTTTCAGATCGGATTGGATCTCCGGGTCGATCTGATCCATTGCCACCCCTACTTATGTGAGAGGGCTCCGAAAAATTGTGTCATCTGTAGCTAAGAGTGAAGATTTATTCATATCATTGGTTCTTTCCTAGGACGCTCAGCTCTTACCAAATCTGACCCGGAACATAAGTAGCTAGGTCCAACTCCAGCCCAACTCATTGTGGGCTTAAACAATTCAAGATAAAAGCCCAGGCCAAGAATAAGTATAATGGGCTGGGCCATAGCCAAATCAGCTAGAGGACCTACCCGGTTGGTAAAGGTTGGTAAAGTTTACGGCAAAATCGTTTTGCTAATGCAAACACAATTTTGTCAAAAATGTTTCATACACAAACATTTAAGATGGATGTCAGCCTCATCCACAGAAAAATTTTGATACCTAATTTTATTTTATACGGGCGTCCAAGCTACACCTATAAACAGAGATACAGATGTTTGGCGTATATCCATATGGCCCTGAAGACCAAAAATTAGCTGGATTGGTGGTTTTTAACCATTGGATTTGAATCTTTTTCATGGGTTGAATTTTAACCGTGGATTCCAAAATTATTTTGGGTCCTAACATGCACCGCCAAGAATACACCAATCAACTAATTTTTTATTTGCAGGTCCACCTAGAGATGTTTCAAACATCCATTCGATCATAAATCTCTAAGCATGTTCAATGTGGCCTTTTTTAGATCATGGTTCGAAGTCTCGGCTGGTCCCGGCCGATCAAGATTAGGATTGACAGGCACATTTCGGGATCGTCTCACCTGAGATGCACTGTTCCATGAAGAAACCTAACGTTGCTCGAGCATGACGGTCCGAGATGGTGTTGTTTGTCAGAATCCTCAAAACTAACGATCAAGAAGTTAACCAATAGCTTATTGAATCGTAATTTCTAGGTCCAGACAGAGGCCTCAAACCGAGCCCAAATTGACAATGGGCCGCTAAGCTTTGAAATCCCAACTAGAGCCCAACCCAGAGATAGGAGATATCTAATCCAAGCTCCCTCATGGCCAAGTTACCAAAATATTTTGGTGCAGTAGAGCATTTTTTGGGCCCACTATCAACTAAAATGGGTATCGCTAGCCGATTGTAACACTTTTTTAGGGAGTGTTTCTAGCCGTTAGATTCAAGCATATTTTTGGATTCTAAATAATAGAAATCATCGATCAAGCTGATTTTTGATGTATATGGATCAAGGGGTGGGGCCAAAATCCATGCCGTTTGTGGGCCCAAAAAAATGCGTTTGGTAGGGCCACAGAAAGAGATTCAAAAAGAGACATGCTTTCTTTTTTGTTGTTTTAATATTTTTATTACACAAGGGTCGAACAGACGGAGGTGAGTGGATCCCACAATGCCGGAAGCAAGAACTTCCTCCCATTCACCCCATGCGCATTATAGCTCCCACCCGTGGTGGGGTCCACCAGAACCTCCCCAGCGTATCCTGGGAACGCCCCGCTACCGTACGCACCAGGACAGGCTGACGCCGCCTCTAACGGCGCCGATGCCGGTCCCTGAAAGAACCCGGTCCCGTAAGGGTTCGTCACAGCAGCGGCTAACGTCGTAGCCAAACCGATCACCATCCCATCCACACCCACGTCCCCGTTCGGAGCGACCAACGGTGGAAACTGCGGCCCGTAAACCGGTTGATGGAACGGCCACGCGCATTGACCAGGACACTGAGTCACCGAGTTCCCAACCCAAACGTACACAACCCGACCCGCCGATACCGAACCATGGTGCGCACAACTGCTCATACAAAATCCCTCAACGGCTACATCTCCTGCCGTGAAAACTATAACCACACGGTCCACACCTCCATCTCCCGAAGCTTTCTCTGCTAGAGTAGAAATCTGGGTCCGAGTCAGGAATCGCCCGAATGAGTAAGACTCATAGCGACTCTGTTTACGGACTTTTACCCCAACGGCATTGTTGACGTTACTGGGTTTCTGGTGGGACTTTTTCGGGATTAAAGTCTGGTAACTCTCGAGGGTTCTCCACCAAGATGAAACAGAGGGTTTTGGTGGGACCTTAAGGTTTAAGTCTGTGGTATCAAGAGAGTGGAGGAAGTCGAGAAGAACTGATCTCTGTGATGGGGTGAAACGTCCGTACCATATGATGTTCATGGAGAGATTTCCAGTAAGGAGGGGCCCATTGTGGTAACTTAATACGGTGGGCTGTGTTTTAACTAAGGAAGCGAGCTTTCTGGTTGCGAAACAGAGATTTAGAGAAGCTAAAAGAAGAAAAGAGAGAAGAAAAATGGATCTTTCGATCGACAAAGAGAAACCCATTCGTTCGAGAGAGAGAGAGAGAGAGCGGGAGAGATTGCAGAGTAATTTGGAGTGGAGAGAAGGGTATGGAGGGTATTTATAGCACAAGTAACTGAAGAAGACGGCTCCTCATGCATGCAAGGAGGAGATATTATTGTTTAATATTTTTTCTATTTTCCATGATTTTACCAAAATACCCTTCTATATTGGACAAAACAATTCTGTGTAAATGACAAAACATGATAGAAAGGGTTATCAACCGTCCATAATTCATCAATCTAAACAATAATTGATTTTCATCTCTTTGATGGGGTTATAACAAGGTTTAAAAGGGGCCGTTAAAACGTTATAACGGACTCGGAGCGTCACCGGAAACAAAAAAAAAAAGGGAAAATAACGGTCCTAAATTTAAATTTTGAAATTTTACATTTTCAATTTGATGGAAAATAACATAAAAATGGAAAAATAACGAAAATAACCGGCTTTTTTAACAATTTTTTCAGAAAATAACAGATGTTCGAATGAAAATAGCGGCCTTTATTTTCTGAGTGTAAACGGTACATAATGTAGCGGGGAAGGTCCGAAACCGTTATAACGGCCGTTTTCTAAACAATAGACTATAGCTCTAAAACTACTCAAATCCGACGATCATAATTATCTCATCAGTAAATTTTGTCATGGGTCATTGTCAGTTAATATTTACAATCTAATCTACGTATTTGGTTGATGGATTGAGGATCGATCATCTTGACCTAAATAGAGTCTTAATGGTCAAATAAAATTCATGTTGTTGACCCCAAACATCTGGCATATATAAGTCCTAGATGACAATGATGATGATGGTTGTGTGCCATCTAAAGGATGTCAGCTCAACACTATCAACCACCATTTCTGCATCTGACTACACCAAAATACTCGTTCTTAAGAATTGGGCCACCACCTGAAGAACCCATCTCATCGCTTGCGCTTCTGCTTCTTCTGCAGATTTTGATCCCATCCGCCAGAGGACATTTACCTATTGAATCACGTAAGATGAAACCCAAACCAACTATCCCTGTAACTGAGGACCAAGAAGCATCCGTTATTAATCTTAAAAAAGGCCAATGGGCAATGGGGTGGTTTCCAAGCGTTGATCAAATGGGATCGGCTTGACTTTTCAATAGGCCGACCGTATAAGAAGGAATAAAAGTCAAAATCTCGAATGGATTTCGATGATTATTTACATGCACCATATCATTTCGATGTGTTTCTTTGTTAATTTCTATCCAACTAACACCAAGAATAGGGTTCACGTTAGGGCTGGCAATGGATCGGGTTCGAGTCAAATTGGTACTGATTTGGTATCAATCCGATAAGAAATCCAACCGATCCGGACCCGATCGAATCAATAAAATTCATTTCCGGTTCCAGATCCGATCCTAATAAAATCAATAATATATATTTAAATATTTTTATACAATTAAATATATGTCTATATAATAATTATTATATATAGTATAGATGTCGGGTCTATATGGGATTGGGAAAAGGTTGACCCATACCGATCTGATCCGATAAAAGATCGGATCGACAATCTGTGATCTAGTACCGATCCGATTGATAACAAAAAATAAAGTTCCGGACCGGTTTTTCGGATCGGATTGGATCTCGGGTTTGATCCGATCCATTGCCAGCCCTTGTTCACGTTAGTAGAGATTTTAAAATACCAAAAATACCCTTAATAATTAAAAAACTTAAAAGCAACCAACATTAATTAGTATTAAATAAACAATTAATAATAGTAGTAATTTAGCAGTGACGACTGTTTGAGCTGGTTTTGATGTTACGGGTCGATCCACATTTGGGTCCGCTCACCTTCTTCACCTCCTCATTTAAGATTTCTATTTCTTCACAAATCACAAAATGGCCAAAATACTTCCCAAAATAGCCTCCTGCACCTGTACCCAAACTACAAGAACCCTTGCGATTTCCGTACTTTTTTTTCCCTTGCTTTTAAAAACTGTGGGTAAATAAGGAAAACGAGACGTATTATGTATCAATCTTGTGACGTCAGGTGATGATGAACGGTGATGGCTCTGCGAGATCTTATTCACGACATTATGACCACGATACGTTCATGTTGGGATGGGAAGATAAAGACAGGAGGGACTTTGGGTTGATAATGGATCAGGTCTGATATGATTTTATTTCATTAATTGGGTCTGGATTGAAGTATTGGGTCGTCCATTGGATCGGGTCTGGATTCGGGCTCCATGATTCGATAAACTTATCAAATTGTTCCAGATTTAAGCCCGATTTGACCCGATGTACGGTAATTAAGATAGGTCCACCCACCTATGGCTGGGCCAAACATCCGTACGGTCAGTGGTCCCTAAGAGTGTTGCACGGAGTAAAACTTCTATCACACGAAATTCTAAATCACACAATCACAAGCCAATGAGTTCTCGGCACGTACACAAGTGCTTTTGCAAAGTACCATGTGCTTTTCTTTTAGATGTACGTGCCGAGAACTCATTGGCTGTGTTTGTGTGATTTGCAATCCCATTGTGACAGAAGTTTTACTCGTGTTGCACGTCAAGGTTCGAAGTCTCGGGGTCGGCTGTCGAATCAGCCACCTCCGATCCCAATTCGGCTCCGTTGGATCAGACCAATCCAGCGGTGGGCTCCAATCCGGATTGACTTGATCATTAAAATCATTAAAATTTTGACTTGATCCATTTCAGCCTCTTTGGATGAAAAAAAAAAGGGTCGGGATAGGGGGACAGAGGATGAAACCTAACTTTGTACCTAAACAACTAAACCGTAGATCTACCCACAATCGAACGGCTTTTCTTCTTTTGCCTTTTCAGAACAAAACTGCGCCGATTAGAGCCGCTAAGAGCCGAGTAATAAATACGAGTCCACGTGGCATGTCTTCTCCCATACCTGGCACGTCTTCTCCCATCACATCTCCTCTTCTCTCAAACTTCGACTGAACCGTCTGCAACCCACCCTTCTTTTGTTTTCTCTTCATCATCTCCTCCTACACCGTTGTCGCAGTCGCCAACTTTGCCGATCAACCAAGAGAGAAAGTGAAACTTCAAACTTCAAAGCCAGTTCGAATTTTCGAGTCTTCTCTTTCCCTATGACCTCTGATTCACGTACAGTGATCGTCGAGAAAAGATGATTTTAACCAGAAATTTTGTGATCTTTTGATGAAGAGGAAAGTTAGATCCTTTGTCGAACTTGAGATTAAAAGCTTTAATCTGGTCTTGCCGTTCTGATGGTGTGCCCAAGCACCCTACATGTGTGCCAGATGCAAGGATGATAAAAGCTTTTAGGTGAACATGTGGCTACATTTTAATGGCAGTGTGCCTCGGGCCCTCAAATCAGTCGATCAAAAGTTCTTCCACACCAGCTAAGAGGGTTCATGTTTGGCTCTTAAGCCTGTAGATAGGCTTCAAATGATTTTTTTGTTGGATCGTGATAAATTTTAACAAAAATTTGTTGCAATACATTTTAGTTCCCAGAATGAGACCTTTCTGGTGCATAAATATCTTATGTTCGTTTAATTTAACCCTATTATTTTTTCAAATTTATGGTTGATGCACTTCTGCATCGCATCTTGAACTATGGAGAGCGTTTGGTCAAGGTCATCCCTTAACTAATCTGTGAATGGATTTAGGGTTCTTCATTGTTTAGCCATCAAGGTCATCCCTTAACTGATCTGAGTGGGATCTTTTACGTGATGTGAGCTTGAACCACGGAAACAGCAGAAAGGCACAAGGCATTTGAGAAGGAATCCAACCCCTTATCCCCTGCCATCAAACACGCCATATGCCTTGGCTAGTTGGACCGGCTTTTAGGTAGAAAAGATATTCCTCCGTTTTGTGAGGTAAAAAATCTGAAGTGGGAAAACAAACCTCTGCAAGTAGCTTGGAGAAATGAAGAGGGAGATAGAAGTAAAGAACAATGGTGAGGACTGAGGAAGGTAACAGAGGCAATTGAAGAAGAGGCAAAGTCCTTCAGTAACAAAAAATGATTTAAAAAAAATAAAAAAGCTGAACTCATAATTAACTTTTGTGGGTCATCGGAACCTGTTCCCTACTTTTTTGGTTTTTGAGACAGACATGTGTTGCGCATAGCGGTATTTGGGTCGTACACCCTCTGTTCGTGCTGTACTATCGGCTCTTAGCGGCTCGAATCGGCCCAGTTTTGTTTTGAAAAGGGCAGAGAAGAAAAGCCGTTCGATTGTGGGTAGATCTACGGTTTAGTTGTTTAGGTACACAGTTAGGTTTCATCCTCTGTCCCCCGATCCCGACCCAAAAAAAAAAAGCATAAAAATCATAAAAAATGGTTGGACTCAGCGAGTCAATTCAGCCAACTCGCTGGATCACCCGATCCAACGTGATCAGTGTCTGGGCTCCGAGACCAATTCGAATCGGCCGATACTTCAAACCTTGTCGCACGTTGCAAATTCTGTGGTCCACCTAGGGATGGACCAAACATTCAAAGTTGAGGGTGGGCAACCTAATAATGTTGCACGTGGCCCAAATTGTGGAACATCCTCCACACCTCTGGCTCTACAAATGTTCGGATCTACCCTGACCTAATCCGAACCCGATCTGTTGACAGCCCTAATTCATATATATGAAAAGGGTCGGGTTCCAGCTACTGCCCTAAAATGAAAGGGCTCTCGTTAAAGGACACAGTATGAGACACGTGGCGCACTCTTAGAGGACTCTGACTGTATGGATGTTTGGACAATCCCTAGGTGGACCTACATACCAAAAATCAGCGTAGTGATTTCTAGGCGTTGGATATTTGTACGTCAAATACTGCTCAAATTACCACAGTTAGTATCAACCCAAGAAAATAAGTCCAATCTAACGCCTATAAATCATTAAAAAGGCTGATATTTGGTTTGTAGGTCCACGTAGAGATTGGCCAAACATCCATACAGTCAGAGTCCTCTAAGAGTGTACCGCGTGGCTCATATTGTGTGCTGTAACGGGAGCCTAAGCCATATGGAAAAAAGGCTTACTAAAAATGAGAAAACGTTACCGTGACAATCAAGAACACACCCCAACTTGAGAAATGAGGTTGCAATCAAGTTTTTCAGTGACAGATCGTTCTCATGGTGTACTGGACACATTTATCTTTGATCCACCATTACAAGTAAAATAGTGCAAATATTATATTTTTACCCACCTGGGCACGTATTCATTGAAGAGCTTGCATTCAAAAACCCACAAGAAAGTCAGTCAGGTGACCATGTACCTCAAACATGGCTGGGCCACCAGACTGGGCGGAGTATTGAAGATGATGATGGATCATGGGTCTTCTGGAAATAGACCTCCTACTCATCAAGTAATGGAGAAATGAATGAGGGGATCACATGGTATAAAAGTTGGCCATTATAACGGTAACAGTGTTAACGCTCCAACCCCATTACGGTATTTCGAAAACTGTGCCCATCACCAAAAGATCAGGCTTGACGTTATAACGGCCACTATTTGGGATTTTTTATTTTTACAAGTCTCGGGATCAGAGGGCTCCGACTGATCCGGATCGTTCTGGATCGGACCAGGATTAGCCCATCTCGCCCAAGACAATGTGAGACTCCATTGTAAAAACAGTGATCTCGATCCAGAGACTCCAGACAGAGCCTAGTTTGGATTGGATCGGTGGACTCTGATGGCTTTGAACCATGGTACGACGGATGGTTTATACCAGGCATGGTTCGAAATCTCGGGATCAGATGTTGGATCGGTGGGCTCCGATCCCTATCCCAATCCAGAACGAGATCAGCGCATCTCGCTCGAGACAACGTGGGACTTCTTTAGGAAAAGTGATCTCGGGCGAGACAATCCATTTTTTGAATCGGATGGGTGGGCTCCAATCCGGACTGCCCGATCCAGAACAGGATCGGCCGTGACTCCGAACCATGACATGACATGCTTACGGTGTGTAGGGCCATAAAATATGATACTGATCGTTCATGCACTTGCCCATCATGTGAACCACAAATAATAAAGATGGTATTGCATGGATGATGTGGGGTCAGCATGGCTTGATCATGATTCCTGACATCGACAGGTGAACTGCACTTAGGTTAGGCCTACTGCTGCTACCAACTCCATGATCATATACATCCATGAAGAAGCCCATCTTGTGAAGTTGTAATGAATCCATGATCCCCTGCAACATTTATACAAACAGACACCATTTTCTCGCAATTCTGAACGTATCATATCATCACATTCTGAAATTATCGTGATACCGTATGTTTCTCGTTTTCATTCAAAGCCTGATCAACCTTCTTACTCATTGCTACGTGTCAATATATGAAGGATCATCACCGTTTTGAGTAAGGAAAAAGATGTAACAAGGTATGCCTGAAACTGTTCATCTGCGGAAGCGGCATTTTTGGTAGTCACCGCTGCCATCTGGGCCCACTGACCGCTTAGATGTTTATCCCACCCCTTGGTGGATATACATACTAAACATCACCTCGATTGGTAATCTATAATCATTAGATTTTAACACTTTTTAGCACCATTTAAGGCGTTCTTATAGCGGTTGAATACAACCAATTTTTGAGTACTAAAACCAACGGCTAAGAATCATTAAACAAGCTGATTTTTTTGTATGAATGTCTATTAAAGGGCGGGCTAAACATCCTTGCGGTCAGTGGGCCCAGATGGCAGTGGTGACTACCAAAAATGCCGCTTCCGCAAATGAAAAGATCTCAGGTATACCTTGTTACATCACGACCCTTGAGTAAAACTTCTGTCACAATCGGATTGCAAATCACACAAACACAGCCAATGAATTCTCGGCACGTACACCTAAAAAGCCAAAGCAATGTGTACTTAGCCAAGCACTTGTGTACGTGCCGAGAACTCATTGGCTTGTGATTGTGTGATTTACAATCTCGTGTGACAGAAGTTTTACTCCAAAGTTTTACTCCGGGATCAGTGTCTCTTTCTTCCACTTGGCAGGGACATCATTGGATATGTTCGTACAAGCCATCCTCACGGCAGATCCAGCATTTGCTGACGTCTCATCTGGGTTCCCCAGTTTTTGGAGCCGTTCTATGATACAGACGAATCAAACTTTGCTGTCAGCGAGCAATATGAGCCACGTGGCACACTGTAGAGGAATCTGATCGTATGGATCTTTTTCCCATCTTTAGGTGGACCTACAAACCAAAAATAAGCCTGATTAGTTATTTCAAACCTTTGGATCTTTGTCCTCAAAGTTTTACTCGATACAGCATTCTGTATCACTTTTGTCGTGATGTAAAACTTTTTTGACATCGGAAAGCACGATTTTTGTTACTCACTGCTATCTGGGCCCACTGACCGCATGGATGTTTGGCGGCCTACACACCAAAATTCAGCCGGATTGGTGATTTATAGCCGTTGGAATCGAGAACTTATCATCATGGGCTTCATGAACAAGCCTATGGATTGTTTCCAAGCCCAAGATGAAAAGGTGCTCAAATCCAACGGCTAGAGATACCCAATCACACTGATTTCTGGTATATAAGTCCACCAAGGTGCGAGCCGAACGTTAATGGGTCAGGGTCAGTGGGCCCGGCGAGTTCAAAGGTTTGAACTTTGAAGTTTGAACTAGTTCCCTCCGAAAATACCACGTGAACATCTTTCTGCAGCTTCATAAAGTTGGCGTTTCTGTCACGTAAACGCCCTATATAGGGAAGTACAGCTAATAAAAATTTGGAAGTATGACGTCTTTAGCCTCTCACCAATCAGCGAGAATCTTCGATCTACTCTATTAGAAGTAGGGGTATTTTCGTAATATAAAAGTGTCATTTTCCAGGGCTGCACGCCCATAATTTCAGACTGGACTTGGTCGTCAGACCTACGAGACTAAAGTGTGAGTAGAACCTACGAACCTAGCCTGAAGTTTTACTCTTTACGAAACCAATCGTTCGTGTTGACCTGGACTGTCTAATCAGTTAGACAGTGGACCCCACGTTAGTGACCTCCGGCCCGGGTCTTGGGAGGAAAACCCAGCCCGACCCGGCCCGGCCCGTTAAGAGAGCTTCGTGGGCCCATCTTCTAGGGTACTAACACGGCCTGGCGCTTGACCCAGCCCGGCCCAAAAATGCCAGTTGGACTCATTGGGGCCCACTAACAGAATGGATGGTTGGCCCATTCTTTGTGGACCTACATACACAAAATCAACCTGCTTGGTGATTTCAAGCTGTTGGATTTGAGTACCCCAAAAAAATGCTGGAATCCGTTGGCTAAAAATAGTTAAATCAAATGGCTGTCACTGATCAGGCTTAGTTTTTAGTGTGTAGGGCCACTGAAGGATGGGCCAAACATTCATTAGGTCAGTGGGCCCAAAAATAGTGAGCCACGTTTCATTTTGGGCATCAAAGTTTTTCTAAGATTATTTTTATTTCAATTGTACATTTTTTAGAGAAAAAAAAAACCCAAAAATGCAACGTGGATTCTATGGGGCCCATTGGCCACATGAATGTTTGGTGTACCCCAAAGTGGACCTACACACCAAAAATAAGCTTGGTCGGTGATTTCTCGCTGTTGATTTGTGTGCCTGAAACTGCTCGAATCGAATGGCTAGAAATTGCATGTGGGAAATGACCGAATGCGACAGCCAGAAAGTGATAATCAAGCTGGTTTTTGGTGTGTAGGTCTACCAATAGGTGAGGCAAACATTTCTGGGTCATTTGGCAAAATCATTGAATTATGTAATGGACTAATCGGGTGTGAGGGGCTGAGATCTACCATCAATTTGGAGGATAAGATCTCAGCCACTCTTTGTTGAAACCGAATAAGATAAGAGATAAGACAATTTTCATGTTTTGTTATATAGATAATTTGAACAGATCAAAAGAGATTTTGAGAAGTATCTATTTTGATATAGTCATCTTCTAAGCGGCATAACTTTTTTACTCAGGTATCTAATTTGAAATCTGTATAATGTTGTAGAAATTTTGTTTCAAGATCTAAAATAATTATTTCATACTTAGTTTCATAATTTTGATGTTTTGGCCTAGCTCCAAAAATATAGTTGAAATCAAATCTAAGTTTTATATTAATTTAGGGTTTGGTGGACTCCGCTCTATATTAAATAATCATTTGAGGCTTAAATTAAAATTAATTCGGAAACATGGAAATTAATTAACACTTTACCAATTGCTTGGCTTATCTTGACTTTTGAGTTTGACATTGACTAATGGACCTTTGACTATGAATTGACTTAACTTGACTGTACCCTTGTGTCAGTTTGAAAATAATGGAATTATAAATAGTTAAATGTCTTAATTAACCTTTTCATCCACACCTTGACCTTGGATTTCAAGTCAACCCACAAATCACGGGTCAGTTCAAACTATGGATAGTGGATCAAGTCCTAGGTCGCGGAAGGGATTGGTGCGTTACAAAACTCACCATTGATCTCCTTAACACAATTCCCAACAGCCGAGCTTCTTGACATGTTTGCCGAAGCCACCCCTTGATGAACTCTCTCCGTTTTTTCTTCTCTCTTTATTTTCTTTTATTTTCCTTATGTTTTACACATTCTATTGTTTGTGGTACGCAAATCCCAAGAAAAATTGATGGACGGCAATGAATCCCAGATTACGTGGCCGACTTGTAGTTTCTCTTTCTGGTAAGATGAGTAAGTAGTAAATTTGCTTCAATGATTATACATGCTTGTGATATTTGTAGTAGCTAGGGTTTTAGTCTCGTGAACTTTATTTTTATTTTTTTATTACAATAGTCAGAAATTGGGGTTGGGTCGGGCTTAAGCCCATCAAGAGCCCAAACTAAGCTTCTTAAGTGGGCCTTTGGTATTCACCCCTTAGACCTAGCTTGGGCTAGAAATAGTAAGGCTCGGGTTGGGCCAAGTCTCACATGATGTCTTCCACTGGTACTGACGATGCAAGCAAACATGGTTCGAAATCTTGGGATCGGAGGCTAGATCAGTAGGTTCTGATCCCAATCCAGATCTTTCCAATCCAGAACGGAATCAGCCCATCTCGCCTAAGACAAGTGGGACTCCTTTGTGAAACAGTGATCTCGAGGAGAGACAGCCTGGTTTGGATCGATTCGATCCAGAACAGGATCGGCCGAGACTTTGAACCATGCAAGCAAACCTTATTGTATGACCCATATACACTTATGATGCATCTCTATTAAAAAGCCAATTGTTTCAATTTCTCAGTAAATCTTAACCTTGTGATTGTGATGAATACAATGCTGACCATTGAATAGAATGTTTAGGATTATATTTTGAATGAATGCTTTTAGTTAAATACGTACTTTTGACACTTAAAATGACATTTCATTTTAAAGTTTTATTTTTGTAACCCCTTGATAAATCATCTATATTAGTGAAACACCCATGAATTTCATTCTTTTGGTCACCCCCTTGACTGCTTTTGACTGCCATTGACTGAATCAGAAACATCAACCCTGTCACCCAAACTTTGAAAGGACCAATAGAACCAAACCATCTTTAATTTTTGGGCGACCAGGTTATATTTCGACAAATTAAACGGTCTAAATTTTTATTTTTTTGTAGCTTATAGCCGATTTAAGAGCAGCCCAACTTCTGAATGATCTAAAATTATGCAATGTCGGGAAAAAAAAACTTGATTGTTTAGGAATTGAGCCTCTGCTTATTGTAACACATGTATGTATGTAATTACAAAATGCCACTACTCCATTAATAATTGAGAAAATGATTTGATATTACAAGTTGCCATTATTAAGTTTACATAAATGTCCTCTCCCAAAACCCTCTTATAAAATTTATTTTAGTCAAATTAATTTTGAGATTTTTAGTTACAGAACTACGGATCTTGGTTCAGTTGATCGTTGCCATTAATTTTACAATGAGACAGAGATGATGTTAACCACGATCATAGATGAACCAATTTTATGAGAACCTGATTGTATATTGTAACAGTAACAAATTGAGCAAACAAGAACAAAGGTAAATATAGGAAGAACATTTCCAAGAAGTATCATGAGACACAAGAAATGGGGAAAATAAGAAAATCTCAGCATGGGATTACAGCTGTAAGAGCCTATTACATCAAAGAAAAAACCCATTTATATTTGAGACATAAAATGTACCGTTGAACAAGATCTTTACAGTCGAAGGCCACGAACTTGGTGCAGGAGCAGCATATTCTGCGTAATTGTAATCGATCATTTCTTGACAACAGCATTGATATTCTGTTTAACTTATATGATGCATCAGTCATTTCCTGACACAACAGCATATAATATTTTGTTTAACTTGTATAATGCACAGAAACTTACTGAGCAACCTTAAACCATCACGTTTAAGTCTGGAAAGTCTGGAAGGTCGTCCATTGGAAATCCCATAAAATCATGGTCTTGCAATCCATTGTCATCGATGTTCATCCATGAACCAAGATCCTGGTGTCGTGCAGTGAGATCATCAGTACATCCATTCCACGATGCGACAAGTTGGATAAGTAAATGGCCTCAGAATGATTCAATGCGTACAAGCTCAACTCATCTTTCCTTGGTATTGTATCAGTGGCCATCTCACAAGATTTTGGAGGGCAGGTACTGTTTTAGGTAGCTCCGAGTCATTGACAGAAGCAGATAAGACTGATGACTAGGTTGTTTTCTGCCTAGGCTCCCTTCAGAATTCATTTCACCCTTGCCATTGAGTAAAGGTACTGTTTTAGGTATGACTAGATTGTTTTCTGCCTAGGCTCCCTTCAGAATTCATTTCACCCTTGCCATTGCGTAAAGGTACTGTTTTAGGTAGCTCCAAGGCTTTACCAAGGTCATTGACAGAAGCAGATAAGACTGATGACTAGGTTGTTTTCTGCCTAGGCTCCCTTCAGAATTCACTTCACCCTTGCCATTGCGTAAAGCTGGCTGACCAATTTTAGCAGTGCCACTTCTACTGATAGCACATCACTGTTGCACCCCTTTCCCTCTCTATCTCTATCACACTCTTAAACCACTTAATAACTACCAATAACTAAGAGGCTCTCGGAGAAGTACCACTGTGCCACCAAGAGAATCGTGCGGCAACATCTCCCTCCCTCTTTTCACTCTATTTGACCATCTGCTCTCTTTGCCAATGGTGTTCAGGTAACTGGTTTACCAACTGGAAAGCATCGAAAATAATAATCATCATGGGTATCCGTGTTCTGCCCCGACCATGAAATCAGAGAAGAGATGTGATAGTGAACCATGGAAGCTGCAAAAAGGAGACAACACCATAATCTAATCAACCACCAAAACTGAGATACAACATGTTATCAAGTAGAACAATAAAGTAGAACAATAAAGTAATAGAACAATTAAGCGATCCAATTTAACCAAATCAGCAAAAGATGTAATCATGTAAGTGCAACACAAATGAAAAAGATGCCACTTAGCATCTGTATACATACATATTGTACGAAATATATGTGTTGTATATAATTACAAATGCAGATGGCTCATCCAAAAAATCATTACACGAAGTACCTAAAACCTAACTTTCAAAGAATGGATGGAAGTATTAGCATATGGATTGGCAATTCTTCCTCTTTCATATTATATATGCATTCTGCATCACTGAAGTAGGAAGATGCAGAAAGGAAAGTTTCCCTGAATACAGCAGGCTCGTTAAACGAGCTCTTGCCTGTAACTTGAACTTTTGACACTGTTCTAATGTTTGTTTAACAAGAGTTAAGGTGGCGTGCATGGCAATTTTGCTGCTCGCACCCTTGCCACCAGGGGCAGTAGGACCCAAAAAGTCTATTAAACAAAGACTGTAGATTATCCACCCTATTATGTATCAAGTAATCAATTATAAAAACAGCAGTCCCAGAATTATCATCATGGTATTACAGCTTCAGCTACAGTTAATAGACTAGTAGATGAATTGTAGTGACATTCTAAAAGTAAACCAATGCCTTCATTAATAGTTATATCTTAAGAAGAAACACAAACATAATCAACAAACCATTGATCTCATTGATGGGATTCAAGTATTTCTACCCTAATTGTTCATGTGTCCCCTTGAGCAATGAATTAGAGCATCCTTTTAAGGATGTCAACAGGTTGAGTACGGACTAGGCTGGGAAGTACACAGGCCCAAGCCTTGACTTAAGACCAGGGCACAAGCTTGGCACAATCTTGGCATCAACCCATCATGGGCTCTTAGTCTTCGACATATTGGGGAAGCCAGAGACTAGCAGGAGCCCAAGATCTAAAGTAGGGGTGCACATGGTTCACCTAAACCTAGTGGGTTGCTTGAGAAGCCAGACCCCGCAGGGTCCAATCCTAGCTAGTCAATGAGATTTTTGCCAAGCTCAACCCCACAACTAAGCAAAGCTAATTCACATGGTTGACTGGAGAAAGATACTTATAATAGCATCTTTTTAACATCCACTTCCAATATGGGACTAAAAAGGTCTGAAATAATTTCAAGGAACTTTCATTTTTTACGAGATTTTTTATGTCAGTTTTATTACCAAATGATTCCTCCTCATAAAAAGCCAGATACAAATAAAGCTCTTTATGAGATTTAGCCCCCTCCCAACTCACAAAAGAAACAAAAACCCATGCCAAACTAAGAATTTTCTTTTCTACCAGTAAACTTATGGTAGTACTTAAGGGCAATTCCTCAGAATTCTCAGAAACAACATCAAACAAGAAAAACTGATGGTTTCTACACATCCAGCAAACTACATCCTCAATCCACATATAATTGCTGAAATGGGAGGAATATGGCACAGCTGCTCAAGTGTGTATGTGTCCACTGTGAGAAAGGCCTCATTATTTGATTGATACCTTGAATATTTATACTACAGATGCATTCTGAAATCTATTACAAGTATTGTTAAAAAAGTAATGCACTTCAACAAATTTACAGTTTGTTGTGTATTCCAAAAAGAAAATACAACAATAAAAAGAAACACAGATGAAAAGAATCAGGTATTGGAATTCAGAAATAGCTATATATGTGCCATAAGCCATTCCAATAAGTCATTCAAGGGCACAGTGCTCAATTGGATCTTTGCAAATACCCAAACTCAAAAGGGTTAAAGCTTTTTTGTATTTATTAGAGACACCTTTAGAAAATTTTATACATGGAACCATCCGGCCAAGTGATGTTCCAAACAGCTTTGCATCTCCAGTACGTAACTTACCACAAAATCTACAACACATGTATCCTCTAGATTTTCCTGGCTGCTCCCAAGCGTAATCCCACGAAAAATCAATCCAACTAGTTATTCAAGAAAGAAAAAACTACTCAAAGTGAATGAGTAAATAATCCTTGCAAAAGAAATAACAAAATACAGGATTTATCACTGCGACATAAAATACAAAAAGTAAAATAAAATAGAACCCAACTCATAAAGAAAGTTGCACAAATAAATTGAATAGAACCTGTTTCAAAGAATTTGTGAAAGATTTGGTCAAATATTTTAAAAAGAAATCACTTGACTGTGTTAAAAAATAAAGAAAATAGGGGAAAACTTATCAAAAAAAGATAAAAAGGAAAAAAAGAGGATATTTACGTACCTTGCACCATGGCCATTCAAGGTACAAAAGACAAACTATGAACTGGAGCAAGGAAATCGGATAGCTTATTGATCACTTTAAAGGTTCGGATATCAGTGCAGATGTCAAAAGAGTCTCTTCGTGCTACTCTCTACCATATATGCATTGAGAGGAATATAAGGATATTCGCTAACTATTACCTGCCATCTGAAATCTTCTATAATTTCAGATACAAGCAAGTTCCTGAGGAAAGATATAATAGTTGGAGACAACTCTTACAACAAGAAGTTATTCTCTAACTAGAATATTGACGTGTCTTTATCCAACGCTCATCTCCGAAACTCAGCTCCTGGATGCCCTCTCCTATGGTATGTGGATCCAAAATACTGATGGGTCTTTGAGAGGAGAAATACCTGGATATGGTGGGTTAATCAGAGATCATGGTGGTCCGGTTATTTCCAGCTCTGCCGCAGCATGTTCGCCTATCTCAGTGATATTCCATCAGCTCCACGCAATCTAGAATTTTAATAGCAAAGGATTCCATTACACCCTTGCAGCCAGATATGTAAATGACCCAGAACAGGCTTCTTTGAAGGTGAAAAGAATACTCTGTCAATCTTGCATTCCAAATCCAAACTCCAGAGTTGCAAGGCCTCATGTCTACAGAGAAATAAACAGAGCAGCAGATTTGATGTCTATATTTAATGTAATTAACACGTGTAGTTCTTAACTCTTTAGATTTTCCTGCTGACCTATCTAGCATGTCTCTGAGGATGCTAGTGGTCATGTATATGATTGTAAAGGTCTGCCTAACCCCAAGCTTATCCTCACAAAAACAAAGTTTGATGGAGGAATCTTGGTCAACTTGAAATGCAGTTGCCAAGGATAAACGTCCTCTTCATTTTCGGTTTCAAACCCTAAAATATCTATTTTGGTTTTAGTCTGGTGATAAAGATGACGTGTTCTTTAAAAAAAAATTATTTAACCAAATAGGGTTAATGTCAGCTCAAACACATGGTTAGCAGGAGAAAAAAAAGTACAATTTTTGTAAGTCGCATCTCATGTAGCAACTGCCATATGCTTGATGCAACTGAAGCATGCTTTCTTGAGTTGTGGTGTTAAAAAGAGTGGCTCACTGAGGCTCAAACTTTCCGTACACCACAACACCTTCTTTGGTGCGCCTTAAGGAATTTTTGATACACCTCACCTTGAGGAACACCCTGTATGTCTTTCTAAACAGTCAAAACGGTAGCTAAATTGGAACTTTTGAATTAATCAATCCTTATTAGTACCTCCTATCAATGAAAAAGTGACATGAGGGCCCTTATGAATTTTTTAGATATGGCCCCTTATTATATCACTACTCTATTTATCGTTACATGAATTTATCTCACTGTATTGGTATTTGTTGGCTGTCGTTATTTGAATTTCACATCTGAATGGTGCACTTCCCAAGGATCAATAATGGAGATTGACCCTCTCCATTGTAATATAAATATTTTTTTACAAGTCAAAAAACCTTTGGATTCATGTGCAATCTTGACTAAGCAATGTTGCTTTTCGATAGTTAATATCAACCAATCAAGTTCAGTTAAAAGATTCTACATGGAACCCACATAAATGAATCCTTTTTTTTTCTATTCCTTATTATTTTACTTACAAATTTAAAATAAAAAATAATCATAATAATAATAATAGTTTAATATTATGTATGGACGTGTCTGCGTATCAAATTTTTTGAAGTTGCCATGTCAGAAACCTCATATCCGTGTCCTTGTTACATAGGTTAAAATAGATTCAGGAAATCACATTACTGTAGAAGGGTGTCAGAAATATCAAGGGTAGTTGCTGGTGGAAGGAGATTTTTCTATTCAATTAAGTGTCTTCAAAGAAAAAAACTAGCCTTGGTTGATCTTTACATTCTCATCTTGGAATTTAGCTACACAAGACAATGCATAGCAGCTCTGTGATCTGAAGCGAATTTGTTTGTTTTCTTCATTTTTTCTTCTTTTGTTTAATTTCCTATGATAGTTTGCTTTCACAGGATTTACATGTGTTTCTTTTTTCTTTTCATTGTGATTCCAACCAGAGGGTATTTTCATGCTATCTGAGAATGACAACCTCAAAACAACACACTGTTGACTATGAAGCCATCCAAAAATCAATAATGCTACCACCGTTAAAGAAACACATCTGGACCATACCCAGCCAAAAGAACAGTCTCTAAAAATTCTATACATAAATAAACAATTACAGATACAAAAAAGCAAGGACTCAACCTCATCATCAAATTATCCAATTTAGCAAAGTACTCTACAGTCTACAAGAGCCATGAACAGAGAAAAAGAGTTCAGATTATGTGTAGCAACATGACAATGAATTGACAATCTAAATGAGCATCAAATGAACAAAATGCTAAGCAGATGATATAAAAAAAAAATTACAGCCAACACCTTGCATGACACGAATCAAACTCAACCAAACAAGCTGGGAAAACAAGGTCAAAACCAAAATCAGAACAAATTAAAGCTCTACAAATTTGCGAAAGAGAAACAGAGCTGAAATAAAAACATAGGAAATGCAGGAACCAAGCAAGCTTACAGCAGAGCAACAGTGAATGATCATTGTCGAAACAATAATGAAAGCTAGAACTTTCAAAGAACAAGAGAGAGAGCGAGAGTTATTATTTTTTTTTAAGCAATGAGGATTACCAAAATGGCCAATACATTCCAATATAGTCTTCAAAATGTGTGCATGTACTTTATTGAAGTATCATTTATTTGGCTTGAAATGTGTGCTTATTGTGTTGGTTGATGCATACTAGATTTAGGGATAGGGTGGATGCCAAATTTGCACCCAAAAAAAGGACACTTGTAAGAGCTCCATTGAGCAAAAAATACTTCTTTTTGGCACAAAAATGGCAATCCAAACAGCCCTGCTTGAAAACTAATTTTTGGAAAAAATCGTTTCACCACTGTGGCCAATCAACTCATCAATCAGAATGGAATGCAAGGTTCCTAACCTTTCTAATGAGTCACTAGAATTCAAAAAAAATTAAGTTTCCCCTCCCATTAGAAGCATCATCTAACAGTCCTGGAGAATCAATTTCATCTTGATGATGAATGATATATCGAGAAGATCAAACAAGATATAACGAAAAAGGCCAAAACTTAGAAGAAAATTGAGAAAGAAATCAATCTCTTGTACAAAAACACTAGAGTTCAATTCTCAACCATATATTCATTGTGTTTAAATCCATTAACAAGTCACGTGTTCCATTTATCACATCTTACAAATTTCATGGAAATCATAATAGTTTATACAATAAACAGGATACATCTCACTAAAATTGGACTTACAGTCTCTACATTACATGAAGTGGGAAGCTGAGCTATCGTCGGGTTTGCCATTGTCACCGACCAAGCTACCAGGATGCTGTAAATTCTGCAAAACCTGAGGAGGCAAAGCGCCAAGCCCACCACCTAAGCTATCATTACCCGACCCAAAGAACTGGCACACGAGCCTAACCAAGCCCCCAAGAATCTGCATTTGGTTCTGGCAAGCATCAGCATGCATCTGCATCATCTGCTTCTCGTGCTCAATCTGCAATGCCACCATCCTCTCCCTCCACGCCATCTCCTCCTCCTCCCTCTTCTCTTCCATCTTCATCAACCACCGTCGCCGATCCTCATCGAATTCTCTCTCAACTCGCAATCTACGATCGAATTCCCTCCTCGCCCAAACTCTCTGCCTCTCTTCCCACTCAAATTCCCGAACCTCCATCCGCTCCTCTCTCTCCCTCCTCCGCTCTTCCCTTTGGTTCTCCCTCTCTCGATTCCTCTCATCTCGAGCCATCGCCTCTTCTTCTTTAATGAACCCTCTCTCTCTCCGCCGCTCTTCTCTCCTACCCAACATATCTCTCAAATCCAAAATCTGCGATCCCATCAACCCTAATCTGTCCTTTTTCAATCTCTTCGCCCGAATCAAACCCGAATTCTCCTCACCATCGCTCGGTTCCACTTCATCATCGTCATCATCACCATCCAAATCCTCACAATCCAGACCCAAACCTAATCCTAGAACATCAGAACCATCAACGGGCCCACCGAAGATACAGCAGCTATCTTCTTCGTTCAATCCTCGCTTGTTCGACGTAGTGACATCGAGCTCTACATCTCCGAACACTTCCTTGTACCTCAAAAAGTTGGTCCAGTGATCCAGGCCGTCCGTCCAGTTGAACTCGTCATCTGAAACTCTAATCTTCTGCTTGACGCCGAGATACTGGTGACGCATGTTCTGGACCTTGATGGAGACGTCACGCCATGACCATCGGAAGGGGAAGGACATGGAGTCTTGGAGATGGTGCATGGAGTTAACGTGCTCCGCGATAGGCTGGAATTTTTTCTCTCTGGTCTTGAGCTTGGCTAGGTTTCCAGAGCTCAGCAGCTCAGAGTACTTATTTATTAGGGTTTCTTCTTCTTCCTCTGTCCATTTTTTGCGCTTCATCTTCTTCTCCACTACACAGTCCAGACTCAGTTTGCTGCTAGGGTTTCGGGTTCGGACAGAAAACGGTTTTCTCTGAAAAAACGGGAGGCTGGGCCGGGCACTGTCTTAAACTCTTAATTTCCTGCAAACGAGAAAAACGTTTTCTGGATAGGCAGTCCAGGACTCTTCACTGTAGTAGAGTCGTGTTTTTCTGGATAGATGTGTATCTGGATGGTCCACGTAAATAATACCTTATCCACGTCATGTCCATATGCTACCATGTCCACATTTCTCCATTGATATTTAAAAAAAAAATGGGTATTATTTTTGCAACACATCCTAAAAATTAGAAGTATATAGTAAGGTTTAAAAGAGGCTGTCTTAACGGTATAACGGACAGGGGGTGTTACCGATAAAACGAATTGTAACGGACGGGTAAAAATGAAAAAAAAATTTGGAAAAAATGGCGGTGAAATTCAAAAGTTGAAATTTGACTTTTAAATTTTCGAAAACAAAAAAAATGGGAAAGTTAACGGAAATAATCGCCGTTTTTTTCTACAAATTTTTCAGAAAATAACGGCCGTTATGCGAAAAAATAGCCATTATTTTCTAAGCGTTAAAAACATTTCTTAACGTAATGGGCTTAGGGCGTTACTGTTTAACGGCCGTTAAACCCGTTTAAACGGCGTTAGTAATAGACTCAGGCTCTGAGGACTCTTTTCTGACTCGTTTATTTACTCGTGTCCTCGGCCGTGGATTTCAAAAAATACAACGGTAGTTTGCTTTGGTTTTGCTTAGGACTACCTTGTGACCTCTCTTATCTGTGGTTGACTTGGGGTAGAACTTTGCTGACTGCCACAAGTTTCTGACTGACCACAATATGAGCTACGTGGCACACTCTTAGAGGACGGTGACCGTATGGATGTTTGGCCAATCCCTATTTATAGATTTTTAGCTGATTGAGTTGCTAGTGGGACATGTGTTATCCATCCCATGCGCATGATTCTAAATCGTGGGAGGAAGGTCAAGGTCATGGTAGCTAAGGCTGTGTTGGGTAGCGGACCTTCAGCCAAAGACGCGCGTCTTGGAGGTGCACAACTTCATGGTCAACGTGATTAGGGATTTCTAGGCGTTGGATTGGAGTTATTTTCATGGATTGATGTTAACCGTGGGAATCTGGAGCATTATTGACCATTATTTAGGGTACAAATATCTACATATTTGAAATCACTAATCAGGCTGATTTTTGGTTTGTAGGTCCACCTACGGATTGGAAAAACATCTATACGGTCAGAGTCATCTAAGAGTGTGACACGTGGCTCATATTGTGGGCTGTCAGCAAAGTTTTACTCCGTATTTTAGACCTTTTTAAGGTAGAAGGAGGGCACAAACACAACATCAAAATCCCGTGGCGAGGGAGGAAGACAGATGTATCATGGCTGATACTGATCTGTAAAATTGCCCTTATTTTAATCTTAGAAGGTGTGGACCCACCGTGTAGAAGGCAGATCACGAGCCAGAAGAAGAGGCTGTGTGAAGTGATTGTCTGTTCCGTCGTTTGGGAGAATCTTCCGCGTTTCTAGAACTCGGTGTCGACAATTTCCCCCCCCGCGCCCAGGTAAGAGTTACAATCTCTCTCTCTATTTCTGCTCAGGTGTGTATTTGGTGCTTCGTAACTGTTCGACGAAATGTTCCAACCAACTTGGTAACATGTTGTTGAGGAGCATCCATTTGATGGACGACCCTCTAGATTGGGTCCCTGGACACTGGACACTGGACAACTCTCTTGTCTATGTCCCACCAATTCCTTAGCATGTTTTAAACTCTTCCCCTGAGAATTTTTTTGAACTGGGTCTCTGCTGTGGCATTGTGGACGTAAAAACATGCTAAATGCCACTCTTTGAGACCACTTACTGCACGGATGTTTGCCCCGTCCCTAGGTGGATCTGCACACCAAAAATCATTCTGATTGGTGACTTCTAACCGTTAGATTTGAGTCTTTTTTCATTGTTGATTTTTTAGCCGTGAGATTTGAGCATTATTTTGGGGTAGTAAAATCCAACAACTAGAAATCACCAATCAGGCTGAGTTTTGGTCTGCAAGCCCAGCCCACCAATTAATGTGAAACAAAATAATTCTTTCTTATATAATAATGAGGTTAATAGTGGATAATGTGATAGCATATTTTATGGTTTGTATTATATACTTATAGACAAGAGAACACATATATGTAATGTTATATTTTTTACGAAAAACTTTAGGTGTAAAATGCAAAATCAGAATCTATTTCAAATGTTAATTAGTAGCTTGCAAGTATTTGGAAGTGTCGCATGAGAATCCACATCGTGTCGGACTCTGACACATTTCTGAGATGGGTATTTTTCCCATTTAGAAGAATCCACGCAACATAGTCCACCGTATTGTCTAATGTAGGGATTCCCTCAAGACAGGCGAGCAACTTAGAGCATCTCCAACGGAGATCTCTATTTTGGAGCACACAAAAAATGTTTACTTAATATAAAGTGCTTTTACAGCGCCTTGGTTACAATGTCAACTCCAATCAGCATCACTATTTTTATCTCTAAAACAAAAGTAATATTAAAATTTAGTATAATACATAAAAAAGGTTAAAATAGGAATTATATACCATGAACATTGATAGAGAGCCCTTTTAGAGATCCATTCGGGGTCTCCAAATTTGGAGACTCAAAATGGGGTCTCTACTTTTAGAGTACAGTTGGAGGGTGGATTCCACCTGACAGCTCTCCATTTTGGAGAAATAGAGCACAGTTGAAGATGCTCTTAGACAACTTATCCAACTCCCAATTATTTAAGTTCCTCCTGAAAGTTGGATTGCAAACTGCACGACCACTTATCCTCTCAAATGAGTTAGAGACAGTTACCCGATTATCTATAACCACGGCATAAAGTTCCATGCAATACGTGCGGGTACAAATTACTACGCGAAAGATCTTCCCAAAATTTGATTTTATCCCCCATTCCTATCTTTAGGTGTATGCCTTTGGGGAAGTCCTCTTAGTTATTTGTAATTTTTCTCCAAACTGGTGTCCCATAGGAAGAATATACAGCGTTACTATCCTACCCCCAATTACGGCTTCCAAATTTGCTATCTATGACTCCCCCACAGGGAATCTGGTTTCCTCCCAAGCCATTTCCCAAAAGCGCCTTGTTCATTAGCTTAAGAGGTCTTAACTGAAGCCCCCTCATCGTTTTGGGACACCAAATCAAGTTCCAATTGACTAAATGATACTTCTTTTCGTCATCTTTACTATTCCACAAAAATTCTCTTTTAATTTTCAATCCTCTTCAAAATTGAAGTTGGAATGGAGAATAAAGACAAGAAGTAAATAGGTAACTTGACAACATGCTTCTTATGACTCACCTTAACACCTATTGAGAGGTAGCCCTTATTCCAAGCCACTAAACACCTCTCAAGATGTTAAATTACTGGATCTTGCAAGGATTTGGATCAATAGCTTACAGTAATTAGAAGGCTACGAGGATGGAAATTTACCCACCACACACCCAAGGCCCTTGTGAACTCACTAATGCTTTACCCTTCTTTCTCCAACTCCCATCACCTTACTCTTGCGCAGGTTAATAAGAATGCTTGAAACCGCGTCACACACAAAATACATCTCAAATAGCGAATTTGTTCATGGTTAGGATTGCCAAAGACCATGGAATCATAGGAAAGAAATGGTTAGCCCACCCAACCTAGTGGAGATACCTTCTAACAACCCTTCTTCCTCTGCCCTTTGGATGAGTCTTCCCAAAGCTTCTGCCACAATAATAGAGGAAAGGAGATATGGGATCTCTTGCCTTAGCCTGTAGAGCTACAAAAGAACCCCGTTGGAGAACCATTTACAAACACTGAAAATGATGCAAATGATATGCAAACTTTGATCCACTTCACCTCGAAGCCTCTCAGGCATATAATCCAAAAATTCTCAATTAACATGGTCGTACGTTTTTTCACGTCAACTTTTTATATGATGCCTGATGTACCACTATAGATCCTAGAATCAATACATTCATTAGCTATCAACACTCCGTCGAGAATTTCTCTCTTGTACAAAGGTATCTTGAGAAGGGGAGATAGTGCAACCCGCACCCACCCACACACACACACACCCCACACACACATACACACCAAACCTCTTCATTTTCAAAAGTCTCTCCTAGTCTGCTTCTTATGGTATTGGTATATGGAAGGGCATCTCTAAAGTGTGTGGCGATTTTATTAAAGGTATTCGGCTCAAGATTGGGTTGGGTGATAGGGTGAGCTTTTGGGAGGTCATTTGGAGTGGAGATTGCTATTTATGTAATGATTTCCCGTCTTTATATGCCATTAATCTTGAAGGAGCTCTTATTAAAGATCATGATATGAGGTCGAACGGTGATGCTGTGTGGAATTTAAGTTTAAGAAAAAAATTAATGACTGGGAAATGGAAGATCTAAGTAGACTCCTTAATTGGCTTGGAAGGGATCATCTTGTAGAAAATGAAGCCAATAGGAGGATTTGGATATGAGATCTTAAAGATGACTTCTCTATCTGGTCTTTCTGTTCATTGATCACATATTTGGAGCATGGTTCATTTACACCCGACCTCATGTGGGATTCCCATATCTTGTTTAAGGTGTCGTTTTTTGTTTGGAGTCTTTGGACATCGGTTCACAACAAAATCGTCATTGGAAAACATTGTATAAGTAGGAGGAAGATTATTTCCAACATGTGCTTCAAGTGTAGGTTGAGTGATATATTAGTGGGCTCCTTTCTCCTCTATTGACAGTTTGATAATAAGGCGGTGTCATCTCTTCCAATTATTAGATGGATCATCTCTAATAGTGTTTTGAAGCATTTTCAAGGGTGGTACTCAAAAGCCTTTTATCTCTTAGGGTTGTACTATTTGGAAATTATTTCCTTTTGCCACTTGTTGGCAAATTAGGGAAGAGACGAATAGCCTCATTTTTTTAGATTACAATTGGGGTGCTCCACTTAGTTATCTTGAAGATGAAAACCATGATATACTATTGGTCATCGGTCCTTAAGGGATTATGTATTTAGATACATAAGTCTATTTAGGGCTTGGCTAGTTTTTGGCCTGGCTTCTTTTTGTATTTGGTTTTTAGTGAGGGTCTTTCTTAGTATACCTTTTTCTTTCTTCCTCTCGTGTAGTATGGTTCTTCCTTTTTCTTTAATTCGAATTTATTTATCAAAAATATTTGAGTTCCCCTTCAAATGTTTTGGACCAGGTGGTGGAAAGATTAAAAGACCTTCCAATGGAAATATTACCTTTTTAGTGACTGGATAATAAAGTAAATGCTCTGTAGATTTCGATGCATGTTGCCCTTAAGATTCCTTTGCTTGGTCGCTAAAAAGTTGGAGAAGAAAGGGACTTCCCTTCTCAAGGTACGAAACATATGTACCCCTTGGTTGATTTGAAGAAGTGTGCAAAATCAAGGATGAGGATGGTCGTGCTTTGTCGAATTTAAAAGTAAGAGCTATTAGAAAAAAAATTGTGGAGACTAGGAAAGTATGGGAAGATTTATGGTGGTTTTCTATTGAGACTGAGTGTGACAGTTGAAATTTGAGTTGGGCTAGCAATATCATTGGTCTAGAAATAGGTTTGGTTGTTGGGTGAATCTTTTGGTGCAGCCTAGGATGCAGTTTAGGCCCACCAACACAGAAGGGTTCAAAGCCTTTCCCTAAGTGCTTCTACAAGATGGCTGACCAGAAGAATGTCATGATGACATCATCCTCATGGAACCCCCACAAATCTAAGTTTGACCTATACATTGTTTTTTATGTGGGTTTTAGAAAACCATCTATGAGAATACCTATTGTTGAGTTTGACAAGTCCTTTTTTTCTTTATTCACTTTTATCATGTTCTTGGTTTGCTTAGGAAACTTAAATAGAAAAAGTTTTGGCTAGAGATTATAATAGAATGGGCGGTAGATATTTAATCTAGATGTAGGAGGTATTTAAGGTTTAAAGAGATTGCTTCCTTAGCTTTTAGGACTTGGAGAATCATTTACAACATGAAGTGGTTGTTCGAGTTCTCTTTCAATCTATCACATCTTTTTTTTCCTTTTTTTCTTTTTAGACTTTCAGACTTTGTTCTCTTAATTTGCTGCCATTGTTATTCCTACTGTGTTTATTGATCTCTTTGGGACTGGGAGTAGGTGGAGAAAGGATAGAATCTTTAGCGGGGTATATAAAACTCAAGTGTAGGGCCTTCAAAGGTAGTAGTATTCTTTAAATATTAGGAAGAAGGATGTGTTGTGCTTGCATCTTGGGTCCTATTGGTTTCAACTAGTGAAATGGAACTTAAAGGAAACCGTGGAGGGTATCCTCATCCTTTTTGAATTTGTGATGGAAATACCAATCATTCATGGGGACTCTCTTAATGTGATTAGATGGGTGACAAGAGGCCGACAAGGTGGCGGAGAAGGGGTTGAAAGATTCTCCTTGGGGGTGTTTGAATGCAAGGGCACACTACTCAGACCTTGGATAGCATGCCAAAAGCAACCTTTTGGTTTGTGTCACTTGGTGAATAGTGAATGAGGACATGTCAGCCTTCGAAAAGCCTTTCCCAAAGTGCTTCTACAAAAGGGTGATGGCAGACCAGAAGAATGTCGTGATGACATCATCCTCATGGCCCCCACAAATCTAACTTTGATCTATATGTTGTTTATTATGTGGGTTTTAGAAACCCATATATGAGAATACCTATGTTTAGTTTGACAAGTCCTTTTTTTTTTCTTTATTTACTTCTTTTATCATGTTCTTGGTTTGCTTAGGAAACTTAAATAGAAAAAGTTTTGGCTAGAGATTATAATAGAATGGACGGTAGAGAACAAGTTGGCAATGACCTATGGCGTTGCTTAGTGTTGCAAACAAGTTGAGCCAGCTTGGCTTGCTTGAGCACCAACTTGACCCCAATCAAGTTTAAATTGTTGAGTGGCACATGGAACCTCAAATCAAGCTTGTTAGCTAAACAAGCCTAAGTTGGACTCTTACACACATGAAGTCAGTCTTAAAATCGTTGATCGAAAATTTGGTCATTTTAAGAGGCAATCCAAAATTTGAAAAGCGTGCCCTCTTTCTCTTTATCATTCTCATCTCAGTCTTGCAGTTTGTATGAGCTAATATCATGAGTTTCAAGAGAGAAAATTATAGGTTCAAGGGCTAAAAATCATAAGTTTCATGGACATTGAAAATTACAATTTATAGGGTGCTGCAAATGATGGGTTTCAAGGGCTCAATCACATGACGTTGGGAGAAAGGATCATATGATGGGAGCTTGAAAATTGCAAGTTGAAGGAAGAGTTAAAATCTTTGTTTTCAAATGTTGAAAACCATTGTTGTTTTGGTAGAACTTGTGAGATGCAAGGCCTGAAAATCATGATGGTTGTTGGAACTAAAATGGAGCTTGTAGGACCTAAATGTTCTAAGTTAGAGGGGGCTGAGAATCATAAGTTGGAAGAAAAAATGGTGTTATGGTTTTTGAAGGTATGAGATGCCATGGTTTTGCACAAAAGAATCTGGTAAAGGTTAAGTCTATGCACAAACATGAGAAGGTTAGAGTAACCCATAATATAAGTACACTATAATATTATATGGTTTCCCACAGACATGAGAAAAGAAGTTTTCGCAGTTGGCATTTCTTACATGTGGCAGCTGAATTAACAAGCACAAAAATGTTCACATGTTTTGCCACCTCACTCTCTACCCATATAGCAAGTTTCAACCTAATAGCCCTCCACCATCGTGCAACTTGAAAACGACGTGTGTTGTGCAAAATGAATATTGTACAACGCACGTGTTAGAGTGTTTGGTCGACTCCCTCGTGTCGTCCCCACATCAAGCCACATGTGTATTAGGTAGGTCCCACATGCTAAGTGAGTCCCACAAAGTCAATGCCTCGCATATCAGGGTCATGTAATCCAAATATCATGTGGGTCTTACTTGCCAAGTGGGCCCCATGTATCATGCAAACCACTATCAGATGGGCCCCACATGCCAAGTGTTAGTGTATCATGGTTCCATGTGGTATTTGTACACGGGAAATGATGTGGTGCATATACATTGAATCGTCATCAATGGCGCTACATTCCAATTCTCATTTTGGAAGCGGGGGTGGGGGTGGGCAGAGTTAAAAGTTTGTTGCAACTCGTGCCCAGAACTTACCTTGTTGTGCTACTTGAATGCACCAAGTGGCCAAAGTCACGTGACACGGCGACTTGCACCGATTTCTTAGTAAACAAACACAGCATTAGTTCCTTTTAAGAATGCACAGAGAAGTGAAAATAAAAGTCGGGGGAGCAAAACCAGACCTAGTAATTCTCATTTCTCCCCTTCCTTTCATCTCTCATTCCGTTGCCCCCCAGCATCACAACTCAATGGCAACCTCTCCTTCAACCTCCTCTCTCTTCTCTGTAGCTTAGTCAACAACAATAAAGGTCTGTAGTTCTTTTTTATTAGGTGATCAGGTTTTGAGCTGACCCCTACCTGGAGTATGGTTTGGAAGTAACACGGAACAGTAAGTTTTTATTTTAGATCTTATTTTAGGTTAGAAGAGTTATTTTTAATTTAGTTTTGGACTGATATTTTATTGGACTTGATGATGAGGATGGCTTTTGGATTGGACATTAGAGAGGTTTTGTTAGGAAGCTAACCAATACTCCAAAAGCACCTAGGTGATAGTGGAGTGGAAAGTTAAACCCTTGTACAGTTTGGGTCATAACATTCAACCACGCTTTGATACCAAATGTTAGGAACCTAACCAATACTCCAAAAGCTCCTAGGTGATAGTGGAGTGGAAAGCTAAACCATTATACAGTTTTGGGGTTTCCATTGTGTTCCTACGAGTAGTTTGGGTTTAAATTCCTTCTCAAGTAGTTTCATACATGACCGCATTATATCTGTTTAAACTAAAGGTTGGGTTGCAACAGATATGGTATGTATGTACTCTTTACAACGTATTTGCTTTGGATATGTTAAGAAGAGTCAAATTGAAATCTATCCTTTAACATATACAAATCTATACTCAAAAGTTGTAAGAAAACCAAAGGGTAATCTGGACGTGACTCCAGTTGTTTGATAAAATCCTTGAAAGACATTATATCAATTGAGCTGAACCCAGCTGAACTCAAGCCCAGGTTCATGTACCCCCCAAGCCAAGCTTTGAAAGCTTGATCTAGGTCAGCTTGTTTACAGCTTTAGCATTTGTTTTAGAACAGGGGTTGTAGGATTAAGATGCCTGAATCCTCTTACAATAACAGTGACAAAAAGATGTCAGACATCCTGATCTTGAAAAATCCATGGAATGCTATATGAATAATATTTCATTAAAGCATACGATATAGTAAAATGTTATCTTGATTAATATAAATGTTTTGGAACTGTATAATGGTATTTACAATATTGACAACAAAAAATTAGGACATTTCCTGATAATTGTGTTAGCTTGTGTCTGATATGGCAAAATTCAGATTTATCTGAAGGACACTGATGCCGTAGCCCTAGTGGTACTTCAGTATAATACCATTTTAGTGTCAGCATTTGATTTGGGAGTTACGATGTCATACACATTTTTATGATGTCATTATTCTCATATCCAATGGCTGACATAAAGGTGGTATTATCTTTAAAGTACCACCAGGGCTGTGCCATCATTGGCCTTATCTGAATACTAGCTGAATTTTATTGAGTGCCCCCAAGCAATTCGTCATGCACAATGTTACTAGAGGACGATGACTACGGTCCTAAAGAAAATTCTGCCACCTGAAAGTAATTTAAGGGTTGAATTCCGTCCCATTTTTATGAGGGACCATATGCATTGAAAAAGTTGTTCTTAGGTGGTGCGTTGTTTCTTGGGGAAATTGGATAATAATTCTTTGCTAGTTTACCCCATTTTTGAGCCCTTGTTTTCTTCATGAACCCAAAATGGGGTAATTCCCCAAAGTGGGGCAAGAATGAAATATTTTTTTTGACAGGTAGGGAAAGATTTAAAATAAATCTCTATATATACAGAAAATCCAATAGCAAAATTCTGAAAGGCAGCCGCCCCCTGGGGGCTGGCATAGTGAAACCTGAAATGGGAGGGGTGGGTGGGGCGTGCTTGGTAGAGCTTATTTCTGATCCCCACTTATTTCTCAGCCCAGAGTCGAGAGCAGCCAGCCAAACCTAAAATACAAAAATCGTTTTTGAGCCTTTCCTAACCTAGTTCTAGCCTCATTTTGTCCCATAATAATGTCCTCTTTGATCAAAGAAATTTGAGAAATTTACCCTAATCTCGTTTATAGCAGTTATTGCAATGAAGGATTCAAGTGATTTGAGAGATTTTTAGAAAGAATGGGTGTGGTAAAAACCGCCACACAAGTAAAAGAATCAAGTCATGGCAAGATTATGAACTCTTACTTGTTTCCTCTTTTCTGTAAGCCCTAGCCATCCTCTTGAAACACTGTCTGTGATAAATTGCTTGGAGGCGCTTTTCCTCAATCAAATTCAGCTGATGTGATTAGAGGGATCCCTGGCATCTAAAATAGTATGTCATCTACTGTATATTTTCAGTTTTATCTGTATTGGTCATTTTGAAATCTAGATAACCCAAGTTTCAATGATACAACGACTTAATAAGCTGATTTTATGTTTAGTCAAGGGAAATTTCACAAGCATAAGGAAATAATATTATTCAAAAACGCATTCTCATTATCAGATCGTCATGGGATGTGGTGCCAACCATTAGCAGGTTTATGATATATGTAGGTGACTACATCCCATATCATGGTTCAGTGAGGATCTGACCTTGATTGTATCTGCACCTACTGATCTTATGGAACGCTTGCCAATTCTCAAATTTTTGGGAACCTCAGTCGCACCCGTACCCATTCCCTCTTTCTGAAATAAAGCTTGGGTTTTCATTATATGCTGATTTAAATGATTAAGAGTTTCAATATAAGGACAGCAATATAATAATAGATTTACAAAAAGGCTGTTACTGTATTATGTCATTTTGAGATACATGGGAGAATTTTCCGAAACTAGAAACTATGCACTGGCCTCTTCATTCTCACTTATGATCCTTTATATCTCAAGTACAATTGTGCATTCATTTTGCTGTTGCAGCTAATTGCACATGTATATATGTTTGCTTATATTGTAGAGTAGATTTTGACCGACCAGATGTTAGTAAAAGGAAGGAAAGTTGGCAGCAGGGGAGAAGAGATGGCTGCACACTATGCTTTTGGTCCCCTTGAAGACGACATGATCATCAAACACAGGCTTCTCACCCGAACAACGACCACAAGGGGTGAGCCCCCACTGAAGAAACTCCAGAAGAAGTTCATCTCTTTTGCCCTTGAGATTGACAAGGATGCAGATAACTATAGTGACTGTGAGAGGCTATACAAAGCCTTCTTACAGGAGATGACCACCTTTGAGCTTCCACTCCTCAAGAGCAAGGCAGTTATTGACGCGAACCTTAGAGAGAAGGAGAACTTCAACGAGCTCCAAGAAGAGTTACAGCAACAGATCTTGCAAGCACAGGCTGATATAGAGGATCTGAAGAAACAGCTTGAAGAGAGTAAGATCGAAAGGCAGCACAAGGAGGAATGTGAGGCAATCAGGAGATTGATGACTATGCAGCCTCCGAGATCGAATACCCAGAGGATTATCACTGAACTCGAGAAGGAAATAGCAGCGTTAGAGGCTGAGAACACTGCTGGTTCAAGGACGTTGGAGCTTCGCAAGAAACAGTTTTCTCTTTTATTGCATGTGGTGAGTTGGAGTTCCGCATTTACTTGGTACTGTTTAGTTTCATCTTGGATGAACTTTTTTATCTGGTAAGAACAACTCCAACCGGTCTCTATATCTTCAAATATAGAGATGCGTTTTTTGAAATCCAACTCCCAACTGGTCTCTATATCCTGCTCCAAATTTGAAGCCAGCCCCTCTTATCTCTATTTGTGACTCCAAATATAGAGATCTACTTTTTGCTTTTCTACATTTCCATCTTTATCCTTTTAGTAACCTTTTGAAAAAATTTAAATACCTTTGGTGTCCTTTTGACTCCAAAGATGCTTTTTTGAAGATGGGCTGGTTGGAGTTCAACACTTTTTAAAGGGTGTCTCCGTCTTCAAATTTGAAGAAGATTCCTTCTTGAAGCCAAAATTTGAACACTGGTTGGAGTTGCTCTAATTGGTAAATTTGCTCAAATACAAGTTTTCAAAGAAAGGTGAAAGATGGTGAAGTGTACATGCATATATTATGGAGTTTCCTAGACACATGCACAATAATGTGTGGTGTACGTGCATGTTTTGGATAGTTAAGCACAGGATTTAACTCGTGAACTCACATTTGAAGCACCTTTCTCTCTTCTAGGAGATCTCTTTTAAAAAATCAACCTGATCAGATGATTGTAACAAATACATAGATTTTTTCTTGTATGGAGGGAAGGGGGCTTGGACCCACCATTGCATATTATTGCAGACAAGTGATATGCATCTATATATTACTGTCATTGCAATGACAGGGATTAGATTGTCTGCTTGTTAGATCTTAAGTTTATTAGAGAAGGGTTCTCATGAAAATGTATCAGGATTGGTGTTTTGACCCATTTCTTCTTTTGTTGGGTTTCCCTTTTTTCTGCAGGTGGATGAGTTGCAAAATACTATTGAGGAGGAGCAGAAGTGTTTGGCTGAGGAGCTTAGGATTGCCATGGAGGAGCAGAGAAATGGCATGGAGGATGCTAGTGGTGGTTCAGAAGCCATGGCTGTAGATTAGCGACTTTTAAGTAGTTATTGACACTTAGAACTGGTTTTGGTTTTGCAGATATTTTGTTCCCCTTGTGTTAGCAAATGATAAAAGGTAAAAACGTTGGAATATTGGAATACATACTGCCTATGATTAGGCGTGCCTACTGGCTAGTCTGGGCCTGGTGTGGTTTGCCCTGTTCTGAGCTTATTGGTTAAATTTGCCTCAGCTTACACCACAATTTTACTTGTGTGAACTGTGAAGTCAAACTTAGTGACAGGTCCAATCTCCCAGAGATTCAATCTGTCTGGGCCATCTAAGAAGCTGAAACCTGGCCCACGATTCCTTGGGCCTTAGAAGCCCATTTATGTATCAAGCCCACAAACAGTTGCAGCAAAATAAATGAATAAAAATAACAATCAACCATAAAGAAATATTTACTGCACCACTCAGAGCAATTGGTGTCTGATTCAGTCCATCTCAAGTAACTAATGTTACAGTCTCAAGCATCTGGAAGATCATTAACTCGCATGATCTAAAAGAAACATGCACTCTTCTCCAACAGTATACAATAAGCATTCTACCAAGCTCATGAGCATAGTTAGCAAATATGGAGTGCGGCAAAAATGCGATGCTGGAAATGTTCGAGTACAATTCGAGTTTAACATTTAAAATCCATTAAAAAAAACCAAAACAAACATTGACAATTTTTTTATAAAATGATTTTTCATGTCCAAAACTGGATAATCCGGTAATAATTCAGAAAATTCATGAATTCTTTGAGACAAATCCGATCGTGTTAAAAAGATGCCAAAATTTTGCAAACCTTTGGAGATGAAGTTGCTCAGTTTGTTTTTTCGAATAATTTGTAAGGTTTGCAAATTAGTCGAGAATTTACTAACTATGCTCATGGGATCATTTGTGGCTGTGGCCCGCGAGTTACAAAATTTGAATTGAATTGAATTGCTCAGGAAAAAAAATTTAATGGGTTTTATTGTTTAATGATCAACATAGAGCTCTATCCCATGTTGTTCGGATCGATGCTCGGGGTTGTTAATATAAAAAATTAATTGTCATTGGTAATCAAAGACTTCAATCAACAAGTTAGTCTTTGCAAACCCATGGAGTTAAATTAAAAGTGTATCTTACACCCTGACAGGCTGAAATAATTTTGAATGATTTTCAAAAAAAAATGACTCGTGAAAGAGAAGGTTATATAAATAAGGGCATGTGATGATAGACCTTAATTAAGAAGTGAGGATTTTACAACAGGAAAAGATTATTACAGGTGTTACTGATAATGAAAATAAAAGTGGGGCAGAGAGAAGGGGTACATCACTCATCCATGATCATGAACTGCTTTACCATATTAAACACACTGACACCCAGAAGTGTCAGTTTTGAGGGTTCTCTTGTTTTGGGTCATTAGAAGGCAGCTGCTTTCTTTGCATTTGGGCAATCTTAAGACATTTTCCTTGTGCTTCCAAAACCTTGCGGCCAGCGATTTAAATAGGCTCCTCACATACGTCGCCACAACTGCAACAAGATCTCTGCATAACAATAACAAAAACAACAATCACACCCCCCATGTTGTCAGACAAGTATAGAAAGAACTGACAGAAAATAGGAACAGATCTATGAGCCTAATAATTAGCATCATAGGTTGCCTCAAACAGAAAGGGAGGAATTAATCTTTGGCCAGCTGAGCTAGTCAAGGATTGGTACAGTCGCGGTTCCCTTGCATACCATGTGTACAAAAGGAGTACCTTTATTTGGTAATTTCTCATTTTCCATAATATAACCACTACATCCAATGTATAGGCGGCAGTCCCTGAATGCACAGACGGACCAAATTGGTCTACGACAAGAAATTCCAGATAAGCCCACGGGAAATCAGAAAATTTAGTCCAACATCGCTCAGTCAAATGATACCATCCAATTGATACATGTTTTTATCCAGATTAATGGTTGTGACAATATTGATCATACAAAATGCTGGATATAAGGTCATATGGCTATATATATCATGAGTGTGATTTTCTGACTATGTCGAATCCAAGTGGCCCAACAATTTGTATAATATATCAGATAGAGACTTGGAATCACTATAATACCATGTCAAACTCAATTCCATGTTATCAATTATCTAGTGATTCTTGTCAAGTTCCATGATTCCCCTAAGTTCTTTGAAATCTTGGATTTTGGTTGAACCTTTTCGGTTGAATAAAAAGGAGTAAATAATCTTTCGCTTCTTAAAGGTTATAACTGTGATGCCTAATTTTGGGATATCTTTGTGTGGTAAGGCATTAGCAATTTCATGTGGAATTTCTCTATCAAACTACATTTTAACTCATTAGAAGCACATTCTTATGCAAAATGTCTAAGACAATATTTATTTCTTATACAATATAATTTCATAAATCTCTTGCTCTTTCAAGGAAAATGTTAAATGTTATTACGAGTGAAGTCCCTCCATTTCAGTAGCTAGATCAAGTGGGGCATTCTTATCTTTCTCAAGTCTAGGTGCCTTCCAATCTTGTCCATCGAGGTCATAAAAAAAAAAAAAGAATCCCCAAAAAGATATTAAACGCATTCTCAATAATTCAAGTAAAAAGAAACTTCAGTTCAATAGTGTTAATGATGTATAAATTCATGGAAAATTACAATCCCCACCGCGTATGACAAACAACCATATCTACATCAGAAACTAATGTAAGCTGGTCCTAGAACAATCTCAACAGAGAAACAAACAGCAAGAATTCAAAATACTACTTTTCAATCGTTAAAAACTCTAATAGCAAATTGCAACTCAACCAAGTTGAGCCATTTTCAGGCGCCCACAAAGTTAATTGTCATGCAACTCAGCAGTAAGTCTTAAGAAAATGCCCTATTCAGCTTATTTCAGAGTTCTTGCATGACTAGAGAATCATTGGAGTCAATAGTAGTAACTTGGTAAAGTCATGGTATTTTTTGGGGTATAAGGGTATACTATGACCAAATTATTTATATTTTTAAAAATAATAGCTTCTTTTATACTTACTAAACAGTTCAAACAGAATTTATTACTTGTCTATGTCAAAGAGTAAATTTGACCAATATGTATTTCTAGTAAGTCGATCCCAATCACAAGTTTCGTGACCTTTTTCGCCAGTTGGGACAAATTCTGCAACCTTCTCGAAAGAAAGAGAATATTTTACTTACAGTGGTGAGCAGGGAGATCGGCCTCCATTTACATAGTACACGAACAAGTATGAATCATAATGCTGGCCTTTGATGTAATAAAAATTCATCAACCTTCGTACACACTTGAATGACATCTTCTTGTAGAAATGGATTGCAGGTTCATTGTAAGCAATCACGTGCAAGTAAACTGCCCGACAAGTAGGAATGATTGAAGCATATTTGATAACCTCCCGAATAAGTGAAGTAGCTGCAAATCCAACAGAGATACACACCATTTAATGGGTCAAATAATTATTCAAGAAAACAGAATCAGAGGAGAAGAGAACTTTACCTATTCCAAGATTTCTGTATGACCCTACAACCCCCAGTGTCAGTATATAAACTAGTGATTGATCTGTTCCTGAAGAGTCATATCTGAGCATATCCCCTATCTGTCAGGCCAATGGTTGGTTGCGATGAATTGGGTACCTTTGAGTATATAGATGTGAGGGTAAATATGTTTTTAACTATAATAAAATGCAGGGTGCTCACCTCGCTTTCTTTTGCTACAACATTGCGCGCGGTGACAAATCCAATAAGCTCATCATTTTGACCGTCAGGCCGACTACGGTCAACAGCCCCCCAAGACACAATGTCACGGTGATTGACTACATTGAGAAAGAACTCAGACTCATACCTGAAAATGTTGTCTTCATGAACTTAGTCACCAAAGCTTTCATGAACCAAAAAAAAAGAATCATACCAAAAGTTGAAACAATTGGGAAAGCATAAATTTAGGCCCATTTTTACCTGATAGGAAATAGATCACCATGGATCTGCTCAAGAACTTCCAGATCAGAGGGTTGTATAGGCCTATAAACAATGTTTGGACAATGTGCGGCCTCCGGGTCTACCATTGAAGTTTGTAGTGATAACTCCCTGCAATTGGAAAACATGTGCAAGAACTTCTGTTTCCATTTATGCCATATCAGCCTCAACAGCCATGTAGTTGTCACTGGAACCCATTGAAACACTACTACTTTCCATTAATTCCCTGTATTTATGAAAATAAAATGAGAATGACATTCAGAGATGCTAGATCCAGACTAGAAGAGCTGTACAGAAAACCGAAGATGATATCATTCTACGTGGTTCAAACTATAAACGATCTGATGACATTGTCTACACTAGACCAGTGGAATGTCATTATTAACCGGGATTTTGGCACCGTCAGTGGAAAATCCAATCAATTTTTTCCACAAAACCCATCGATCATGGCTCAAACATGCAAGAGAGGATGATCCACTGAAAACCCGACAACACGACCAATCTGTCCCTCCAGTTTGACGTGTTGCAGTAGCAACTAAACAGATTGGAGGATCTGATGGAGCAACAACGTCAGGAGCACGAAGAACAGATAGCTACATTTCGAAGGGAGAGCGAACTTCTCCTTCGCCGGCTGGAGAAATGCCCACAAGAAGAAACTGAGGATCGAACTCCTCACGCTCATGACAAGAAAAACCAACAGGAGGTGGAGGACAAAAGCTCAGAAATACAAACTCTGAATCCGAGGAATGTATGCCCTCAAGAAGCTCCACAACTAACTGTCCTTGTCGTCCCAGCCACAGCTCAAGTTAAGTTCTCCAAACTCATGAAGAACCACAAAACCGAGCTGATGAACAGCATGAAGAACCACAAAACCAACCTGCTGAAGTTTGGGCGCAAATTTTTATCAGGACTCTTATGAGTCTCCCCTTTTTTATGAGATAATGGGTATGGATCCACTCTCAAAAATTGTTATTCCTAAATTCACTACTTACAATGGGTTGGCAGATCCTGCAGACCACGTCTTCCATTACAGAAAATTCATGACCCTTCATGCCAAGCAAGATTACCTCATGCGTAAGGTCTTTCCTTCAAGTCTCCATGGCCAAGCTCTAACTTTGTTTCATAAACTTCCTTCAAAGTGTATCTCAAATTTCTGAGTTATGCACACTATTCATAGCTCAATACTCTTGCACTCGGAAACAGAACAAGGATATCGACGCACTGCTCAACTTGAAGAAAACTGAAACGGAGACACTTAGGGATTTCACAAAGAGATTCCGAGTTAAGATCCTTCAAGTCGAGAACTGTGACGATCTGTCCATTGTGATTGCATCCTGAAGAGCTCTTCCAAAGGAGATGAGACTCTACCATTCTTTGGTAAAAAACATACCAGAGAATTTGCTGGATCTACTCGAAAGGGTCGAAAATATGCAAAGCTTGAAGATGATGCTCTAGCTAGCCAAACCAAGTCAGAACAGATTCTTCAGAGCTCAGCCAAACCAATTTCAACTCTGTTAAGAGAGTAACTAGAATTCTGCCAAGAAGAAGCACAAAAAGCAGAACTAGTACGTCAACAGTGAACAACCAAGGCCTCAACGCCAATACATTCTTCTCAACTCCAGTTTGGATCAAATTCTGAACGGAATCAAGCATGAACAGCTTTGTACAATGACCAACCTCTGAATCCGAAGGGAAGAACAGCTCGAGATACGTCAAAGTATTGTGAGTTCCATAGATCTCACAGAGATCTGACTTGAGATTGTCGAACTTTTTAAAATCATGTTCAAGACCTGATCGAGAGGGGATACCTGCGGCAATTCATCAACAACCACGCTAACCCACATGCTCCTCAAAATAGTGCAGCGCCTTGGGCTGCCCAAGCTCCCCGAGCTACTAGCATAAGTGTGATCCATGGACGTCCCACCAAGCACGAGCAAGAGCGGTAAACACCCCATCAAATTAGAACAGTGAGGCAAGTTAGGGAGGTATACCAAATTACTCCTCACCCAACTTTGACTGGACCTGTGGATTATTCCCAGACTGATGAGCAGAGCATTGTCTCATTCACGATGAACAACCTCAATGGAGTCCAACACTCCCATGAGGATGCCCTCATCATATCCCCGCAAATTGGGAATTTCGACGTCTACCAAGTTCTGGTTGATCAAGGCAGCTCAGCAGATGTCCTGTTTGTGTCTTGCTTCTGAGCTATGCAGATTGGAGTGTAGGTGCTCACACCCTATCCAATACCTTTGATCGGCTTCAACAAAGAGCCAACAGCCTCTATCAGGGAGATTGTACTTCCAATGACAGCGGGACCAGTTACAATAATGACCCACTTTGTTGTCATCGACACAGCTTCTCCATATAATGCTCTCGTTGGACACTCTTGGATCCACCAGATGAAAGCGGTGCTTTCATCTTATCAGCTCGTCTACTTCCCAACCCTTGATGAGTTGTGGAAACCCATGGAGACCAAGCAATAGCCAAGCGCTGTTATAATGCAACTATACCACAGAAGAACTCCATCTTTGCCTCTCAGATCGAGCTTATTAGGGATGAAGTGGATGATGAGATGAAATAGCAATCGTAGGAGAGATCCTTCCCATTTCTTTTGGCAAGTGAAGAATGGGAGAAGTCCCCCTCAAGGGAGCCCATTGAACGCGTCAACGTTGGGTCAAAACCCAAACTCACTTATATTCGGAGCAACCTATCTATAGACAAGAAGGCCGAGTTGACAGCCTTCCTCATAGCTAATTGGGATTTCTTCACCTGGTCATTTGGAGATATGCCCGGAATCTTCCTAGCTAATCCTTACCAAAAACTCAGCGTGAAGCTAGGATTCCCACCAGTCCATCAAAGGTTGAGGAAACTTGCTCCTAACTGACATGTTGCAATAAACAAAGAAATTGATAAACTCCTTTGAGTTGGCTACATCAGAGAACTTCAATGCTAAAGTGTGGTTTGCCAACATCGTGACAGTTCCAAAGAATGAGAAAATCCATGTATGCCTTGATTTAACCCACTTGAATCAAGCATGCCCCAAGGATAGTTTCCCTCTACCTCAGATCGACAAGCTCATCAATGCTACCTCGGGTCATTACTACTCAGCTTCATAGATGGATACTCTGATAACAACCAGATTCCACTTCATCTAGAAGATTAAGAAAAGACCGCCTTCACCACAGAGCATGCTACATACTACTATAAAGTCATGCCTTTAGGGCTGAAGAACAGAGCTACCTACCAGAGGCCCGTCACCTCTATATTTCAACGACTTTCTCGACAAATCAATGGAAATCTATATAGAAGACATGCTCATCAGCCATCTGGACAACCTCAAGGTCACTTTTGAATGCCTCCGTCACTATACGATGAAGCTAAACCATGCTAAGTTGGCATTCATTGTGACTTTGGGCAAGTTTCTAGGCTATTTGATCACAAAGCGAGGAAAAGAAGCAAACTCAGATCAGATCAAAGCCTTGATCAACATGCCCTCTCCTAAGAACAAGAAAGTGGTCCAAAAGATCACCAGACGAGTTGCTGCCTTGAATGGATTCATCTTCAGAACTTCGGACAATTACCGACTTCTATTCCTCCTCAAGAAGAATACCTCATTCAAATGGACCTAGGAGTGCAAGCAGGCCTTTCAAGACTTAAAAAGGTACCTCGACAAGCATCCTGTGCTATCCAAACCCAAAGAAGGAGAAGTCCTAGGCCCATACCTAGCTGCTTTCAATTGCTCTATCAACTTGATTATGATCTGAATTGAAGACAAAATCAAGAAGCTAGTATATTTGTAAACCAAACACTCCTTGATGCTGAAACAAGGTACCAAAAAATCAAAAAGGTCACTTTGGCCTTAGTTTCTGTAGCGAAAAAGCTTCACCCATACTTACAGGCTCATTCAATGCGAGTTATAACTAAATATCCTCTGAAGAGTGTGCTGGGCAAGATAGATGTCTCTGAAAAAATGGCAAAGTGGGCAATCACGCTCAGTGAGTTTGACACACAGTTCGTTTCCTGAGTTTTATAAAGGGGTCAAGTCATGGCTGATTGGCTAACTAACTTCCCTATAGACCCATCCCCCTAACCGAGCTCGATTTGGGGGCGACTTAGAGATGAAGGATGATTTTCCTGATGACAACGAAGTAGACCCCTGAAATCCTACTTCATGCTAGATATTTGTGGACGGTTTGTCAAATTCGAATGGAGTTAGAATAGGTGCATTGTTGGTCACACTAGACAACACAAGGATCGATAAATCAATTTGGCTAGGTTTCCACGCTTCCAACAACCAAACTGAGTATGAAGCTGTGATCATCGGACTCAAGATGGCCTGAGACCTTGGCATCTCTGAGTTGACAATCTTCAGTGATTCGCAGCCCATTGTAAAGCAGATTGGGAGGGGCTATGAAGCCAAAGATGATCGAATGGCAACTTCTCTCGACCTAATCAAAGACATATACCAACACTTCAGACATCTGCACATTTATGAGCTTCTCCAATAGGACAGCATGCATGCATATGCCCTAGCATATGTGGCCTCCATGTTGGGAACAAATGAAGCTCGAAGCATGCTAATTGAGTACCAAGAGTCGCCTAGTATCTACCAGCAAGGGTTACTAGTGGCTCTAGTCCGAGCTAGCCATGACCCAAGTTGTATGGATTCATCGAAGCTATATCTAGCTCATGGAATACTCCCAAACGACAAGAAACAAGCCAGGAAGCTGAGAATCAAAGCAGCATGCACCTACTTATCATGCATGAAATTCACGCAGGAGCCTGAAAATTATTCGGGTGGCAGGTCCCTAGCTCACAAAATCCTCACACAAGGAAACTTCTGGCCTTACATGCAAAAAACGCTAAGCTCTTTGTGTGAAAGAGTGACAAGTGCCGAAAGCATGATACAACTATTCATCAACCTCTAGAAAAGCTTCATCCACAAAGTAGTCCTTGGCACTTTGCACAATGAGGTCTTGACATTGTAGGATCACTACCCAAGTCCCTCAGAGGATGGAGATTCCTACTTGTCACAACTGACTACTTCACTAAGTAAATCAAAGCAATTTCTCTAGTTCATTTCAAGGAGACTGATGTCAAAAAAGTTTATTTGGAAGAATATAGTTTGTCGATTTAGGATTCCTCGAGCTCTCATCACAGATAATGGCAAGCAATTCGACAACCAAATGATCTTAGACTTTTGTAAAAGCCTTGGCATAACTCAACTCTTCTCAACTCCCAGAGACCCAAAAGGTAGCAGGCAAGCAGAGGCCTCTAACAGAGTTATTCTGGACAACATAAAAGCGACTTCTAAATGCAACAAAAAGCAAGTGTGTAGAGATCTTATCTGACGTCCTATGGGATTATAGAACAACATCTCAACATTCTACGGGTAAATCTCCCTTCTTCCCGTCGTATGGTATGGAAGCAATTGTTCCAACCGAGGTCCTACTATTTGCTCCCAAGTCGTTGACACAGACGAAAACAAATCTCTTCTCATGTGTCACCCAGACTTCTTGGAAGAGAAATGCGATCTTTTCCTTACAAAGCTCACACCTTACCAACAAAGGCTAAAACACTCCTATGACCACAAGGTCAGGAGAAAAACCTTTAAAGAAGGTGATCTAGTATTGAGAAATGTGTGCGAGAACACAAAAGAGAAAAATAGTGGAAAACTGAAGGCAAATTTGGAAGTGCCATACATAATAGCTAAGGTGGGAGAAGCCGGAGTGTATTATCTAAAGACTAAGGATGGAGATGGACTGACTGTGCCATGGAATGCAATTAATTTATGCAAATATATCAATAAAGTTGCTTTGGCTCCTCAAGTCATTGTATCTCCTCATCTGTTGCACACCATTGATTCTCATCACCTAGGGAGCTCGGCTTCTAGACAGGTTACACATTGAAGGGCATCCCCCTTTGGTTCTTGGCCTCTAGTTACCTCTAAAGGCATGACATCAAGAGTTATGAATCTAGACCTTCAACAAGGACATCAAACCTCGAAGGCTGGTTGCCACTTCTTCTGATGGGCTAATACTGAGGCAACTCCTTGGTCCCTGGCCACCACACCTGACCTCAATGGACACCAATTCCAACTTCCAAGGTCATAGGAGTGCATGGTTCTGGTTGTGAAATACAGGGCCCCACCTTAAGTAGCACCAGGCATCAACCCAAGGAGGATCATCACTCCACAAGGCATCCCCTTGGGTGTTGGCCTCTAGTTCTTGGTTCGTATGAACTCTTCAACTCAAGGTCTAACTAGATCCTACTTGGACTTCGGCCAAGGTTAAGTCTATGATAGTGGAAGGCCTCTAGCTCTAACATCGAAACAACCCTCTAAGGCTAGGCCTTAGAGCCGATTCCCTTACTCCTTTAGACAGGAGAAGGTCAAGATTTGGGAGGGTCAACATAGGCCGAGTTCCACATCAGCTCATCCAATGACCTCTAGCACTGGCCTAGCTATTAACCACATGAACCTGCTAGACCTAGACAAATTCTACGCCCGACCCAAAGTGAGAGACCTAGGTGGTGGAAGACTACTAAAGCATCTGACTTCGAACTATAGCACGCGTATTGCCAAACGAGCACAAATTACTTGTGACAATCCTTTGTCGAGCTTATGTTTAACCAAGCTACTAAGGTTTGAACTCCTACTTCTCCTTCCAAGACTTCCTCTGAGATCATATTCTTCCAGATAAACTTGAAGGCGACCACATAGGTTCTCAGGGTCACTACAGCCCATTCAACTAAATCCTTTAGCCTAACCTCTCTAAGGTTCTTAGGGTGTCACTTCAGCTCATCTAGCTAAGTCCCTTAGTCTAACCTCTCTAAGGTTCTCAAGGCAACTTCAACTCATTCAGCTAAGTCCCATAGCCTACCCAAAGTCACAAAAACCCTAGCTTGTACCAATCTTATCAGATTTACTTGACTAGGATTTAGGATCTTCTTTTTCTTTTTTTTGACAAGTCTATTTTATTTATTTAAAATGGTTTAAAAGAAGAACTCCTTGATTTTAAATACAAGAAATGATGTTAGTTCATAAGAGCATAATTGCTCAAGCTAACACTTCATTCAAGCGGAGATTCGAAGTATAGAAGCAGGGAGAAAGTGAGAGCGTGTTGAGAACAAAAGGAGATTTTTATTCATTTAAAAGAAAACCCAAATAGGGAAGATTACAATTACTGTTAGGAAGGAAAAAAAAGGAGTTACATTTTAGATCGGCTCCCCTTTTCTCTTTTAAATAGTAGAATTGAAGTGCTTGTTCTCTTTTGGGTTGGCTACACAAATCTTGTTTTGTCATTCTACTCTATCTAGGAGCCTACATTTTGTTTAAGAATAAGCATTCAAATCTTTTCTTACGACCTCCATCCGTCCTTTTCAACCTTCCTATCATCCTTTTAGAGCCTTCAACCTGGATCAAAGTACTCCTTCTCCGTGGTGCCGTCAACGGTCTTCATTGAACACGCTCAAACCATCTTCATCAACTTTACTATTAAGGCTTCTACTAAATTCCATAGGATGTGCTCATTTATAACTAATGTTATTTAATACCATGCAAATTCCGGATCACCAAATTCAGCAATTCATCAATTTGCTTATCAAAAAAACAATTAAAAATTCAGCAATTCAATTCTGATATAGAAAACCCAAAATATGAATCAATCATCACAAACAAAATGGCCAATCAACCGACACAAGGGATAAAGAAATGTGAAAACCCCATTAATCAATATCTTTAAGAGATGAAATTTGAGCCATTATATAATCGTAGTGTCTTGATTAAACTTCAATTTTTCCCATTACCCACAACTTACGAATCACCAAATCCAGCTATTAAAGTGAAAAAAAAATTAAATCCTATGCATCAATCAATCAATGAAACAAATAAACCCGTTAATTAATATCCCAAAGAGATGTAATTTAAGGGACTGTTTGGATCATCATTTTGAGCCAAAAATATTTTACTTTCAGTAAAAAAAAATTATATTTCTGGCGCCAAAATGGCGATCAAAACAATCCCTTAATCCTAAATCCCATGTAACAATAAACCCAATTCGAATTTACAAGGATCCGAATTTACAATACCATGAACACTAAATCATATAACTGACATTTAAACGGTTACGATTCAAATTTCTCGTAGAAAAAATGAAGAACATGAAGAGATTACTCCCTTGTGAAGAGGAGACGAAGCTCCTACCTGACTTCTGGTGCGTAATTGAAAGGCGAGAGAGAGGGAGAGATCGACGTATGTAGATTTGGAGTTTTAGAGAGAGAGAGAGAGAGAGAGAGAGATGCTTTGGCTACTTTCTTTTCTTGAGAAGTCTTTGGAATTGGAATGAGGGAGACGGGAGACGGGAGACGGGAGACGGGAGACGGAGACTGGAGACGAGCTCTCTGGAGCTACAGTCCAGTACTTTTCTCAAGAGTACCAGGTTTTATTTACACGTGGAATTTCTTTTTGCCACCTCACTTCAGCTTATCTACGTGGAAAATCATCCCATTTGCATCTTGCCAGGTGGAAACTAGATGCATGTTTCTTTTCCTTTTTGTATGGGAGAAATACAATAGAGAAGGTCGATATCCACGTGGCCAATCCAGAGGATTGTCTTTGAGATGGACGGTCTGGATTGACCATGTCAACCCTCCACGTAGCAAGATAATTTTGAAGTGTAGCTCCAGAAAACTTTTGCTATCTGTGCTAGTGGTTTTGGATCAGAAAAGTATTTCTTCCTACGTGGAGTACAACTGTGCAAGTCGAGACAGTTCATCTGGTAGAAGACCTGAGTAAAACTTGGCTGACCGCAACGATCAGCGAAGCTGCTGACTGCTCAAAATGAGCCACGTGACACATTTTTAGAGTGCGCGGTCGGCTAGTTTGGCCAATCCCTAGGTAGACCTAGAAACCAAAAATCAGCCTGATTAACGATTTCAAACCTTTGGATCCTTGTACCCCAAATAATGGTCAATAATGCTCAAATACCCAAGGTTAAAATCAACCCATGAAAATGATTCCAATCCAACGCTTAGAAATCACTAATCAAGATGATGTTTGGTTTGTAGGGCCACCTAGAGATTGGCCAAACATCCATACAGTCAGCGTACTCTAAGTATGTGCCGCGTAGATAGTACAATGTAGTTTTAGTCGAAGACAACTGGATTGGCCACGTAGATAGTACTTTGTCCACGTCATACCTGCACCAAACCTTGGACCCCCTATAATTTCTAAAGTTGAAAAAGGCAAGAAGAAAGATTTTCATTGGGCTGAAACTTATCAAATCAGATATGCTGATGTGGCAAAACATGTGGACCCTTATGAGTCTGCCACCTCAGCTATAATGTATAAAACCCGCTATTCCAATGAAGTGGTTTGGAATGTCACTCTAGAAAAGGGGGGGAAAAAAATATTTTCCCCAGGTGTCGTCCAATGAGATTGGCTTGCAATTAAAGTTCACCTCTTCTAATTTACCAAAATATCCCTTACACGTGAGACAGACATTCTACTGTTTAATTTCCCCCAAATAAAATCTAAAATAGTGTAGAAAATTGAGAAAAAATGACTTTCTTTTATAATAGAAAAAAAAATGACTTGTTGATCTGCACCGTTGGATCTTCAGCCATCTCTTGGCGAATCCAATGCTTTGTGATTTCTAAGCGTTGAATTGGAGTCTTTTTCATGGGTTGATTTTTCAGCATTATTGACCAATATTTGTGGTACAAAGATCCAAAAGTTTGAAATCCCTTAATCAGGCTGATTAAGCTCCAAGGAAAAGCCAAACATCCATATGGTCAGTGTCCTCTAAGAGTGTGCCACGTGGCTCATATTTGTTGGCTATCAGCAACTTTGGTGACTGTCAGCGGTCAGCAAAGTTCTACTCTCTTTGGCCTTATGTAAATCTATTATGAAAACATTTGTTTCTTCCTTTTTTGTAATTAAGGGCCTGTTTGGTACGTGAGAAAAAGAGTTCCGACGGCGAATATTTAGCCAGGCGAATATTATCTTGGCTAAATATTTACTCAGAGCAATATTTAACAATGTTTGGTACATGTATGAGCTAGCTCACTTCAGCTTACTTCATTTTCTTTCAATTTGAGTGGGTCCCACATATCAAAGTAAGTCAAAAATAGGTTGGGCGAGTGTGGGAACCACATATTATGTCAAAGAATAAAAAAAAATTCATTTTTATCTTTTTTATATATTAAAAAATTAATTTTTATTGAAAATAGTGATTTTCCAGCGAGAAAATAAAATTTTCTCACCAAGGCATAATCGGCGTGAAAATATTTTCACAGGGGGGGGGGGGGGGGCGGGGGGGGGTGATCAAATGTTTTCCCGCCGCGGAGGGCAAATATGAGGGCCCGGCTAAATATTTGCCAAGGGCGAGTGGCTGCCAAACGCAACCGGGTGAATATTTGCTCGGCCAAATATTTTATTTGCCCGCCGCGGAGCGTTACCAAACAGGCCCTAAGATATTAATCTATTAAAGGAGAAGCAAAAGGAACAGGATCAGGCTTATCCTTCTCCAAGGCTGATGAAAGCCGAGGGAAATCCTTTTCCCACAAACAGAATTGTAACGAGTTTATAGTCCGAGAGGCCACAACATGAGCAACCCCATTACATGATCGGGGGACAAAAGCGAAAGATAAGGAAGAGAAGGATTTAGAAAGAGAGAGAATATCAGCTGCTATTGCCGACAAAGTTCTACCAGCAAAATGAGATCCAGCATTGAGGACTTCAACTAGACCCAAAGCATGAGACTCCACTGAGACGGACCAAAAAGAAGTGCAGTTTGGAGGCCCCATCTTATGGCTCGAGCCTCGGCTTCTTCAACAGATTCTGCTCGAGAGTGAGACCCACCTGCCATGATACAAACATTATGAGCATTTCTCAAAACAAACCGCCAAGACCTGCCTGGTGAGAAGTAGCCCTCCAAGAGGCGTCAGTATTCAATTTAATGCATCCTTGAGGTGGGGGTGTCCGAGTGGAAGAGTTGGAGGGAAGGTGGGAGTTTGTAAGAGGATCCTCCTGGGTGTGGGGTAGTAAATATGAGTGGGTAAATTTCAAAAGGGTTAAAGGAGCTTGGCTGCAGTGACTATGAGCGAGTTTATTTCTCCAAGTCCAGATTTGCCACATAAGGATGCATGAGATTTCTCTGACGTAGATCACTGTAGGACTGTCTTGTTTAGTGGATACCATGATTTTTGACAGCCACATACTGATATCTTGAGGTTCTGCTTGTTCCCATCGCATTGACAAAGGAGAGGCAAACCAGATTCTTACACTCTGAGGGCAGCCGAAGAGAGCATGGAGGCTAGTTTCATAAGGATATCCACATCGTAGACATGTTGGGTCTACCTGAGACATTCTCGAATGCAGCTTTGCTTTAGTCGGAAGTATGTCCCGAAATGATCTCCACATTAACATCTGGATTTGTCGTGGAAGACGTAATTTCCAAATGCTTTTCCATATGGAAGGAGATATGTAATGCTGGGGGTTGAGCAGTTCTGGCTGATCGGGGATCCATTTGTCCTTCCAAATATTAGTATTCTCCCCCGTGCCAATTAAGCTACACCATGAGATCTTGCATGCAGCTCTCTTTTGCTCTGATGATACTTTTCCAACACCACGTGGATGATGACTTGGCAGAAGTCGAGATGAGTAAGGTTTGGTGGCAGTATTTGTTGGACAGCTGCCTAGCTAGGATTGAAGTAGGCATTTGAAGGATGCGCCAAATATTTTTATTAAGGAGAGCAAGATTCATTTGTTGGAATTTCCTAAAGCCTAATCCCCCGGCTGCTTGAGATTTGCAGAGAGAAGACCAGTTTGCCAAGTGGATGCACCGTTTTTGTTTAGATTCTCCCCACCAGAATTGATTGAGCAGTTGATCCATTTGTGAACAACTGGATTTAGGGAACAGAAATGATTGCATTTGATAGACTGGAATAGAGGCAGCCACTGTTTTGATCATAGTTGCTCGACCCGCTTGAGATAAAAATTTAGACCTCCACCCTTCAGTAAGCATGCGGATTTTTTCAACACATCCTTGAAATACTTTGGTCTTTGGACGACTGAGGAATAGAGGAGCGCCCAAATATTTTTCCAAAAATTTCAGATTCTTGATTTGCAGAATGTGGGATAGCGCTTTAGTTTGACGTCTATGGAGATTGGGACTGTATAGCACGCCGGATTTATCAAAATTAATCTCTTGTCCAGACATCGCACTGAATGAGGAGATGATGTCCTTGAGGGATCGAGCTTCCTCCAAAGATGCTCTACAAAAGAGGATGCAGTCGTCTGCAAAGAGCAGATGGGATATGGGGGGGGTAATGTCTAGCAATTTTAATACCATGGATGTTGTTGTTGTGTTCGACTATCTGCAATTGTATAGAGAGAACATTCATACAGATGACAAAGAGGAAGGGTGATAGAGGATCACTTTGCCGAAGGCCTCTAGTTGGAGAGAAGTAGCCATAGGGGGACCCATTGAGCTTGATGGAGTAAGATGGCGATGATATGCATCTATAAATCAAGTTGATCCAAGATTCAGTGAAGCCCATCGCTCGAAAAGTCCGTAACAAAAATTCTCATTCAATGTGATCGTAAGCTTTGGACATGTCCAACTTGATGGCCATGAGGCCACGACGGCTCTTCTTTCCAGACTTAAGAGTGTGAATGAGTTCTTTGGCCAAAATGGTATTATCAGAGATCTGTCACCCTGGGATAAAAGCGCCTTGGTTCTCAGCAATCAGAGGTGGGAGAACTTCTCTCATTCTCTGGGTAAGAATTTTTGAGAAAATTTTATAACTCACATTACAAAGGCTAATCGGCCGGAAATGATTTGGAGTTGCGGGGACTTGGATTTTTGGGATAAGGGCGATGGTGGTTTGATTGATGATATGGAGAGGACAATCAGAGCTCATAATGTGATGTATCATGTTAACTAAGTCCTCATGGATGGTGGACCAGTATTTTGATAGAAATGGGCTGTGAAGCCATCTGGTCCAGGAGCTTTGAAAGGGCCATACTGAAGACCGTGTTCTATACTTCATCCACTATGATCGGTTGCATCAGGAAAGTATTGGAATCTGCTGACACTTGAGGAAGAGATAGATTGTGAAGAACAGAGAAATCTTGTGGATTGCTAGAGGAGAAAAGATCTTGAAAGTATTGCACAAAAGTGTCACCGATCTGAGCTCTTTTTGTGAGAGGATGACCATTAGGACTTCTGATCCAGTCAATCCTATTTTTCCTTCGTTTAATGATCGTAGACAAATGAAAAAATTGGGTATTGTGAGCTCCTTCACGAAGCCAAGTTTCTCTAGACTTGTCTCGCCAAAGTCTCTCTTCTTATTGCATGGCTTTCTCGAGAGAGAGAAAGAAATATCCTTTTCCCTGTTGGTGTTGATGGGAGTAGTCAGTTGACTTTGAAGGGCAACTAGTTGCTTTCGGAGGTTGCTGAGATGGTCATGAATGGGCATTTTTCTGTCTCTATTCCATTTGGTGAGCTTGTGTTCGGTCAGACGAAGTTTACGATGCACGTGATGAGGCGGAGGGCCTTCTCGGGGAGTTTGCCAAGCTTTTTCCACAATAGAAGAGCATTCTAGTTCATCCGTCCACATAGAGAGAAAATGGAAGGGACGATGGAGTTTTTCTCGATGGGGGATGTATTCAGTAATATTGGGCAATGGTCTGATGTTAGGAAAGATAGATGGGTAACCTATGCATCAGGGAAGAGGTTGCGCCAAGAGCCATTCACTATGACTTTATCCAATCGAACACGAACATTGGCCATGCCACTGCGTTTGTTGGTCCACGTGTGAGTCAAGCCGACGAAACCCAAGTCAGAGAAATCCTCGGATTGCATAAAGTCCTGAAGGTCTTTGTTCAATCTAGGACCTTTAGAGGAACCACTTTTCCTTTCCCAGCTTGCAAGAATATCGTTGAAGTCACCAGGATGAAAACATTTGTTTCATTAGCTGTAAAAATAATATTTATTCAAAGAATCTATTATGTTTGGGTACATTGATTCCGGTTGCTATCGGTTTTGATTCCTAAACAAGTGGATCTAGAATCGAAACCGATAAACATATGTAAAATATTTTAGACTAAAGAATGACATTGGGATCTGGTGCCAATCCATGATGAAATCACAGCGTTCTGACAGATGCTTCTGTCACAACGAAAATCATAAGCCACGTGGCACACTATTAGTGGATGTTGACCGTATGGATGTTTGGCCAGTCCCTCAGTGGACCTCTAAACCAAAAATCAGCCTAATTAGTGAGATCGTGAACTACTTCGGACTTAAAAAATGGTGTGTTGGGCATAAAACTTGACATGAAGAAAGCCTACGACCACCTAAAATGGCCCTTCATTCAGTGCTCTCCAAGCTTGAATTCTGTGAGAGCTAGATTAACTTGATTATGAAATGCGTCCAACGACATCTTCTAACTGTTAAGTCCGAACAGTGAATGATTGTCCAGACTTAGCAGTTCGAACAATCAATTCAAAGACCATGACCGAGACTGCACAAGAAAGAAAAACCCCAATGTATCGTTCCGGCGAGATTATTAAAAAAATTTCTTAGAATGGTTTCGGAAATGCGGTTAGAATGATTTTGTCTATTAAAAAAAATTAAATTCAAATACATTCCTCCATTGATTCCTCCATTAATTGCTTTACTCAAAAGTTCTCAAATGAAAGTTGTAGAAGATGTAAAATATAACCTTAGAATTGCTAGGTATTCTCCATTTGCTTTTTCAATAGCCTCCCTTGCTTTGAAATAGTATCCCTTGCTCTCTCATGTGCTCTAACGGTTTAAATTTTAGAGGGGATGAGTAAAAATAGAAATGGGTTAATTAGAGAAACAAATGAGGTAAAGTTGGTGTTTTATATATCTTGTGTGTGTGTGTATGTGTGTGTGTGTGTGTGTGGGGGGGGTTGGGGATAAGAGAAAACACATGGGATATAGAAGTCATTTTAATTATAGTTTAACTGGGGGATAAAAAGAGAAATTGACAGGGTATCCAAAATTCGTCGTGGGCTAAACATCCATGTGGTTAGTGGGCTGGGGCCTTCTCTAATCACCTAGGGCCTAAGGTGACCGCCTTATTGGCCATATGGTAGAGACGGCCCTGCTCGTGTTACTCACCTTCTCTTCTCGGACGACTATATGCTTTACTCCAAAGCATCCCCTTTGGGGACCAAAGCTATCAAGGATATTTTGGACATGTATTGAACGAGCTCCTCAATCTCCACAAATGTTCTCTCATCTTCCCCAAGAACACCCAACATGATTGCGCTCCACCCAACATGAGGAGAAACCTAAACCTAGACCTAACAATTAGCAGCCTCAAAAACCATGTTGGAACTTGAAAAAAGGATTCTCAGTTAGCTGGTTTGGGTTTTGTTATCCGCAACACCTCCTCTTCTATGATCTTAGCATGTGGTTGCCACATCCGAGCAAGCTCAACAGAGGAGGCTGAGGTAGAGGCTATCTTGACAGGTCTGCTTGTTGCTCGCCAAGCCCATCTGGATCATATTGTGGTGGAATTGGATGCCAAAGGGTTGGTGGAAGTCCTGCAGAAAGGGTCCTCTGAGACTGACTGGTTCTCTTCTAGTGTTTGTGCGCATTTTGGATCTTTCCACCTCTTTCTCTACTCTCTGCTCTTTTCAATATTCTGGACGTGTAACTAACTGTGTGGCTCATACTATTGCCCGCCGAGCTAAAATGTGTCTCCCTTATGGGGTTTGAACTCCATCCCCTCCAAGTTAATTGGTTGATGCCTTGGACGAGGACAAGAGATCTCTCCAATCCATTGAGTGATTTGTGTTTTTTGTTTATTATATTTGGCTTACACAAAAAAAAATTGGTGATTATTCTGATAATCAAGAATGTGCCTACGTAATTGAACGAGAGGCATCCAAGGGACATCATCGTCGTCGTCATTATCTAAGCCTTATTCCAACTATATGTGGTTAGCTGCACGAATCATGTTCCTCCATTAAATTCAATCGAAAGACATAATTACGATTAAAGTGAAAGAGATACGTGTTTTGTTAATTTAACTCACCCTCCATTGCCCTTATTGAAATTACCAAACCAACCTCAGGTGTTTAGTTTTGCCCAATAAAGTGGGTGCATCAGCTGGAGTGCATAAGATCACATAGTGTTAGTACTTTCTTTTTTTGATCAGTACAACATCTTTATTGAAAAATGCCTTGGAGGCTAAGGAAGCCTACCGGAGAGCTAAAAAGAATACAAAGCAAAATAAGATACAACAAGAAGAAAAATAGCAACACAAGTCGCCACCACCGCCCCTAGTCTCACTCCCAATTAACTAGATCTGTCCATTTAAATACAATATCCTCAAATAAAATACATTTCCCTTCCTCATACGTCTTAACCCAGTAATACACAAAAGCTTTAATCTCCACCATAAGCTGCTCCTCTTAAAAGCTTTTATCTTCAAACACTATTATTCCTCTCCCTCCATGAATGTACGGAAAATATGCCTTTGCTATCATAGATCCACTGCCTAGTGTCGTTCCTCGAGCTAAGAGTAGGAGTCTCTCCCAACTTGTTCATAAGATCTGTCAACCGAGGTACCTCCCAATCGTAGAGTTGGCGACGAAAGCCAAGCTCCCAACTCGGTAGGCCATTAATAACACTTTGCATTTCGTTGACAGTAGCAGACTTCTTATCTGAACTGAGAAAGAGATCGTGAAACTCAGACTTATGGTTCCCCTCCATGCACCATCTATCCTCCCAAAATAAAACTTTATTCCCTCTACCCACTTTAAACATCACCCCTTCTTCAAATTTATCTAATCCATACATAATGCCCCTCCACACTCCACACCCATATGCTCCTCTCGGCCTATCGCTACACCGCCCCATGGCTCCTTCCCCATACTTGCCTACAACAACACCCATATGCTCCTCTCGGCCCATCGCTACACCACCTCATGACTCCTTCCCCATACTTGCCTACAACAACTCTACGCCATAAGCTATTTACAATGAGAGAGAGAGAGAGAGAGAGAGCAGCCAACATACCAAAAGTACAGTAGCTTTGATATTGGTTAGTAGATCTGGGGAATATACAAACACTGCCTACTAAGGCATGAAGAACAAAATTAGAGTGCACTTTGCTTAACCTACCCATCATAGTGATTATATGAATTGCAACAACAGTGAGAGGTTCTATTTTCCAATAGGTTAAACAGAAATCGAACCCATAACCTCGTGGTTTTTACACAAGCTACATCCCATTGCACAACGGGTTCGATCCCTGTTCCACACCAAATACAGGTCGAGAAAAAACAATTGTTGAAATCATAACGAAGAAGGCTCTCTACCGCTTATTTTTATCAACAATCACTACGGTGGAAAACTTGAGAAGCGTTCCTTGCCGCCTGGTCGGAAGCTGTGGCAAGGCCCTGCAACATTTTGACTATCTCTGTAGTGTCTTCCAAATAATACTTTGCTTTGCTGGGCTTCTGGCCAACTGTGCATGCAAACACCTCAGCCACCGGAGAGAGTGAAGGACCCATCATGGCACTCATGATGACCTCAAACATGTCCTCATCTGATCGATCATCGCCAATGCACAGCACAAAATCTGGAAGCATTCCCTTCTGTTGCATTGTTGCTAGTAGGTGTTCGGCAACCAAGCCCTTACTGACACCCTGTGGAGCAGGGATTAAAAATAAGAAACATTTACAATTTGGGAGCATAAGCACACATTGGGAAGAAACTAAATTATTCTTGGACAAAAAAAACTTGTGATAAAATAATTATTATAAGATAATGAAATGCAGAGGATATAGCAAACATTCATCGCATAGCCCCAACTATTGACAACGGAAACTAGATGAAAAAAAGGAAATGGTTTCACGACTGGACCACAGTGGTGTTTATAGACTGCATTGCCATACACATAAAACACATTCAGATAAGCCAGACCCACAATTCAATGAGTTGCCATAGGTGATATTAATTGAAAATATACCGAATAGATTGCACACCCACATATATATATGTCTAGAGCTACATCCATTTCTTAAACCATATTTTTAGATCCGATGCTGAGGCCCACATGTAGATCATGTTGGCCAATCCAAACATACATCGAGTTATCCTTGTCATGATGATCATCGTCACGAAAAACCAGTCTATTTCGACATTGCTAACTATATAAAAAGATGACCTAAAGTAACAGGATATTGGGATGGTCTGGATTTTTCAACTTCAAGTCAATTTTCATGAGGTTAGGAATGTCGAAATGGACTGATCTTTTGCGAGGATGGTCTCCACAGTATGGACAACTCACAGCGCAACTGGATTGTTCAACATGGTCTCTATGTGGGCCCCACCCAGTGGCGGAGCCAGGGGGGGGGGCGAGAGGGGGCAGTTGCCCCCCCTCAACTTTAAAATTGACAACAACAAAAAAAAATTCCAGAGGAAAAATACTGCAACAAGGTAGAGATGCACCATGTTGCCCCCCCTCAATCTCACAGCTGCTCTCTTGCCCATTGACCGCATGGATGTTTTAGCCCACCCCTTGGTGGATATTCACACCAAAAATCAGCCTGATAGCCAATCTCTAGCCATTAGATTTTAGTGCTTTTTAAGGCATGATTCTAGCCGTTGGATTAAAAAAAATTGGGGAACTAAATCCAACGGCTAGAAAGCATCAAACAAGCAGATTTTCAGTATGAATATCTACCAAAGGATGGGTATATCCATGCAGTCATTGGGCCCATCTGCCCTACTTTGATACTCTCTTGCTGCCTTGCCCCCCCTGGAATAGAATCCTGGCTCCGCCACTGGCCCCACCAGCGGGTGTAGGAAATGGATGTAGCCTAGACAGCCTATAGATAGATACGGCAAGAGTTTTTCTAGAGCTACACTTCAGAACTCTTCTCTGTAGTGCAAGATTACACGTGGAGGGCTGATGTAACCAATCCAGATCCTCTGTCAGACAGCCAACCCTCAGAATTGGCCATGTGGATAGTTCCCTTGTCCATGCCTGTAACCTTCCTTGTATTGTATTTTCCCTACTAATTGCAGCAATTGAATTCTCAAAAAATTTTAAAATAGAAAAAAGCCAAAATAAAAATGCCACTTTTTGCTGCATGACAGAATTGTTATTGAGCTGAAACTTGCACATAGGAAGATGCTGATGCCATAGTAAGTTCACATATTATACACGAATTTTACTATTTTTTGAAAAAATGTATGGAACGGCAAAACTTTTTCAAATATTCGGTAAAATTCATGTATTTTATGAGGATCCGTATTATATGGGCATTAAATATGAATTATTCCCGAATTATATATAATAAAAAAATAATAGTTTTTAAGCAATTTTTTTAATGCGCAAAAAATGTAAAAATTCATTATTTTTATTCCTTCTTAAATTTATTTTACTTCCTGCCGAATTTTTCAATGACAAACCCAAACTATACTCAAACGTTTCCTGTATTGTACGCCAAATTACTAACTATGGCTAAGGCGGCCAAATGCATGGGCTCCTTCAGGTCCACCACCTCAGCTGCAACCCCACCACTCCTGAGAAAAATTCTGGAGTATAGATTTATTAAAACTCAATCTATACAAACAAATTTTTTAAATAGATCTAATTTTTACAATCATCAATCAAGATAATTCTTGATTTTGGATATCTCCAAGATGAGACACGTACAATGTTGGGTCCATCGACCCGCATGTGTACCGTTGCCATTTATATATTGTGTTTGTCCATTACGGAGGCAATACATTCACCTAGTTAGAAAACAAATGCAAGTACATAAAAACACCCATCATCCATCACTTTATAATATCGAAATATAAATAAAGTAAAGATGAGACGAAAATAGAACATTGTTTATCCATGAAGGAGGAGAAATAACTGTACAATGTAAATAGGCCATCCAAATCAGTAATACTTTGAGCCTATGTAACAAGGACACCGACACGGGTGTCAGTGTCCAACACGGATACGAGGTGTCCGACACGACAACCTAAAAAAATCCGATATGGAGACACATCCGTACATATATTTATTAAAAGATATTAATATATATGAATGCTTAAAATTATTAATAAAATAACAAAAAAATAGAAAATAAACCAGAAAATATTTATTAGTCTATTGTTGTATGGAGGATGGAACACACCAACCTGCTTTTAGAAATCAATTTGATATTAAAAATTATTAAAACAAGGGGTGACACAGTCATGAGTGTCCAGATGTGTGTCGGGAAGTGTCGACACGCGTGTCCGGGTGTCGAGGTGTCCTACACGGCAAAAAACCCTAAAAGTGCAGTGTCCTTGTTACATAGCTTTGAGCATTTGTGCACGCCATCTTTAATTTTTACTTTTTTTCTGTAAGCCTCAACCTGAAGCAAGAACGAAGATACACAAAGTCTTGCCTCAAGGTGGAGACTTCAATGGCATTTCAAAAAATATAGGCAACTCTTGATGAATAGATATTGGAGAGGAAGCCCTGATTACTAACCTGAGGCTTAACTTCAACAATGTGTTGTCCACTCTTGACGGAGACTGGCTCGTTGGCAAGAACACTTTCAAGGTGATCAAGAAGTTCCTTAGCCTGGCATGATCCGAAATCCGGATCGGCATACTGGTAATGCCAAACAAGTGCACTCTCTTTAGTCTCAATAGTAGAACCATCCGTTGTTTCAGTGTACAACTTCATCACAGGCTCTGCAGTCTGTTTCCAATCAAAGTCCGTCACGGGCACACAAGTTACCCATTCCTCATTGTGATTCGACCTGAAGAGGATGGCATTCAAATTCCGTTTGATAGTGAGGTTGAAAGAACACAGTTTGAAATTATGCATGCAAAATCAAGTTTTTTGTAACACACAAGCAAAGATAACCCAATCCAAAGGACAAATCTAAAGACCAAAAAGAGCATACACAGGGGTGGGGAACACTAGTAAGTGGGTCCCACCTTTGAGATCTCCAACACCAAAATGTGTGACCCAACTGAATAATCGTAACCAGCTGGTCTATAGCATTCTTTGGGATGATCAGGAAAAATATGGCGAAGAGTCCAAAACAAAGGATTGCATGACTAAGAAGATCTGATAGGATCGATACTTGGCGTGAGAGATCTCCTGGCGGGACCCATCAGATGGTGGGTCCATCCCCCTGTATGTACACAAAGCGCATACTATGATGTTTACTGAAAGTCATTCCTCGTAACAATCTGTGAGACTCAGACTATATGATATCCCTTCAAATTAAGTTCAAGTGGCATATTAGGCCCTTAATCAACTATATATTACAGTTCTAGAAACAGACATACCTTCACTAAATAAGCAAATATTATTGTTTCGTTCATGTAATCTTCATAAACAGAATCTGCTTAGACACTCTAAGATCATTACCAGCATTACAAATTCAAATGAACACAGTAAATGTCTGTCAATGAGTTCAATAAAATTATGCACATACCTCACAAAGTAACCATGTTCTGCAGCGATTCCAAGCTTTTCACATGATGAGAACCACTCAGTTAGAGTCTTCTTGTCTCTCCCACTCACGAGGAAGACAACATTCTTTGGGTCTCTGCACAAGCTGTTCAAGAAACCAATCGCCTCAGGATTTGGAGTTTTGTTGATGGAAGTCTGTGGCATCATAGTACCATCATAATCTAAGAGAATCGCTCGGTTCTTGGTTCTTTTGTATGCAGAAACTATATGCTCAACCGAAAGTTTCCTGAAATTTGGATCAAGAGCGATGACCCTAAACCCTAAACCAAAACCAATGCCCCAGCACCTCCTCCTCAAATGGTCCTTACATGCCCTTTCAAGATCCTGTAAAAAGCTATGTGCCCAGTACCCGACATCATGTGTACTCACATATCTATAGTGCTTTTCGTGCCGTAACTGTTTTTCAGACTCGGGAACTGCTAAGGCAGAATCCATAGCTTCAGCCACAGCATCAATGTTCCATGGATTGACACGGATGGCCCCACTGAGTGACGGAGAGCACCCAATGAACTCAGACACCACCAGCATGCTCTTCTTCGGGGCCGATGGGTCCAGTTGCAAGGTCTCATCTAGCTTTTCATTCCCTTGCCGGCATATTATGTATTCGTAGGGTATGAGATTCATCCCATCCCTCACAGCCGTAACGAGACAGCACTCAGCAATCATGTAATATGCAATTCTCTCATAGAACTGAAGTGGGGTGTCAATCAAAACCACAGGATCATATCCAGGCAGCCCAAACGTCTCGTTAATCCTCTTTGCTGTGGAATAAGTCTCCGATTGAACCTCCTGTACATCTCTCCCTCGGCCTCTTGCAGGGTTCGCAATCTGAATCAACACAACTTTCCCCCTCCAATCAGGATGTTGTATGAGCAACTGTTCAAGGGCCAACAGTTTTAAGCTGATTCCTTTGAAGATGTCCATGTCATCCACCCCGAGCAATACTGTATGATCCCTAAACTGATCCCTTAGCTCTGCAACCCTGGATTCAGTCTCAGGAAGATTCATCACGGACCGAAGCTGGCCCATGTGAATCCCAACAGGGAGAATTTTAATGCTGACAGTGCGACCGTAGTACTCAAGCCCTATGTAGCCCCGTTTAGACTGATAAGCAAGGCCGAGCATTCTACTACAGCATGAGAGGAAGTGTCTGGCATAGTCAAACGTATGGAAACCAATAAGGTCAGAGTTTAAGAGGGCTCGGAGAAGCTCATCTCTAACAGGAAGTGTTCGATAAATCTCAGATGAAGGGAAGGGACTATGGAGGAAGAACCCAAGCTTCACCCTATTAAACCTCTTTCTCAAAAAGGTTGGCAACACCATCAAATGGTAGTCATGGACCCATACAAAATCGTCATCGGGGCTGATCACTTCCATCACCTTGTCTGCAAATATCTTGTTAACTGAGACATACGCTTGCCAGAGAGACCTATCAAACCTCCCACCAAGATCTGGAGAGAGAGGAAGCATGTAGTGAAACAAAGGCCACAGATGCTGCTTACAGAAACCATGGTAAAATTTACTGAAGAGGTCGGGAGGAATGAATGCGGGAACGCACTTGAAGGTATCGAGCAAGGTCTGGGCAACATCATCCTGTTCACTCAGATCAATCTCCTCTCTCAAGCAACCAACGTAGATGACTTCCACATCTTCCCCGAGGCCATCCTTGAGTTGTAAAAGAAGGGAGTCCTCATCCCAGCTGAAGTACCACCCCCCATCATCATCAGATCTTCGGTGGGCTCGAAGTGGAAGCTGGTTACCCACGATGATCATCCGCTCCTGAGAGATAGAAGAGGGAACATCGGAGCCAACACTATTCTCATCATCTAGTTCAGAGATTATCCCAGCCACAGTCATCACTCTAGGGAGCCTCTTCCCAACTCGACCAAAGGTCAAAGAATCACCAGAAGCAAGGTCCAAAAGATTGGAATAAGACCTTGAAACCATTTTGGGGAGCAGATAAAAGCTCGGGCTATTAAAAAACAGAAGAGGAGCCTGTTGTTTCCTCTTTCACCCAAGTTATACAATCAAGTTCTACAAAAAAAAACCATTAACAAGATAAAATCAGAATAGAGGAGGCAAAAAAAACTCATGAAATCTTGTTCAAAAGTAAACCAAATAATGAAAATCCTCCAATATAGCGATAATTTGGCCAGTACCAAAAAAAATTCAGAAACTTTTTGATTGCTCATGAGCTCCACCTAAATCAACTTAAACAAAATCTACAATTGAAGACTTCTAGATACTCCACAAACTATAATTCAAGACATACCTAGAAAACCGTAATTCAGAGTTCCAAACACCTAAATTGGCATTAAATAGTTAAAAACATACTGCTAAATCATCCACAGAATGAAAAACTAAGGAAACCCCAGAAAACCCTTATGGAATTTCTCAACAAATCAGGATACATAGAAACTAAAACGGCTACAAATCCTTAAAACAGACATCTACTCTAAACAAACGACAATCCAAGCCAAATGAAGAAAACCCAGATCACAAATCTTCAATACCCAACAATAAGTTTGAGAAGAGCCCATAAAAATCAGAAAAAAAAAGTGGAATGATTGAAACTTCTGAAGTATCCCAGCACCTAAATTGATTTCAAAATCCAATAATTCTTGAGAATTACCTCCAGTCGAACAACTAAATTGGCTTCAAATCCTTGGAATCAAACATTTAAATCCTCTAATAAACAACTCAAGCGCTACATAAAAAAAGCCAAATCACAAATTTGAGCAGAAACCCATCAAAATCTGAAGAATTGAGGGATGATTGGGAATTTCTAAGTACCCCAGAAGATAAAATGACTTAGAAACCCATAATTCTAGAGAATCACCTCCACCCCACATAGAAACAAATCAAAGATGGTCGATATTTACAACAAAATCTCCCTAACAAAGCTCAAGCAAGAAGAATTCACAGAAACCCCCAATTTCCATCAAACAAAACAAAAAACAAACTAGAAAAGTACAATTCATGAACCATAAAAAGAGAAAGCAGAGAGAGTGAGAGAGAGAAGAATCAACTAAACAGTGAAGGTACATGCACCAACACTCACTCACAGCCCATGTTCATTTGAGCAGATGGGAAGTGTGCAAAAGTTGTAGAAAGTTGGCATCTAACATGGACATGGAAGATAAGAACACCAACAAAAAGAAAGAACTTACCATTGAAGGAAAAGAAAAAGAAAACCAGAGATTCTGTCTCTCTCTCAAGAATGCAGACCTTTCTCTTTGCTTTTTATTTAGTCTTTTTTCTTCAACAAAGCTTTTGATAAAGCATTGGATTCTGTCTCTCTCTCTCTCTCACACAGTTTTGGGTGGTGAGAGAGGAGGAACTGGAACAGACTCAACAGAGAACAGTTAACTCAAGGCCTTAACCACAGTTAACACTGCAATGTGCCAACCTACTACTCAAAGCCATATAACTCTCGGCTCGGCTCGGCTAGCCTTGGCTTGGCTTGGCTCGTTTTGTCAGATTTGAACGGCAAATTACTGCTAGGAAAAAATGCAACAAGGTATACCCGAAACTTTTTGGCGTGCGGAAACACGATTTTTGCTACTCAACTCTGTAATCATAGCCCACTGACCGCATGGATGTTTAGCCATTACATTTTAGCACTTTTAAGGTGTGATTCTAGCTGTTGGATCTAACCATATTTGAGTATTAAAACCAACGGCTAAAAATCATCAAACAATCTAATTTTTGGTATGAATATCTACCAAGGGGTGGGCTAAAGCGCTAAACATCCATGCGGCCAGTGGGCCCAGATGGCAGTGTTAAGTAATACCTTGACGCACTTCCCGACACATATCGGTATCCTTGATGCACTTCCCGAGGTAATACCGTTGGGTGGTCGTGGATGAACAGAAGTGTGAAGGAAGCAATGCTCTGAATTCCACTTGGTGGGTCCACCATCCCTTAATGTGTACCAGTTTTACATGAGACGACCATTCTTAGGGTTTGCTTGTTCCCATTTTGCTTGGCAGAAGAAAGGAAAAAAAAAGGGTCAATTTTTTACATCTGGGTTCATAATTTCTTACCATTTATAGGAGCAGGGCTGTCCATAGTTTGGATTTAGATCCGATTAAAGTTTCCAATCTAAATCTAATAAGGTTTCAATAGATAGGATCCGGACCTAATCCGATCCAATCGAAACGGATGAGTTCGAGAGAACTTGAGTTGAGCCGATTTAATTGATAAACCTATTAAATTTTATCAAAAATATGTAAATAATAATATTAATATATATATATATATATATAATTATTTTAACACGTCATTTGACATGCTTATGTGGCACCTACATGGAGATTAATTTTTTGTGAGAATAATGTCCTAACAAAGGAAATCATCCTTGCCAAAAATCAGTCCATTTCGACATTTCTAATCTTTTGAAAAGTGGATTACAAGTTAAAAGAATTATGAACCACCCATTGCACAACTCAACTGCACTTCTGATAGGATTAGAAATTTTAGAATAGGATGATCTTTTGGGAGGATAATCTTTATGATATTGAGAACTAATGGGTGGCCCGTGCCAACGGCACTCTCTGAAAAAGCAGTTGCCAAAATCGGGTGTGAGTGGCTAAGATCCACCGTCCAATTGGGGGATGAGATCTTGGCCCTTCTTTGTTGAAACCAGATAAGATAACTTCCATGTTTTGTTATATAGATAGGCTGATGAGAATACTCTCCTGTTGTTTACGTGTCAAATGCCGTATATATATATATATATATATAATTTTAGATGAGACGGCTTCTTTATTCTGTTATAAGCTCCTCTATTGCTCATTCGGTTCTCAAATGATTGAATAATACGGCTTTTGGCCGATCTCGCACTTATATAAAGCCAAAATTGGGGTTGCCATCAACGGACCATTAACTTTTTACCTCATTAAATAGCTCTCCATTCCCTGTTTTGCTTCTTAACATTTTTTTTTTCTTTTTTTAAGGGCTTTTTGGTTATCATATCACTACTTTTACATTTGAACTCGTTGAAAGGTTCAGGTGAACTCTTTCAACGAGAAAACATTTGATGACGGACGTCGATGATGACAGACCACGGTGTGAGCCATGTGGCACACTATTAGAGGCTACTAACTGTATGTATATTAAGTCCATCACTAGGTTGACTTACCAAAAAAAAAAATCATCCAAGTTAGTGATTTCTAACCTTTGGATCGTAATGCTCAAAATCCAACGAATAGAAATTATTAATCAAAATAAATTTTAGTATATAGGTCTACCTGGGGATGGTCCAAACATCTATATGGTCAATGTGGTACCAATTATTTGGTATCAAAATTCAATGTTCACAAAAAAAAAATTTATTAAAGGTTTCCTTGCTTATCCCATTATTAAAAGAGTAATGATCAAATGGTCCTAGGTCCATGAACGTGTATGGTGGTATCTGATTTTTGTTATTAGTAAAAACTATACCTCGAGTTGCGTGTTAAATAGTGATGCTCAAATCCCACGCTTAAAATCAACTCATAAAAATGACCAATTGAATGCTTAGAAATCACCAATCAAGCTGACTTTTAGATAGTGTGCCACTTCTTCCAAATAATACTCAAATCCACAATTAAAAACAAATCATGAAAAAAACTCGAACCAAATGGATAGAAATTACTAATCAAGATGAATTTTGGTATGCAAGTCCACCTGGTGAAGGCCCAAACATCTATACGGTTAGTGATGTCTAAGAGTGTGCCATGTATAAGGTGCTGCCATGTGATAGGTGCACGTGGCGTCCCTTGTATATATATCTTTGCTCTTAGAGAAAATTTTTGAAGCGGCGGAAATTTAAAAGCAGTGATCATGAGCCAATGATTTTGCACCAGGTACACCTAATTGTAGGGACAATGATATTGTGCTAGGTTAACCTTGGTGTACCTGGCGTACTAACACATGGCTACACGATCACTGCGTCTAAATTTCTGCCCCTTCAAAAAATTTCTCATACTATTATAAAGCCAAAACGGGTGTTGACGGCCGCACTGGCTTCAATTAAATGCTTTCTCTCTACTTTAAAAAGGCAAAATCTTGCCTCATTAAATGCCACGTATTTTTGTATAGCCAAAACTTGGGTTGGGGCACATGTTGTCGACACCCCGACAATAATATAAGCCACGTGGTGCACTCTTAGAGGCCACTGACTGCATGGATGTCTCCCATCCCTAGGTGGACCTATATACCAAATATCAGCCTCATTAGTGATTTCAAACCTTTGTATTTGAGTACCCCAAATAATGCTCAAAATCTATGGTTAAAAACCAAACCATGAGAACAACTCCAATCAAATCCTAAAAAATCACTAACCAGGCTATTTATTTTGCATCTAGGTCCGCCTAGGGATGGGCCAAACATTGATACGGTCAGTGATCTCCATGACTGTGCCATGTGTAAGGTACACGTGGCGTTCTCCTAGATGCTTGATCCAGGCATGCAACTAAAAACGCCAAGTGGAACACTATAAGAGGTCAATTATCCTATATATGGATGTTTGAACCAGGTGGTTTCTAAGCGTTGGATCTGAGTACCACAAAATAATGCTACCGCAACATGAAAAAGACTCAAATCCAATGGTTAGAAACCATAGAACAGGCTGATTTTTTTGTCATAGGTCTATGGTTCAGATATTCATACGGTCGTTGATCTCTAAGAATGAGCCACGTAATATTTTTGGTGTGGCCCCAGATAAAAAAAAAAAAAAAAAAGCAGGATCAATATATATTTTGATTGATATAAAGTTGATCCAACGAATCCAATAGCTCCTCCATATACCTGATGTTAAGGAATCTAAGCATATCAAATCGTCTTGGGCAACCTGATCCATCGACAGCCCTATTAAGAGGTTCGGATTGGGACCCACCACTTGAATCGCTGTCCCACCAAAGGGTTAAAATGATCTCTAGCACGTGTCACTCATCGGGCCTCTACAAACCACAAATCATCCTGATTGGTAATTTTTAACCGTTTTATTTGCCTTTATTGTGAGTTATTTTTAGCCGTGGTTTAGATGATTATTTCGGTACTCCAATTCCACGGATAAAAATCACAACCAGGCAAAATTTTGGTCTGTACGTCCACCAAAGGGTGGGCCAAACGGAAAAATGTATGATACTGACTTCGGTATCAAAATTTTGATGACAAAGTCCCTCAATTTGCCACGTAGTAGACTCTTTCGGGCCCACTGACTCCGTGAATATTTGGCCCACATCTTGGTGGACCCACACACCAAAAATCAGCGTGATTAGTGATTTCTAGCCATTGAATTTGAGCATTTTTTCAACATGGGCTTGGAACCACTTCATAGGCATGTTCATAAAGCCCATGATAAAAAGTGCTCAAATCCTATGGCTAGAAATCACCAATCACGCTGATTTTTTGTGTGTGGGTCCACCAAGATGTGGGCCAAATATTTATGGAGTCAGTGGGCCCGAAAGATTCTACTACGTGGCAAATTGAGGAACTTCGGTATCAAAGAACAGCCCGGGCCAAACATCCATACGGTTAGTAATCCCCCAATTGTGTCCGTGGCGCGTTTTTAAACGACGACAACGAGAGCGACATACAAAAAAACATAAATAAAAAAAGAAAAAAGATGTAACAAGGTATGCCTGAACTGTTCATTTGTGGAAGCGGCAATTTTTGGTAGTCACCGATGCCATCTGGGCCGACTGACCGCTTGGATGTTTATCTCACCCCTTGGTGGATATACAGACCAAAAATCACCTTGATTGGTAATCTATAACCATTAGATTTTTAACACTTTTTAGTACCATTTAAGGCGTTCTTATAGCCGTTGAATACAACCATCTTTTGAGTACTAAAACCAACGGCTAAGAATCATTAAGCAAGCTGATTTTTTGTATGAATGTCTATAAAAGGGTGGGCTAAACATCCATGCGGTCGGTGGGCCCAGATGGCAGTGGTGACTACCAAAAATGCCGCTTCCGCAAATGAAAAGATCTCAGGTATACCTTGTTACATCACGACCCATAAAAAAAACTCGGCTAGGCTAGCGAGCCACGAGTGTTTCGGAGTTTCTTAGAGGCTTGACTTTGAGTTGACCGTACACCTACTTCTAACCAGAGGAGTCATGTCATGGTTTTTCTGCAAAGTGTTGTAAGAATTAAGAATTATAAAAGGATCGTGATGTAACAAGGTATACCTGAGATCTTTTCATTTGCGGAAGCGGCATTTTTGGTAGTCACCACTGCCATCTGGGCCCACTGACTGCATGGATGTCTAGGCCACCCTTTAATAGACATTCATACAAAAAATCAGCTTGTTTAATGATTTTTAACCGTTGGTTTTAGTACTCAAAAGATAGTTGTATTCAACGGCTATAAGAACGCCTTAAATGGTATTAAAAAGTGTTAAAATCTAATGGTTATAAATTACAAATCAAGGTGATTTTTGGTATGTATATCCACCGAGGGTTAAGATAAACATCCAAGCGGTCAGTGGGCCCAGATAGCAGCGGTGACTACCAAAAATGCCGCTTCCGCAAATGAACAGTTTCAGGCATACCTTGTTACATCTTTTTCCATTATAAAATATCCTCGTTTCTTGACCAGAATCGTACACGTGTCTGTCACCGCAATTATTATTAAAACACCCCTCCTTTGTTTCAGAATTGCAAAAATGCCATGCCGCCTTTCTGCTGCAAGTAGACAAAGCAATCACAAATCAAAATCACTAATGGTGATTTATGACGTGACTGTCTTAGTGGCTCATACGAGTCCATTTTTCCACACGAATTCTTTGCGCACGGACGCTTACTTTGAGCCACGTGGATCGTTTTAGAGATTAATGACCGCATGGATGTTTTTACCATCCTAGGTACATCTATTTACCAAATATCAGCCTGATTAACGATTTCTAACCGATGAATCAGAATACTTAAAATAATCCAACAGTTATAAAACTCTAATTAGGCTGATTGTTGATCTACATGTCCACTTAGAGGTGGGCCCAAACATCCATATAGTCATTTGTCTCTAATAATGTGCCACGTGGTCATATTAACGTTCATGAGCGTCCAAGCTCACAGACGTCCGTGAGAATTGTGTACTCAAATCGCACGCATTCCCCAACCGTTGACCTGGACAGAAAAATATTCGGTAGCTCTCATTGTATACTTTCCATCAATGGTGGAGAGCATCTCCACTTTTAATATGAAACGCCCTTTCAAAATGCCACGTGGAACATTCGTCCACTTGGCTCAAGTAAAAACTTCGCTGACCGACATGCCTCAGTGAAGTTGCTGACCAACCACATTATGAATCACGTGGCATGTTTATAGAGATTTCTGACCGTTTGGATGTTTTGTCAATCCCTAGGCGGACCTACAAATACAAACCAACAATCAGCCTGATTAGTGATTTCAAACCTTTTGGATCTTTCTTACCCCAAATAATGGTCGATAATGTTCAAATTCCACCGTTAAAAAACCTATGAAAATTTAAATGACTCCAATCCAACGCTTAGAAATCACTAATCAGGCTAATTTTTTATCTGTGTGGGGGCTGGGGGCAACAATGGGTTTCCAATCAAGCCATATCCGATGGCTTGAGACAATGTAACACTTCTTTAGGAAACAGTGATCTCGAGCAAGACGATCCATTTTTTGATCAAATTGATGAATGTCAATACTGATCCCGATCCGGATCGCCCAATCTAAAAGGAGCGAAAACTTTTTTGTATGGCTGTCTCCAAGTTTCATTTGTACGTGCCGCGTGCATTTTTACTGGTGTTGGATGCTTTTTGTGTTAGATATTACAACTATCCACAAATTACTGGAGAATCTTGTGCCCTCACTAAAACATCTAAAAGAAAATTATAGTGTGTCAAGTATGTATTATATATCAATTAAGCAAAATAAACATTATTTGGTTGTTTTTCAAATGAAATTTTCGTAATATCATGTTTGTCCCTCTAATCCTTCAAGATAAATTGTAAATTACTACTTCAACTCTTTTTTAATAATTAAAAGGCTCAAGCTCCAAGGACCCTCATTTTTTACTCCAAAATTTTTACCCCTCTTCTCGGGCGTGGATTCCAAGAATCCAACGGTGATTGTGCTTTGGTAAAAAGTGAATCCAACTAGTGCCAACTCAACACTTACAACCACCGTTGGATTCTCGGTATCCACACCCGAGAATAGGGGTGGAAATTTTGCAGTCAAAAAGGAGGGTCTGCAAATCCTGACCCATCATAAAATCATCCTTCTACATCTTTAATACAAATTATAAATGATCACTTCTTCATTCTATAATGGGTCAGGCTCGAGGGACCCCTATTTTTTAGTCTATTTTGGCATACCCACGTAGAAGAAGAATCAATGGCTGATTTTTGGTGAGGATGATCTCCTCACCATATAGATCACCCCAACAAAAAAAGTCAGCCCATTTTGAAATTTCTAACCCCATCAAATGTGGTTTTCAAGTTACACAATAAAAATCGACAGTCCATAATTCCTCAACTTCTAAACCAGTCTACGAATATCGGAATGATTTGAACGTTTGTGAGGATGATCTCCTCACCATAGAGATCATCCTCACCCTAAAAATCAGCCATTGATTCATCTTCTACGTGGGTACGCCAAAATGGGTGTCAAAATGGGGGTCCCCCTAGCCCGACCCATCTATAGTAGATGTGTTACTTTTTATCATTCCAAATAAACGTTTGATTTTAGATCCTTGCTTCTAAAACTGCAATAATTAGGAAGTGAAACTTGTGGGGGAAGCCTCAAGTTTTCTCTATAAAATAAGGACTAGTGGAAGGGCGTGCACTTGCAATGTGCCCTTTCAAACATAGAATCAAAGAGGTTGTTTGAAAATTTTAATAGGAAGAGATGTTTTTAATAGTGGGTAAGTGAAGCCTTGTCCAATCCCACGTCTCTAATTGTCTATATAAAATAAAAATTAATAAAAATAGGTCATTGATTGCCTTGAAAATATGGATGAAATGGGGTCGTTTCAAAATTTTAAAATGAAGAAATGATTTTAATAATGCGTCAGTGACGCCATACATAGATATAGATATAGATTGATTGATATAACAAAGAATAATGTAGGGTGAAGCCCCGTGCGGGGATCACCTGATGAGTATATCGCAATCTTTGGTGTAGGGTCACGGTTGTGGCATCTTACACCAAAGTTGATCATACACCAATCTTTATCTAGTTATCCAATTATTCATTCTGCTCGTGCAGGGATCATCTAATGACTGTAGTAGTATCACAGTCTTTGGCGTAGGGTCACGGTTCTGGCATCTTACACCAAAGTTGATCATACACCAATCTTTATCTAGTCATCCAATCATTCATTTTGCCCGTGCGGGGATCATCTGATGACTGTAGTATCTCAGTGTTTGGCGTAGGCTCACGGTTGTGGATCTTACACCAAAGTTGATCATACGGTAATCTTTATCTAGTCATCCAATCATTCATTTTGCCAGTGTGAGGACCATCTGTATCGCAGTCTTTGGCATAGGGTCACAGTTGTGGGATCTTATGCCAAAGTTGATCATACACCAATCTTTATATAATCTTCCAATCATTCATTCTACGATCCGCAACCTCCTAATTGGACGGTCAAAATCCTTTCTCTGTAATTATAGAGAGAGAAGGTATCGGCTTGCTAAGTTCGTAAGGATTGTAAGTGTTGATAATTCAAACTTGAATTTGAAATCTGCATTCACCCACTGACTGCTAAGTGTTAACCACTGACCCGCTTGCCTACTGAAAAAAACAAAAGAATGGTCATGTGACGCTATAGATGCAATTGCTCACGTGCGTTGCATGTGCCGCCTGCTAGTATATAAAAATTTAGCCTGATTAGTGATTTCAAACCTTTGGATCTTTGTACTCCTAATAATGTTTGAAATTCATTAGTAATTTCTATCCATTGGATTTGAGGCTTTTCCATGATTTATTTATAACTGTGGATTTCGAGCATTATTTGGGGGTACTCAGATGCAAAGGTTAGAAATAAAAAGCAGGCAAATTTTTGATATGTATGTCTACTTAGGGATTGGCCAAACATCCATATGGTCAGTAGTCTCTAAGAGTGTGCCACGTGATTCACACTGTCATTTGTCATCAACATTGGTAATGGACCTCTTACGTGATCGACGTTGGCGAGCATCGTGTAAAGGGCGTGCCCCAACCTCCATTTTAGCTTTAAAGTATTAATAGATAGGTCCATCCCTAAGAGCATCTCCAACGCTGTGCTATCCCACCGTGCACAGTATGTGAAAAAGTGGTGCTCCAACACTATGTAATTCTATGCTAAAATATAGCATATGCTGTATCCTGTGCCATGACAGCTCTATGGATTTTGGCTCTTAGATCCATTCAAACCTTTCCATCTTGTACCCCAACTAATGCTCAAAATCCGACGGTTAAAATCAACCCATGATCCCCTGATTGGCGGTCACAATATGAACTGTGTGACACATTTATAGAGGATGCTGACCGAATGGATGTTTAGCCAATCTCTATATGGACCTACAAACCAAAAGTCGGCTCGAGTAGTGATTCAAAACCTTTCAATCTTGAACGCCAAATAATGCTCAAATTCTCGCGTTAAAATCAACCAATGAAAATGACTCCTATCCAAAAAAAATAGCATTGAGATATAACATTGCACCATTCGAACATGACGTGACAAATATAGCATTTTGGCACTGCAGCCGTCTCAAAATATAGAATTGAGATGGCATTTTAGCACCGGAGATGCTCTAACATCTATACGATCAGTCGTCTCTTAAGTGTATGCCACGTTTCGCATACTGGACATCCGTCGTCACGGCTATCAATTCCAATGATTGGAAGGCGACTACTGCCATATTACAAAAAGCAACGAATGTTGTCACTATAGTATGATGACACCTGTCATACTGGCATCCCATTCCATCACATCACGATGCTCGAGCAGACAGGGGGTCCACGGCAGGGAGTGCAGAACTTAAGTCACTTTTTTTTGGTCCGTTAAAAGAGTTTTTTTTGGTAAGCAAGCGATAACGAAAGAGAGAGAACGAACTATTCAGTGGAGCCCACGTTTTTTTTTTGTTTTGTATTTTTTTGCCATGATTGAGAAGTCTATGTCAAAGTGCTCTCGCCTTCTTCGTCAAAATGCAGTGAATCTTTGACAACGGAACACTTTATGAGCCACGTGGTACAATTTTAGAAATTACTGATCCAACGATAGGTGGACCTACAGACCAAAAATCCGCCTGACTAGAGTCGTTCTATCCGTTGGATTGTAGTCTTTTTTCATGGGTTAATTTTTAACTGTGTGATTCAAGTATTATTTGGGATACTCAGATCCAAAGGCTAGAGATCACTAATCAGGCTAATTTTTTATGTAGATCTACCTAGGGATGGGCCAAACATTCTTATTGTCACTGGTCTCTAAGAGTGTGCCAAGTGGCTCCTAACTTGGTCTGTCATCAAAGATTTACTTATCAAAATGTGGAGATGATGTCAGAAAAAATTGTCTTTCCAGTATTTTTTCATGTGAAACGCATACAATTTTTTTACTTGGCACTCTTTGGGGTCCACTTCCCATGAATGATTGGACTATAGTTTTAAAAATGGCCGTATAAACGGTAACGCCCCAAGCCCATTTCGTAAAAAACCGTTAAAACATGTTATGACGCTTTGAATTTAATGGATGTTTTTCATTTTAACGACCTTATATAAAAACCGCTTTAACAGCCGTTAAATTCTGGAAAATTTTGTGAAAAAAATAGCTGTTAAATCCGTTAAAATCCATTTTTTCTGTTAAATGCCATTTTTGAAATTTTCAATTTCAAATTTTGAATTTCAGCCCATTTTTTCTATTTTTTTCGTTAAAATCATTAAATTCTGTTGAAATCCATTTTTTATATTTTTTCCCCTAGTTGTTTTTTTCCGGTTTTAACGGTAATGCCCCCAGTCCTTTATACCGATAAAACGGCCTCCTTTAAACCTTGATTTTAAACCCCATTTCTACATGGGGACCTAACCGATACCGAATTATACTCGAACTTTTCCCGTATCCGAACTTAAGAACTAGGGTTTGGACCACCACTCTACATACCTAAAATCAGCCAGATTGCTGATATCTAGTTATTAGATTCAAACATTTTTCATGGGGTGATTTCTAGCCGTTGATTTGAACATTTTTTTTCGCATACGAAGACTGAAAGACAATATATCACCAATCAGGCTGATTTAGTACATAGGTCCATGAAATGGTTGGGAAATCCATGGTTGTTCTGGATTGGTGAGATCACCAATGCGATCCAAAAAATGGATTGTGTCACCCGAGATCACTGTTTCCTAAAGAAGTCTCACGTTGTCTCAAACGAGATGCACCGATCCCATTTTAGATCGGACCGGTACAGATTGGGATTGGAGCCCACCTTCCGATCCCGAGATTTCGAACCATGGGCCAATCATTCATGGTTCAGTAGGTCCAAAAGAGGAGTAACTTTTTTTATTTGGACCCTTCTTAAATGGGAAAAATCTATGATACTGACTTCGGTATCAAAATTTTGATGCCGAAGTCCCTCAATTTGCCACGTAGGAGACTCTTTCTGGCCCACTGAGTCCATGAATACTTGGCCCACATCTTGGTGGACCCACACACCAAAAATCAGCGTGATTAGTGATTTCTAGCCATTGAATTTGAGCACTTTGTCATCATGGGCTTGGGACCACTTCAGAGGCATCTTCATAAAGCCCATGATGAAAAGTGCACAAATCCTACGGCTAGAAATCACCAATCATGCTATTTTTGGTGTGTGGGTCCACCAAGATGTGGGCCAAATATTCATGGAGTCGGTGGGCCCGAAAGAGTCTAATACGTGGCAAATTGAGGGACATCGGCATCAAAATCTTGATACCGAAGTGGGTATCAAAGAACAGCCCTCTTAAATGTGGAGGTGTGGGGCCATCTCAATTACTGCCATCTGTACATGGCAGGTAAATTAATCTCCTGCCAAATCACCTTGATCAAGATGGCAGCACATGGAAAAAGGGTCCACATAAAAGAAATTACTCCCAAAAGAGAATGTTAGGCGGTGCATTTTTATACACTCAGCTTTAGGGGAAAAATGCTGGACAGAAAAAATTTACAATCTTTAGTACGTACACTCTAAAATGTCAGCAAACTAAATGCAGGACAATTTGTCATCAAAAGGAAGATACATCGTATCTATTCTATTTACTAACGCACGAAGCCCTTCTTACATGCCTCACGTAAAATCCCACAAATGCCCTTATTTTTTTGTTCTTTTATTTCCTTCAATTTATTTACATAGCGGGGACATTTCGGTTCTTTTGTCGTCAAAGAACACGGAGTCACCGAGCAAGTGTACGCCACCCTGCGGCTCATTCATGATTAAAAAAGCAAAAAATATTTAAATGAGGATGACCCACAATATAATACAGGTGACACATTATTAGAGGCTACTTACCATATTGATGTTTGGTCCATTATGCGACAAAAATAATTCCTGATTACTGATTTCTAGACTTTTGATCATAATGATCGAAATCCATGGCTCAAAATAAACCAAGAAAAAAAATTTAATATAAATTATTAATCTTTTTTTATTCTGTAATTTATATGTAATCAGGATGAAATTTTATATGTAAGTCTAACTAGGGATGGGAAAAACATCCATACGCTTAGTGGTCTCTAAGAATGTGCCACGTGTCTAAAAATATACCTTGATCTGCGTGCTAAATAATGCTAGAAATCTATGGTTAAAAACAAAACATGAAAAAGACTCTAATACAGTGGATAGAAATTGCTAATCAATAGGTCCTCTTAGAGATGAGCAAAACATGTATATGGTCAATGATCTCTAAATGTGTGCCATGGGTAAGGTACACGAGCATCGCATGTGGTGTCCCCGTAGTAATCTATAATAGAAATAGAAACTGAAGCAAGGTGGTCGACCGCGTAGTCGGTGTGTTTGAGCTGATTTTTCTTGCAACACATCTATTTCATCTATGGTTCAAATTCTCGGGATCGGAAGGTGCCGATCCCGATCCGGATTGTCCAAATATCGTTCAGATCAGCGAGACGAACCTGGTATCGTTTAGATTGGTGACTTCCGATTCCAATTCAGATCGTCCGATCCAAAACGGGATCGGCCGAGACTTCAAACCATGTTTTCATCTGATCTTTCTGTCAAGAACCTGCATTTTTGTTAACTGGCTAAATTTCGAGGCTAGAATTCATAGTTAGCATTTCGGAATGCGGTACGGAAAAATGTTCGAGTACAATTTGGGCTTGGCATTTAAAAATGAGTTCAAAAATTTGGCAAAAATAATTAAAATAATAAAATTAAATAAAATATTGACATTTTTTTTTCTTATGCAATGAATTTTCATGTTTAAAAAATAATTCGGAAAAGTTCATGAATTATTATCACATGAAATAATTGAGAATAATTCGATCATGTTAAAACAATGTGCGAATTTTTCCAATTTTTTTAATATAATGTTGTTCGGTTTTTTTTTTTTTTTTTTGGATAATTCTTACGGTTCACGTGTAATTCGAGAATTTACTATGGGGGTAGATATCCGCCAGAAGGTTGAAGTCAAACAAATGTTGATCATGGTCTAGAGCATCGTTCGAAGTCTCGGCCGGGCAATCGCCCATTCTGGATCGGGTGATACAGATTGGGATCAGAGCCCACCAATCTGATCCAAAAAATGGATCGTCTTGCCCTGAGATCATTATTTTCCAAAGAAGTCTCACTTTATCTCAGGCGAGATGCACGGATCCTATTCTGAATCGGACCGATCCGAATCGGAATTGGAGCCCACCGATCACGAGATTTCAAACCATGGTCTAGAGCCAACATTGTGGATAAATGCACGAATCGTCTTTGCTTTAGATTCTTCTACTCGCGTGAGCTAACGCAAATCTAGGATGTCAAATCCGACCTTCGGACATAAGTGGCCTTAAGTTGGAACAATTGCGTAACTAAAGAAAAATGGAGTTTCCCTTCTACAACGGATATTATCCGTCACATGATCCATCCATGAAATGGGGGTCGGGAAAGATACAGCAACAGACAAAATCTGTCACAAAAATCATGGAAAAAATGACATTCGGTGAACGCATGGGGGTGTCACAATTACGTACCGACACACTAGATGCCTCCACAAGTGTCGCTAAAAAATCGACACATTTGGTGTGTGTATTTTTGCAGGGATTTTTGTTTGATTTTAAATGTAGGGTTGGGAGTAGTACTGTTTCTTATCATTATATCATTAAAGCAAAAGAAACAGTCCTCACTTGTAAATATTGATATTTCGCTTTCATGACCCGACCTTATTTAAGCATGGCAATGCTACACATCATGTATATGAACTAGTGGGTACCCCGTGCCATTGGCACTCCTCGACAAAGACTTTGTCAAAATCAGATGAGTGACGAGATCCACCGTCCATTTGGGGGAGGATTAGATCTCTGCCTTTCTTTGTTGATGCTTATAAGAGGAGGTATAAGTAGAGAGACAATCAATGTGTTTTGTTATATAGAATAGTAAATGACCCATGCCTACGACACTTTCTGATAAAAGCGTTTGCAAAAGTTGGGTGCCTTCAACACTCAAACGGTATAACGGATTGAGGCGTTACATTTTTTCCATTATAACGGCTGTTATAACGGATTGTAACGCACAGAGGGAGAAATGGGAAAATAACAGAAATAACAAAAAATAACGGTGTTGAAATTTAAATTTTGAATAAATTGAGGTCTGATGAGGCGGATTGAGTGGCTGAAATCTAACCGTCCACATGAGATCGGTGGATTTGATCTCAACCACTCTTTATCTAACCGTCCACATTAGATGGATGGATAAGATAAGAGAATATAACTGAGTTGTCTTGATATACGCATGGGTGGCCCGTGCCCGCGGCACTTTTCGACAAAGTGTTTGTCAAAATCAGGTGGGAGTCAATCTCAACCATCGATACGAAGCTTAGTGGATCTCAGCCACTCATTATTGAAGCCATATAAAATAAGAGGGGTATAAGAAAACCGTTAAATTTTCGTTAAATTCTTTTCTTTTCTTTTTTTCAGATTTCAAATTTTGAATTTCAACACCACTTTTTCCTGTTAAAATCTATTAAAATCCATTTTTTTTCATGTTTGCCCCTGGCCACCCCTCTCGAGGCATTAAAAGAGTGGCTCTTGAGCCTGACCCTTGGGCTATATATAATCCAACCCATTCATTCCTTATAGGTAAATAGTAGGTGACCCGTGCCCACGGCACTCATCGACAAAGCGTTTGTCAAAATTGGGTGTGAGTGGCTGAGATCCACCGTCCATTTGGTGTGATAAGATCTCGGCCATCCTTTATAAAGCCGGATAAGAGGGAGAGACAACTGTCTTGTTTTGTTATATAGATACGTACATGCATGTCTACATTGGTAATTAGGAGGATCAGTCTACGTGCGCCCACGTCTTTCGGTTGGGCACCCACAATGGACCAAAATAACCCCCCCTTCAATTTGGGCACCCCACCTCTTTTGTCTCTCTCTCTCTCTCTCTCTCTCTCTCTCTCTCTCTCTCTCTCTCTCTCTCTCTCTCTCTCTCTCTCTCTCTCTCTCTCTCTCTGGGCTGGCTGTGGGCTATATAGTCCCTCGCGACAGTTCAGCACCGTGGTTTAGCCCACAGAGAGAGAGATTATAGTAGAGAGAGGGAACAGTACACACAGAGAGAGAGAGAGAGAGAGAAGGGGTGGGGTGGTGTGGGTGCCCAAACTGAAGGGGGTATTTTGGTCCCACGGGAGTGCCCATCCGAAAGAGGTGGGTGCCCGTAGACCAGCCCTAATTAGAAATGGTCCTGGCTCAGGGGACTTTTCTTTTCTGATTCGTCTTTTCACTCGTGTTCTTGGACATGGTTTCCGATAATCCATCGGTGCTTGATAGCCCTGAGCTGGCATCACTTTTTGCCAAAGCAAAACCACCATTGGATTGATTCTCGGAATCCACGGCCGGGGACATAAGTGAAAGCATGGTTTTAAAAACGGCCGTTTAAACGGTAACGCCCCAAGCCCGTTTCCGTTTAAACCCGTTTTATTGGTTTTGAAAAAAGGCCGTTTTTTGGTTTTAACGGCCGTTAAAATCGTTTAAACAGTCATTTAATTTTGAAAAATTTTGTGAAAAAAACGGCCGTTAAAATCCGTTAAATTCCTTTTTTTTTAATTTTTCAAATTTCAAAATTTGAATTTCAAGGCCACTTTTTCCATTTTTTTCCGTTAATATCCGTTTAATTCCGTTTTTTTCCATTTTTGCCCCTGACCGTTTCAATCCGTTTAAACGGTTTAAACGGTAACACCCCAGTCCGTTTAACCGTTAAAACGGCCTCCTTTAAACCTTGAGTGAAAGGACGAGTCAGAAAAATACGAGTCCTCGGGACCTTAGCTATTGGAAATACCCATTTTACATCCTAGTAAGACTTGAGTTCCCATCAAAAAAGTTTGAATTTTGAAGAACCCATTTCTTCAAAAGTTAAAATAAAAATTACCCATTTGTTGAGTTTAAAAGTAAAGGATTTCATAGCCACCAAACATATCCATGTAACGGAGATGCAAAATGCAAGAACCACAAGGAATAAAGAAGGTGCCAGCTTGCTCAGTTGGTAAAGTTTGTGGGTGATGATACCGTAGACCTGGGTTCAAAACCCACCTTCATCGAGTTGCTGACAAACATTTGTTGGGAAAATATTCGTATGGTTGACGAGGCCGGGAGAGGAGCTGTTGAGGGAGACCAAGGAGGATGAGAGAGTCATTTGCCTATTAAACATTAGATCACTTTTTTGGCAAAAAATGATTGGGTCTAATGCAAATATTTGTTGGATGTTGCGTCAAGCACGCGCAAATGCCCTAAATATTTGTGCGCAAACATTTATAGTGCTACCAAGCAAGGCTTTAGATAGTTTCTATATTTTGGTTAGGACTTGAAAAAGCATTCAACCAGCCACCATTAAAACTCATAAGCCCCATTCGAGAAAACTCATAGGATCCGATACAAAGTTGATAAATACCCATGTAAGATCTATAAATGTTTTGAAGCCCAACCCAACCTTCAAGGCTTTGAACCTGAACCCGAGTCCAACTAGAGGTCGGGCCTGAGAATCCCAGCTCAAGATCAATCCAATCGGATTTAGTCTGGTTGTTGGAAGGAGCAAACATCAACCATGTAATTTGAAAATAAAAAATTTTCCTGGTACAACAAAATTCATGGAAGGGTGCGTTCACCCTGTGATGGACAATCATAAATTTCTACCTCCCAAATTTAACTCGAGAAAATGAGAGAATCTTGGAGGGAAGAATGGTATCTATCAATGATTCATGGGTCGCCCTTTCACCCTAATTTCAGAAAAGAAAAAGCACTGAATAGTGCTATGTAGATGTATTTGTCCTAGATTGGGCTCGGGTTGGATCGGGCTGCTTGGAGCCTCAACTCGAGCCAACCCAATTTTGATTGGGTTTTGAAAACAAGGCCCAAACCTGAGTCCGATTATCGAAGAGGCCAACTCAACCCCAGCCCAAAGTCGGGTTGAGCCCCTCGAGCTTGGGCTGAACCCGCCCAAGTTGCAGCATTTGTGGTACACCACTGGCCATTGCTTTCCTTAAACAAAGAAATCACTAATAAGACTTATTTTGGTATGTAGGTCCACCTAGGGATGGTCCAAAGACTCCAAACATCCATACGGTCAGTAGTCTCTAAAAAGTGCCACGTGGCTCATACTGTGGACGTCCACCATAGAGATCACCCTCACCAAAAATCAGCCATTGATTCATCTTCTACGTGGGTACGCCAAAGTGGGGGTCAAAAATGGGGGTCCCTGGAGTCCGACCCCTTACTAAAATGGGGCACTTCCATTGTGTGCACGAAAAAGTAGGGAAAGAAAAAGTTCAGGTTCGCTCACGAACAACATTGCTCACAGACGATCACCAACGTCATATAAGCATACGTGGCATACTTTAAGAAACCACTGACCTTATGGATATTTTTTGTGCATCCCTAGGTGAACCTAAGGTCCAAAACTAAGCCTGATTGATGACTTCTAACTGTTGGATTCTAGTCTTTTTCATGGGTTGATTTTCATGCGTTGATTTTCATGCGTGGTATTCAAGCATTACTTGGGGTCCTCAGATAACGGCTAAAAATCATCAATCAGGCTTTTTTCGGTCCGTATGTCCACCTAGGGATGGGTGATGTGTCAAACATCCATCTGGTCTGTCCGTAAGCAAATATCCATTTGGATTATATGGTACCCGACCCGTGAAAATATTTACTTCGTGGAGCTTTTTTCAATGTGGTGAGCAAAAAACTACGACATCTGGCACACTCTTCCAGACCCATGAATGAATGGCTCACCACTTGATGGACCTCAACACTAACAATCAATCAATCTGATTGGTGATCTATAACCGTTGAATTCAAACATTTTTCATGGGATGATTTATAGCCGTAGGATTTGAATTTTTTTTGGCAACTCGGATTGAAGGGCTAGAGATCACTAATCAGGCTAATATTTGTTGTGTAAGGCTATCAAATGGTGGCCAATCCTTCATGGGTCAGTGGGTCCTGTGGCACTCTTTCTCTGGTTCAAAGTAAAAACGCTTCACCCATTAAATTTTTTCTCCGACCGGTCAATCGCCCGGTGATCTCAATTCATGCCTTATTTGTCCGGAGACACTGATATATTTCCTAAATTACCCTTCTCTAATGGTATAAGAGGCTTTGTATTCTTGTTAGTCCCCCCAGCTCACTCGCTCTGCAAATTCGCCATGAAAAAGGGCAGAAAAGGAAAACAAGAACAGGGTCTTCTGCAACCCGTCGACGAGAATTGGACCGTTAAGCCCCTCAATCAAGACGACCAAGATCTTACGCACCAGCAGCAACAGCAACAGCAACAACAACAACAACAACAACAACGACAACAACATCAAACACCCAATTTCGAAAACCAATCATCTCTCCTTTCTGATTCTCAACAAAATCTCGATTCCTCAACCATACCCATCTCGGATTTCATCCCCAAAACCCGGAGAACACCCTCGAATCGTCGGAAATATAAAGGGTTATCTCAAAATCGACGTGCCCATGTCACCGAAACTCCACAATTCGAAGTGAGTTCTTCGCTTCCTAGCAAGGAAGAGATGGAGGAGGAAGAAGTGGAGAAATCTAGAGATGATGGGTATACCTCAGAATCGATGACTAATCCAACGGAGCAGTTAGTCGAGGCTTCTCAGTCCTTCAAGGAAGTTAAAGATATCGCGAGTCGATTAGAAGAGCTTACATTGGCAACGGAAGAACCCGAATTGTCGGAGGAGCAGCTGAGAATCAACAACCAGTTGCAGGAAGATGAGGTAATTCAGACAATCTTTTATGAAACCTCAGTTAAGTTAGCTTGTGTTTTGATACTGCACATGTAACACCTTTCAAAACAGATCCTGTCATAACAAATTAACTCTCAAAATTGATAGAAATCTTATGGAGCTTGTTCTTTCTCATGTACAAAACCTATAACTTCTCAAATTCCATAACTGATATTGAATTCTCCAAATAATAATAATAATAATAATAGAAAATATCAGTTTTGAGAAGGAAGTTTTCAAGGTAGAGAATGGATTGTGAGGGACTTGAGGGGTGTTTGGGTACGGAGATAGCTCTACCCTGAATATGTTATATCCATGTAATAGTTAATCTGGTGTGTTTGGTTTGGAGGGACAATAAGAATAAGCACATCTTGGAACCTGCATTGAAGGATGCATTAGTATAGCTCTGTCCTGAATACGTTAAATTTTGCTTTAAAGATGCCTTAGGTAGTAGTCTTCATCAGTAACACAAACTGGGGTATAGCTCTGGTAGTGATCCAACTCCTTCCAATTACTCCGTAGAGTAGCATTGTACGTCCCGAAGGACATCTCCCTCTGATGAAGATGAGATATTTCCTGCTACTACTCGTACAATTTCACAAAATTCCCAACTTGGGCAAAGCCTACTCTATGGTATCACATATCTCCTTCGCAGTTGAGAGAAACAAGAAACCCATACTAATGTGTGACTGCGTAGATTATAATAGTCATGACATCACAACGAGGTTTTCGACGTCCCACTTATCATCATAGGTAGAATCAGTTAGGGCTAGTGCTACCACCTTACCTTTAATGTAACCCAACCTACCACGTACACCGATATACATTTGGGTAGATTGTGCCCACTCTAGGTAATTCAACCCATCCAACTTCACTATGGTGACCTGCAATCTTGGGTGATGGTTACCATGGGTATCCATGTGTGACATACCACTCATCATTCCAGATGTGGTAGATGAATCACCAAACGAACTATTAGTGGACATCTTTCAACTTAAGGTTTGCATTATAAATCCCAAAAAAACTTGTGACATGCCTTGTGAATAGTACTCCACAAATAGTAACAACTACCAACTCTATAAACCATAACTATGAACAATACTTGTGACTAGTAATGATGAACAATATTCTGTAAACAATGCGATAAACAATACTTGTGAATAGTAACAATGAACAACACTCTCGGAACAGTGCAATGAACAGTACTCCTGAATAGTGCAAAGGGGAAATAAACCCAACGCCAAAAAAAACTTTGTGATTTGCCTTAGGCGTAAGACCCAACCATGTGATTCGACTACCTGTGGCAGCCCTAGGGTTCGAAACATAGCACCCTTGGTACATGCTCTGTTACCATGTTGTAAACTTCACATACTTATAGGGTTTGAATTAAATCAGTTAAGTGGAAAATAAAGTAGAAAATATTAGGAAAGAAGATAAGGGAAGAAGAAAAAGATGATAGAAGAGAAGAGAGGAGAATGAAGAAGGGGAAATCATATATTATGTGGACACGATTTCCCACATATTTATATTACTGAGGTGAAAGACAAAAAAATACAAAAAATACCTCTAGTACCCCAAGTTACAATGAAACGGAGAAAATAAAGACATAACAAACAATTTCTTATATATTTCAAGCTGGGTATATATGATACATATGCTTTAGCTTGAAGGGGAGTGTTAATTTAACATGGGTATTTATGTGCTTTTACCTTATTGCAGCATTAGTATATATAATAATTGTGAAGATCGACTAGTTTAAGTTCAAGACAGTGGTTCGACTCTCTCTCTCTCTCTCTCTCTCTCTCCTCTCATCTTGAAACCCAAATTTACTTTATAGCAGGTCAGGAACACCAGTAAGTCTCATGAAGTTGTTCATAATCCATCTACTTGACTGACTCGTATGTCATGCACATATTTGCAAATACTAAATAGAGTCAATGTTGAAGATGGTTAAATATTTTGTCTAGCCACTGTCCAGTCCAGCAAACTGCCTCCATCCTTAGGGGGTAGATGCTCTTTAGCAGGCAGCGAAGTAAATCATTCCTTACTAGATGGAAACATAAAAAACCAATCTCGTTGAACTTATCAAGATGGTGACTTCCAAATCTTATCATCGAACCCACTCTCAGAAAATGCATCAAACCATCTTAAGTTGCCTTCTTGATATAGGCATGGTGCAGCCAATATGATCCTACCAAGGTACTTTATTAGATTCCCCAGGTGATTGTTTGTCAACTGTTGTTTTTTGTGAGAAACAAAACAACAATACATTTGTTCATTGGACAAATCTCTCTCCCACTTATAGTCACATACAATTGTTTATTGGGGAAATTGGGATGCGGTGGAATTTTGAGTGCGAGCACGGTTTCAACCAGCCATAGGGGCTAGACACCCACCACAATCGAATTCATTGGATCTTTAAACGGGAGATAAGTCAGTAGCATGCGTGGGGATCTGCTTTTCTTCTTCTCAGGTTCCTGGGTAAGTAAAGCACACTCCAACTTTCGTTGGGTGCGCCAGGGACGAACATTTTGGGATCAGAATGTCCAATCTGTGAACCAAATCTCTACCGCCCCTGAACCTGAACCTAGTATTTTTATTGGGATTCCATCTGTCGCTGTAGGATCCCTATTATTCTCGTCATACTTGAACCTAACTAAACAGACATGAGGTAAGCTCAATGCTTTTGGGTCAATATTATTTGGTTCAGTAAATGAATTCATGCAAGTATTGTGAATTAAGTTGTACTCGTAGAATATTGGAGTGGCTAATAAATTAGTGAGCCCAATTATATTTTCAGTCTTCTATCAATTACACACAACTATGACTGCTCTCTTCTCATTTGAAAGGTGTGCTTTGCAGTTACTCGCAATGGAGGCCATCTATGGGGACAGTGTCTTTATCCTTAACAGAGAGGGAGGCTTACTATCTTTTCAGGTTTTGCAATAACCAACCAATTCCATATCAGGTGTGTAAAGAAGAAAACAATCCAACTCCAGTGTTTGTTTTGCAGATCCGTATACATATTGAAGCTCCCGATGAACTTACAATATCCACAAAGCTTCATTCATCCAGTGAAAAGGTCGGATTTGGAGGAAAATCCAGTGACGCAAGAACCGACAATTCGAATGAGTTCCTGTATGCTTTCAAAGTTCAGTATCTCCCCCCAGTTGAGTTGACATGTTTATTACCCAGCACATACCCAAGCCATCTCCCTCCATATTTTACCATCTCTGTTCAGTGGTTGGATTCCATGAGGATTTCCAATCTTTGCCACATGTTGGATTTATTGTGGATGGATCAACCAGGGCAGGAAGTTATATACCAATGGGTGGAATGGCTACACAGTTCTTCTCTTTCTTACTTAGGGATTGATAAAGAAATAATCCTCGGCCCCTATAACATACCAGATGCTGGAGACAGTCGTGCGGTTTCAGGAAGTGTATATCCAGATGTTGATATACCTTCAATAATGAATTACAACGATGAGAAATGCCACGATATTTTTCGTAAAAATCTACATGAATGCAGCATCTGTTTTAGCGAATATGCAGGTACATCTCTACCTTTGCTCTGTAAGCTTCACAGAAAAATCTATATTTTCCCCTTGCCCAAATTTATTAAAACTCTGTTATTTATCAAGTTTAATTCAATAAATAGTACACAACGCTATGTTTACTAGAATTGCAGTGCTCACAAAATTCTGCATCTGGCACTTGTTAGTTTCCTCATGCAAAAGTTATAGTTCCAAGGCAGGACTTCAACTTGAAAGTTTTCATGAAATTGACAGACATAATTGAGAGGAATGAATTTGAACACAAGTTGAAACTGCACCATCAAAAAAATCCTTCAGAGAATGTGTTCAGACCTTATGAAATGAAATAGCAGAAATGGTTTGGTTCATGCCCAATGGGTCGTGGCACCTTAGTTAATCTCCTTTCTCCAAGCCTCCTGACAGTAGACATTTTGTGTAGCAAGAGTGTGCATCTCCAAATATATATACACAGGTTTCTATTCACATGGGTTAAGTGATACTATTGACAAAAAAAAAATCATGTGGAGGATATCAAGTTTTGTAGGCCACATTTTAGAGTTAAGTAGGGGCTTATTAACACCGAAACTTCATTTTTTGAAAATTTTCCATCTTGGACACCGTCATACGAACATGTCAACACGCCAACAGTCTTTTGCAAACAAAAGAGGGTTGATGTGCTCCATCCTCCATATGCTGCTTTATTAAGTCGTTAAACACAACAGTAGTGGATTGATAATCTTCCCTCTTGTAAATCTACTGATATTAATTGAGTTATTGGATAGCTTTATGGTATATGGTGATGTTACTTTTTTCACTTTTCATATATTTCTTTCCGTACTTATATTTTAAAAAAATGATTTAAATATGACTTTATAATACACATGTACGGATGGACATGGCTGAGTTTTTGGGTTTCTTTATCAATGTCGAACACTAATGCATGTGTCCGTTTCATTGTTACTTAAGAGTAGGGGATTATCCATAATTTTCACTCTTAAAGATGCCAACGAGTTAGGTGGCTCTTTGGCTAGAACAAGTGTAAACAGAGAATTTGTATATAGGGAATTCTCTCTCCTAAAGCCTTTAAGGTTCTCTTCACTGTTTTTAATTTTTCTTTTATCAAGGAAAATATAATGCTACAGGTGGTATCCATAATATTAACCAATGTACCCCACTCCCACTTACAAACAAAACACTTAGGATAAATACTTTTGACCCTGCTTTCTTTTATATTTTAGTTGTCGTGCAAATAGCATACTGTCATATAAATGGTTCATTAATATGTGAGAATAGTTCTCTTTGTCTCCTTTAGAAGGAGATTGCCATGCTAACATTTCTACTGCTGGAAATGACAGGAGACTTATTCGAGCATGCATGTAAAAGAATGCATAATAAATTCAGTTTCATTGCTTTTCTCTATCTTCTGACAACATAGAGAATTGGTTTAGCTTTTAACCGGTACATTAAAGATTATCTTGATCAAGAAATGACTTATTCTTTGGACTGTTGCCTTTATTACCATTTCCTGTCTGTAGATTGAACATGTGTGTGTAGCTTTTTTAAATCCTTCATCACAGTTACTAATCACTGAACTTATCATCTATTGATTCTTTGTAAACACTTAAGTCATTGGGCATTGGGTTAAAGTAGTCAGTTCCTTCTATTCTTATTAGGCACAGAGTTCATCAAATTGCCATGCCAACATTTCTTCTGTTGGAAATGCATGGAGACTTATTCAAGCATACATGTAAAGGAAGGCACAATAAACAAGTTGCTATGCCCCGATGCAAAATGTGGAGTCCTGGTCCCACCTGGCTTGTTGAAACGTTTGCTTGGAAATGAAGAGTTTGAACGTTGGGAGTCATTATTGTTGCAGAAAACACTTGACTCAATGTCCGATATATCCTATTGCCCAAGATGTGAAACAGCATGCTTAGAAGATGAAGACCAGCATGCCCAATGCCCGAAGTGCTTCTTTAGCTTTTGTAGCCTTTGTAGAGAGCGGCGTCATGTAGGAATAGCATGTATGACACCAGAATTGAAGCTTCATATCTTGCAGGTAAAAATTCAAGACATAATGCTATATGTCTCAAGGCAGTGTCTTATTCTTAATTCCTTTCTTTGGATTGAAATTAAGGCAGGATATGGTAGCTTGGGATCCACCACGTGAAATGATATCGAATATTCCAACATGATGAGTCCCAATTCACCATATTTGAAATCATGCTGCTGGTAAGAATCACTTTTTAGGTTGCATACTTAGCATGGTTGGACCCGTGGTGTTGGAAGTTGGAACGCACAAGACCACTTCAATTAAGCAGCTTGTTAGATGTTTCCCCATTAAATTTTAAGTTGTGTCTAAAATGAAGTTAAAGTTTGTTTTGTTTTGAAGATACCCTCTTCATCTGTTATCTTCTTAACTCTTAGAATAGAAAAAATAGTACTTGTGAATTAGATGTTGGCCTTTCACTACAGAGTGCATTTCTCAAGAAGAAAATCCCTTTTAAACATGAGGAAATATGGCACTATGCAGAAACCTCTTAAGGGAGGGTATGCCTGACCCACACTTGGTAGATGCACCCACTTATATGAATCGTTCAATCAATTGTGCAACGCCTAAGTGTGCCTAGCCTAATAATCAAATCAACCAGATGATCCTAAATACTTTATCAATCATTTTCTCAGGGACAGTCTGTTAAAAATGATTAACAGTTTCTAATTGAATGGTTATGATTGGAGATCATCCAATCGCTGTATATTCGGGCCACAGCCCATCATTTTGACCACCCAGTCCTGTGTGGCATGTAGAGATGTGAGGCACCACCATCCTTGGTGGTGAGCAGCAACATTCCACATTTCCTCTGCAACATCATTCTTGAAAATAACTTTCCCAGATTAAGTATGTAAAATATGTTTCTTGAGACTTTCTGGTATTTTCCTGCAGGAGCGCCAGAATTCATCTCAACTCAAGAAGGACCAAAGACATAGGGAGCGTGAAATGATTAATGAGATTCTTAGTGTCAAGGAAATACTTCGTGATGCTAAGCAATGCCCATCTTGCAAGATGGCAATCTCCCGAACTGAAGGTTGCAACAAGATGGAATGCAAGAACTGTGGGCAGTTCTTTTGCTATCGATGTAACAAGGCAATTGACGGATATGGTCACTTCAGGTAGTGTTTCATTGTAAATTTCAAAATGAATTCTTTATGCTATTACAGTGTGTGTCTGTGTATAACTGTGTTTATACTCATGTACAGAACTAATAAAACTTTTGCTTATTGAAGGGAAGATGGATGCGTCCTTTTCCCACGTGAAGCAATTCAGGAGTGGGAGGAGCGGATGAATGAACGCCAGGGGTTGGGTCAGATACAAGCTGAACTCTTTGCAGATCATGCTCACACATGCCCCAATTGTGGTCAAATGAATGCAAAGGTGAGTGGAGGTGAAATTGTTTCTTCGATCTAAAACATAAGAACCGATTCAAACATGCTTAAAAAAATGAATTTTGGAGTGCAACTGTCAGCTGAAACTTGTCTTATTACAACTCGGCCAAATCATTGCGAGTATTTCTTCAGCTCGGACAACTACAATTTTAGTAGTTGGAATAATCATATGTACATAGCTGCCAATATAGAACAGAAGATAAACTACTACTAAGACTATTATGAGACTGCAATGCTGTGGGCTCAGAGATATGTCCATCCAGAAGATAGAGGCCATCAGCTTCACGTCCAGTGCCAATTGTCCTCGTTTCCAGATCATGAAAGACATATGAGGAAGGAAAAAAGGCCACACTGCAGTTTAGCTGACGGGTAAGGGAGCTCACAGACAACAGGTTAAAAGTAAAAGTAGGAACATGCAAAACAGATGATAAAGGTAAATGAGGGGAATGAATGATATTTCATTTCCCAGAGATAGAAGATTAGGTACTATCGGTAGTTTTAACCTTATCCCTACTAGAACAAATAGAGTATGTGGAAAAAAGGGAAGACATACCCGTCATGTGTTCTGAAGCCCCTGAATCAATGATCCAAGGAGAACTAGGAGAGGGTGCAGACACATGATGGGCAGGTCTAATGTTACCTAACTGGGCAAAGGAGGTTGAAGGGCTGGCAAAAGGACCGTCCAGCTGACTCAGCAACTGTCGGCATAGTCACAAAGTCGGGATTCGGCAATAAATCAGCAAGGGGTCAAGTCGGAAAAATTCGGATAAATTCGGTAAAAATTGACAGAAATCGGCAAAAATAAAAAATATATATCATGACATTTTTCAAGTTATAAATGTTGTTTTTAACAAAACACATTTATATGGCGAAAAGCACATCTATAATTCCATAATAATAAGTCATTAACTCATAACTCATAAGCATGATATATCATTCATAATTCCAAAATCGGCAAAAATCGAAATCATAAGTGGAAAAAAATGGGTCTCAGTTGATTAATCGGCAAAATTCGGCAAAATCGTTGATTAATCGGCGAGTTTTTTGATTAATCGGAGATTTTGCTGATTTTGCCAATTAATCGGCGATTGATTCGTGAATTCAAAAATTCGGAGAATTTTGGAGATTTTTTAAAAAAATCGGAGATTTTTGTGACTAGGACTGTCGGAGAACAGCAATCTCAGCAGTAGAAATACCAGCATGAGCTACCAAAGGACTAGGCTGTGAATCCTAAAGAGGCACAGGAGCATCCAACCAAGCAATATGGGCTCCAGAGGATCCTGGCTGGCTAGGGCGATCATGAAGCTTCTAGCACCTATCTCTCATATGTCCCAGCTTACCACAATAATCGCACTTGGGCCTTTCCCTCGAAGAAGACTTCGCTGAAGTCGTACCAGTAGGAACATAAGACACAGCCATAGAAGAAGGCTGAGAAGGGCGACTCTTCTGAGGCTGCTGATGCTGGAAAGTAGGTGGAACAGAGAACTAGCAAGCGTTGATCACTCGGAAACTGGATGCTCATCCTGGAGGGAAATTCGACGGCTCCCCTCGCTCTGAAGATATGCATACACGTCGCTGAGAGAGGGAAGATCCATCCTGCTGCTCAAGATCTGAACACAAGCAAGCTCATAAGATGGATTGAGTCCAGCAAGGAAGTCAAAAATCCGACCCTTCTCCATATACCACTGGTAGGGAGCTATCTCTTCTGGATGAAGAAGCTGACAAGAATAGTAATGATCGAGCTCCTGCCACATGGTGCGAAGAGTGGTATAGTACTAAGAAAGGGACTTCTCCCCTTGTCTAAAGTGAGAGATACTCTGCCGCAATTGAAAAGCCCTGCCAGCATTCTGCTGCTCTGAGTAGGTCTTCCATGTAATCTCCCAAACCTCTCGAGCTGTCCGCATGGATAAGAAACTCTGGCTAATGTCCGGCTCCATAGAGTGAGCAGCCATGACATAACAGTAAGGCCATCTGTCTCCCACTGTCGATACAAAGGATCAGTCTTAGGAGGCTCAACTGTATCCCCCGTAGTATGACCAAGTTTCCCACAGCCCCCAATGAATTGTGCAGCTTGGGCCCAGCGTAAGTAGTTCTTACCATCTAACTTCACTGAGGTGATCTATAAACTGGGGTTCTCATACGCCAAGTGATGCACCATAGGGCCTCCAATACCAGTGGAGGAAATGTCGGTGCTCAATTCTGAAGCGGAAGGAAAAGCCAAGAAGGGCAGAGTAACCACGGGAGGTGGAGGATCTGCCATAAAAAGCTACGGCCAAAAAAACTAGAAATATGGGGTTGGAGATCAGATCTAGATCCAGAAAGGGCTAAAACAAGGCATCGAAGGCCAAGAAAACATCTGAATAGGTCCTAATAGGCATGAAGGACCCTAGTATGCTCTCATGGAATCAACAAAAGAGATTTAACAAAGGATGGGAATCAATAAACACCCATATGAGCCTCGAATAGAGCATATAAATGGCCGGATGATTGAGGGAAGGGGATAGAGATGCAAGAAGGCATCCTAGGACCAGAAGAACACTTATAGAAGAAGTTGATGGTCGATTAGAGGGAGTTTTGGATCAAGCCGATGGTCAATTAGGGGTTTATAGGCACCGGCGGTAACTAGTAGGGGAAGAAAACCTCCTACAGCCCTCAAATCTTGATGGAACCCGTCGAGTAGGGTATCCACATGTCGGTCAGGTTGGGGGAGGGGGGGGGGAGGGGAGGACTAGATCGAAGCAACAAGTCCCCCTAAAAAGATCATTTAGGACCCGGAAAACCGACAGGTTTACAAATTGGGTTTTTCGAAAAAGCACAGAAAAATGATCAGAAAATACCCCAAATGGATCCAAAAATTGGTAGAAAAACAGGGAAAAAAATACTCTAGCTAGTGGTGAGGTTTTCAACCGACCTCGATTTCCATGTCCATATAGTTGATGACGTCAACCGTACTGTCAGATGACGTCGGCATACGTCTGATTGCCCCTAGTTTGTCTCCAAATGTGCTCCGGCAAGCCTCGGCGGCGGATGGCTCTGATACCAAGTTGAATTTGAGGAATTAGGATTAGGGTTAGGTTTGGAGAAGAGAGAGTAGAGAGTAGAGAAGAGAGAGAGAAAGGATGTCTATTGTGCTTAGTGCACAATGACTCATAATCTTATTTATATGAAAAGAAATAAGAAAGGATAAGTATACCCCTCACATCAATGGGTATTTACATAGTAACCCAATACGTATAAAATACGCATTTGATAACATAACCAAGAGTTACAGCATACACAAAAATTTTAAAGGAAACAAGGCAAAACAGTCACATAAGGCCCTCTATGGTGACAACAGAAAAGTTTTGTAGAAAAGGATTTGTAGGTCAAGAAGTGTGGATTAGAAAATTTTGATGAATATTTATGGGCAAGAATCGTTTCGAGAAAACTTTTCCTAGGGCAACCATACAGGGAATAATTGTAGAAAAAGGAAATGCAATTTGACCAGAAAGATAGGATATGGACCTTCCCGACCCAATTACACATGCAATGCCCATGCCACACCCCGACCCAGCTCAGCATGCACACGTGTGATTTTGATGGCATAGAGTTGTTCAGTTGGGGACAAATTTTTGGATTCACCAAGGGTTCCACTAATAAGGTGCAACACATTTCTATATAAACTAAAAAACGTTTCATCTCCAATGGGGGACTAAACATTTTCACTAAAAGACGAGATAACAAAGTAGTCTCTCCAAAATGTTATTCAAAAGTTCTATAAATTGAGGAAATTGTTGAAATGTTTTGATCTGATCCAAACTAGTACGGTTCACATATATGCTTCACTTGATCAAAGTTACAGTTTTTCTTAGATAAACTTGTGTTTAATCCTGAATTAGTGGGTTTCTTGGCTCATGCTTTAATTATCTAAAGGATTTAATGAAATCATTATCTAATTGGATTATTGGGTAATTGCATTTTTATTAAATGACAGACTTTTTGTGTTTTGGTAAAAAAAAAAAAACAGGTTGGGAATAACAACCACATCTTCTGCTGGTCTTGCCAAAGCCACTATTGCTACTTGTGTCTAAAGATTGTTCGGCGCAGCTCTCAGCATTATGGACCCAAGGGTTGCAGACAACACACAGTGGGATAATTCAAAACAATCGGACCCAACCAGGTTGGAAGGGATCTTGTTCCAGGTCGGAGGAGATTCTGACTATATGGTAATACCTAGGTAGAATCAGGTAGGCAGATTTGAGTCCTGATTCAACTGTGCGTCGAGGGAGATTAGATACAATTTGAATCCCACTTCAACCCATTATTATCCAATAAATATGGAATGGCAAGGTGGCTAATTACGTCCCAATTCACTCGCATTTTTTTCTTTTCCCCCTCATATTGCATGGGTTTGTGTACGAGTTCTCAAAATATTTTTCATACAATTATGTAAACACACTCAGCAGTGTCCCACTGTAATTTATCTTCCTTTAGGTCCCCCAATTAGCTGTTGGCCGCAGAACACGAGCTATCAACAAACAAGTGGTCCTTTTAAAGTTCTTGTCAGTGTGTATCATAAGAAACTTGTGAATTTATTCAACAACAAATAAGAAGGAACGTTGTATTCGAATGTTTTAAATTTTTACAAATTATTCGCAGATAATTCACGAACTATTCTGAATTATTCTTAGATTATTCAGTTTTGAGCATGAAAAATTAATTTTTGACAATGTTGTCAGTATTTTGCTTTTTTCATTTCATTTTGTTTTTAAATTATTGTTGCCGAATTTTTGGAACACATTTACCATTAAAGGCATTTAGGAAAAAATGGAATAAAGATAGGCCAAGCTTACTGTTGAATGTAAGCAAAACGAACATGACTAGGGTCGACCCTTCTTCAATAAACGAACAAGAAGCATCAAAGATTTCGGATAGCATCCACGGGTTTTGGGAGAGCAAATATTATTAAAATGTTAAGCATCAATTTACAACTTGACGATTAACTTGGGAAAAATAAACTCGCTCCTATCATTGAGAGAGAGAGAGAGAGAGAGAATTGATTTGTACAAATAAAGCAAAACCATCACTCTTACATGATATATAATGAGTTAATAAAGGGATTGTATCATTTAAGAAAAAAATTCTCTTGTTGGTCTCTTATTCAAAGATCTACCATTCTGGATTCCCAGAAACTCAGAGAACAGTACTAATCATGAATCGATGGTTCAATACAGCTTCTGCAATTGGCCGTTTACGGAAATCTGGATTCAGCATTGCCTGCATCAAGAGAATTATGTTCACAAACCATATATGCGAAAAAAAATGAAAAGGAAATGTTGTAATTGGAGGTTGGCGAATACTGAAAGATGAGTTTGAAGTACAAAGAACAAACTTGCCTTGGAAGTAGGCGTGGATAGGATTTGGGTGCACTAATGGAAAAAGTGGTGGTCTCCAAATATTTAAGTAGCTCATTGCAAAAATTTCCATACAATGAAATTCAAGAATTTACATTCAGTAAAGAGCTGTTATAAGCTGCGCCTGAGGCACGAGGTGCTGACACCTAACATGTGAGGGGTGATTTATTGGGACCCTTGAGTGCATGTTGCTCCTCAGGCATGTCTTATAATTCACTTCAACAAAATATAAAGTTAATTCATTAGTCATATTGTCTTTGTAGAAATTTTGAGATATCAAAACTCAAAATGACAAAAGCTACAGATATTACACGGTTGGTCTGTTATCTTGGAATCAAGCCAGCAGCAGTTGATAAAAGTAGAAACAGGGTTAGAAAGTAAGAATTGAATGGATTTGGTCGACAAAGTAGTGAATAAATTAGTAAAAGCACCGGTTGCAGGACCTCTCTAGTGATGTCATTAGTCTTCCTCGTACATGCCTGAACCATCTAAATGGACTTTACTTTATTTTATCCCCTATTGAGGCAACTCCGAGATTCCCTCATATGTGCAGGTTAAACTTCTAATAGGATGATAGGAAGGCCGAAAAGTACATTGATTGAGGTAATAGGAATTAATCGTAGCGTAGGATACACACTATAACAGAAGATATGACTCTAGACAAGTGAATGGAGGAATAGAATTCATGTTGCTGACCACAAATAGCACTGTTTATGATGATGATGATGAGTTGGGAATCAAGAGTCAGAGCAAATAGTTGAAAAAATGAGATTTCTCGATTGAGATGGTATGATACAAACTGGGACAATGGAGAGACAAATTGAGACAAAACCCTAATGTGTCATTCCAATCACCCCTCAAGACATCTCAGTCAAGAAATTTGAGACAGAAAGATACTCTGAATCATGCACATGAAAAGCCTAAACCAAAAAATCAACTCCATTGGAGGATCGTAACCGTCCCATCTATCGGTTTCTTCCAAAAAAAAAAAAAACAGAATCATATGGATTATTATCAACAAAAAAGTCCATACATTGGATGGATATAGTTATCGAATCTTGTAAAATTGTGGTGTAGAGATCTCCAAAAGTGACTCGTGGATTGGTAGGTACCACCCCAAAAATAAGCGAGATACTACAGCTATGAAATTTTAGACTATAAATCTGTATGGTCTAGCAGATGGGTACCTTAGACTTCCTCTTAAACGAATTATAGAAGTATCTTGGCAAGTAAACAATCAAATTGTAGCAATGAGAGAAATATTAATCATCATGATTTTCTGGTTATGATTCAACCTGGAGTAACTCCCAACCAGCACCATCACCCAGATCTAAAAACTTGACAGCTTCTAACAAGCGGTCGTCTGCAAGACAGTACCTGAAAACGAATATGTGCATGAGTCAAGCCTGCCTGCAGAGATATAAACCTACAAGCCCTGTGGATATTGTAAGGGAGAGCTTCTTTATATAAATATAGATTACAACAAAAGAAAATCTGAAGTCTGAGTATTATAGATCATAATCACTATTTACAAATAGCCTAGCAATACACGTCATGCACATATAAGAGAGAAAGGACCCACCATTTCATGGGTCCCACAAAAGAGATGTTTACGGACAAAAGTTGAACTGATGAGATGATCATAATAAATCCACAATTGCATTCCTTTGAACAGACAGAAAACATAGAGCAAGTGGTTCAGTAAAACGTCTATAGCTTGGCTATTTACAATCATTCAATAGGGTCGGGTTTTACCCTGGGGAATCTTGCAGGCATCCACCAAAGGGGTGCCATCCCTTTAGTTGATATGAATGTAAGCTAGTGATGCATAAGTGCCCATACATGAAGAATTATATCATTCCTCCCAAAAGAAGAGAGAAGTGTAAGCCAAACGTACACTATGGAAAAGATTTGAGGACAGACCATAGGAGGAGAATACAGAAACAGATTTACCATTTTAAGTAGATACATTTTAGCATTCATAGTAAATCTTGGTTCTATTTATGGTAAAATCCTGTTTTTACTATTTAGTAAACCATGTAAATCGTGCTTCACTAATTTACGAAGGTTTAGAAAGTTCTAGAAACTAGAGTGAAGGAATTTTAAGAGGTCTTGGAAGTGTAGAAGTATCCACGTTAGGTGTAATTCTAGTAGGGATTAATTTGCTGGGAGTTTTACCTTAGGAATCAAGTGAGCTAGTCTATAGATAGAGGTAGGCATATGATAAGTATTTGACTCTTGATATTGAATTGAGTGAGTTGTCTTAGGCATTGGCCTTGGTGTTTAGTCCTTTAGACAACCAGTATGTGCATCAAGACTCAAAGACACCGACTTCTATCTCTTCTTGGGTATTTGCTGTGCAAATTCCCATTCTCTTCTCTCATTCATTCTTAAGTTTCTTATTCTTCTATTTTTTTTCAATTTGTCCTTTGTGCTTATAAAAATCTTTCCTACATTGTATGTGGTACCCAGCAAATGTGGTTCCACCACTGTATCTTCACCAAGTGTACAGTCATGATGTCTATGGACCATGGTCAGAGTTAATGTCCAGACTAGATAACCTTATGCAACACCCTGGAGTACCTAATGGGTGGTGCATAGGTTGGAGGGGGGGGGGGGGGGGGGGGGGGGGGGGGAGGACCTGGGAATGATTCATAAGGTTGAACAAAGGAACAGATCTTGACCTTCAACAGCAGGTCCCGTTGGAACATCATTAGGATACTAGTATTTAAGCATTGTTAATAAACAATCTTACATATAACTCAATCTAAAACATTATATATACAGATTTGAAGAAAAAATAATAAACAAATTCTTAGTTGACACTTGACATAATAATATTGACTTTAGAAAATCAATGCTCTCCTCTTTCTTACATGGAACTGTATGACAAGAAAATAGAAACGGATTCCCTTCTCTATCTTGAAAGCATTGGCCAAATTAGGAACAAAAGAAAAGTCCCTATGAGAAGTGGTAAATTATCCATAGGAGATAGGGGTAAGAGCTCTTACTCTCTTGCAGCTTCAAGATCAAGCTGGAAAGTGCTTTCTAGAAGCCTCTACAAGTACACAAATAATTAGAGTAGGGTTACAATACTGACACCGTGATCACTGATTAGGAAGACACAAGAATATTCTGAATAAGTAATGTGCACTACAAACATAACAAAGTTGTAGCAAGATTTGAGTTTACCTGCAAAGAAAGGCCATCCATGATACCCACATCACAAAATGGAATAAAAGCCAAGTACGCAAAAAGAAGTCCTGCTTCATATCTGATTGCATATAGGCATGAATGAAGTGTACAAACATGGAAACTAGGAAAGAGCTAAACAAACAGGAACAAATAACATGATTTAACAGTTTGAAACCAGTTACATGTCATCTGCTATTCCAAAGGCTCTTTTCTCCATAAGAGTAAAAGCACCAGCTGCAGATGCCCGTCTCCATAGTCCCTCTGAAAGTGCTCCAGGACCTTCTTCTAGGGACGAATACCTAAGAAAGCATGCCAAATCATAGTTTCATTGAAATTACAGCACATTTCAAACAACAGTAAACCCACATAGGCGTGTCAGCGTATCATGATAAGGCATGTCAAATACCCCACATGCATGTATGAACGTATATATGTGTATATGTATACTTGCACCCACAATGCATGTATGAATGTATATATTGTGTATATAAACACGCGCGCGCGCGCATGTCAAATACCCCATATATGCATGTATGAATGTATATATGTGTATATGTATACTTACACCCACAATACATGTATGAATGTATATGTATATGTGTGTATATGTATACTTACACCCACAATGCATGTATGAATACATATGTGTATATGCACACACACACACACACGGATACTTCAAAGAGGGTCCAATATCCACGTCAGATACTTCAACTTTAAGCGTAAATGCCACATCCTTGTCATACTAGGGCCATCTCTGTGCCATATATTGCGTAACATATATATGATCTTAATTTGATATAATGAAAAGTATCTAACTAATCAAACAAGTGCGAAATCAATTTGGCTAGAATAGATAACAATTACTAAACTCCTCGTGTAGTGCTTTTTTATACTGCATTGCCAGTCCCAGACCCGGACAAAGGAGGAGGGTTACGTCAAGTTGACAGTTGGTGTAGAAATTGTGTCAAATCTCTTCACATGAATCCGAAATGGAAAAATAGGATTCATGTTGCCAACCTCAAATATTTGGGATAAGGTGTAGATGATGATGATGACGTTGATGAGATAATAATTACTAAAGAATGGCAAATATAGAGTTAAATGCTAGTGCAAATAGGTATAAGCATGATGCAATCAAAAATCAATATATGAAGGCTTTGACACAAGATAAACATCAGAGAAAATGAGAGAGAAGAGAGGTTGCATGACCAAAAATTTTAGCAGTGATAACGTCATTAGGGAGCCTGAACTTAATGAAATTTATGGGGTTATGACCAAGGTTTAAAGGGGACCGTTATAACAGTATAACGGACTGGGGGCGTTACCGTTTTTTCCGTTATAACGGCCGTTATTACGAAAAAAAACGCTCAGGGGTAAAAACGGAAAAAAATGGGAAAATAACGGAAAAAAAATGGAAATAACGGAAAAAATGGCGCTGAAATTCAAATTTTGAATTTCAAATTTTCAAAAATGGAAAATAACGGCCATTTTTTTTCACAAAATTTTCCAGAAAATAACGGTCGTTATTTTCGTTATAACGGAAAATATCGGCCGTTATTTTCTGGGCGTTTTAACGGTCCATAGCGTAACGGGGTAGGTCCGAATCCATTATAACGGCCGTTTTTTAAACCTTGGTTATGACCACTCAGATTTTATATGATTTTGACTATTTTATGGGATTTTTAGCAGGTCCACATGGGTTTTCTTGAAGGCATTTTGGTTGGTTTTTCAACCATTCTTCATTCTTGGGTTACTTTTGTGAATTATTTTAACAGAGAAAAAATCTTTCATCGTTTGTATTCTTGATCTTCCTCATGGTTCTGGATCGAGTTAGAGGACCCAAAGCTATCCAATTTATTTTATCTTATAATGAAGCTTCTCCTTTAGCAACAATAATAGCAGAATGAGCCCTCGGAAACAAAACCATAACTTAGCATTTGTCTCTACTTCTCTATGAGAAGCATCCTTGAAAGCTTCAAATCCGCCCGTAGAGAAGCTGATTGGGGTTGTTAGCCAAGATTAGGATTCAAATCTTGCATTTTCTAGTCAAAGGTTTTAATGACGGCTTTCATGTTTTACTGTAAATCATTGTTAACTTTAAATATTTCTTCAATTATGTTACATATTTCTGTTGTTAGGTTGTTATTCAATCCTTTTTTTTCATTTAACCTAAATAGATAAGTTATAAATCAATAAACCTTGCCTCACCCCTTTGGTTGAGGCATCTTCTACCCCCAATCATTGAGTGAAACATGGAGGGCAGCGCACTGACAACCTGGACAGCTGGTTTAATTCAACAAAGAAAGAACGGAGACAGCTTGCACTCTTTTATTTTCAACCAGTTCTTCAAGTTGCCCATGCCCTCCCTGCCACGTGTCACTAGATGAGAGGGGGTTAAGGAGATGCCTCAACCGAATGGGTGAGGCAGGGGGGTTGTTGGTATTCCCTATGTGTACAAATAATGCCTCTATACATCACAAATAGATGGGGATGATCTGACAAAAATGAAACTTTTTTCATACCTTATATCAACTGAAAAAGCAAGATCACGGAGCCGTGGAACTAGGTAAGCTGCATCCCTCTCCACGATTGTGCTGCCAATAATGAAAATGAACTTTATACTATGTTGGACAGAGTGAACCCATATCATGAAGAAGCAAATAAATGCGTTAGACACAATTTAATAAGGCCAACCAGCATACTTCAGAGCAATAGAAGCAGGTCCAAGACTCTGGTGTAATCTTTCACGGTCATGCATGTAAGCTAGACCACTCAAAGCACCCCGAAGCAGCATAATAACAAAAAATCTCCTATGCTTTATTTTTTGCTCCTGGTCAAAAGGATTCCATAATTTCTGTTCTCCTAAAGCACGATCCTTTGACATTGCTTCACTCGTAACTTTTGAATAGTCTGCTGCACTATATTTCCCATCATTACGAAAAGCAAGCCACTGTAAAAGAGAGATTTTATTTAAATTCCATCTACCAAAAGAAATACCAAAACAATGTACATCTCAATAGTTGATAAAATAAACCTGCTCCCCAGTTTTGGTCTCAAACCCGCCTAAAAGTGTCTGGATATTCTGACATGTATCTCTGGAGTGGCTCTGCAAAGATGTGCAACTTGATTAATGAACAGATTTCAGTCAACCATACATCCTCACAAGTCCTGAACTGTAATTTGGCAAGGAGGTTGAAGTCAAAACAAAGATGTTTTGGTGATCCAGCATATGCTTCTTTCTTACTTGAAGGAAAGCATGAGCATTTAGCTCATTTGCGGCCATCATATCTGCCTCAATGCCACCAGCACGCTGTCCGGGATATACCTTCATGGGTAACAAAGTAATGCTCAATAGTAAACAACAATTGTCTTATAATTCAATTGACATAAAGCTACGTTAAAAGGAATGGAAATCAACGTTCAAATACATGACACATACATATATGTCAATTACAAGTCATGCGCTAAAGGTATGAAGCGAACAGATGTTTGTCATGGACTCCCAAGTCCCTAAGCCTTTTAACTTCAATCACCATAAGTTTAACACCCAAAATATCAAAGTGCTAAACAACTCAATAAATGCTGATTGACACCTATGAACTGAGGACCTAGCTTACCATGTGTCGATATACACAAGAAACCCCAAGACTCCATTATCATTTGCAATCTTGTTTCTGTTACTACTCTAAAACCGTTTTAGAATAACTAAGTCACTCTAGGATTTTAATTTGGCCTAGCAAGTCATTTTTCCTTTCCTTTCCATTTCGTTATACCTCTGAAAAATATGCTTCAATGTACAGTTGAAAAACCATCAGCTAACTGAGACCATTAATAGTTAGGGCTCTGAGCTGCCAGTTTCCAAAATTCGAGAACACCACAATCGAATTTTCACACAGCTGTGATATGTGGGTATGGGACACGGGACCATTGAATGCTAAAATGTGGACTAAATGGAGACCTTAGCAATGGTGATCAGACCAAGAGCAAAGTTTTTTGAGTAGGAGAGGTGGAGAATATAGATGTATTGGCAGGTAGTTTGGGCTGCAGTGTTGATTTATTCCCCTCCACTTATCTTAGGCTTCCTTTGGGTGCTTCCTACAAATCCAAAGCATTGTGGGACCCAATCATAAAAATATTTGAAAGGAAGCTGGCTACTTGGAAGACAGGTTACTTACTCCTGATTAATAGTACTTTATCTAGCTTACCCATCTATTATCTTTCTCTATTCACGATTTTGAATTGTGTGGTGAAGAGGCTAGAGAAGAATATTATGGTGTTTTTATGACATGATAGGGGGATAAGGGAAAATGTCATCTTGTTCATTGGAAGATGGTATGTGCTCCCAAGGGAGATGGTGGGTTGGGTATCAGAGATTTTAAGCGTATGAATGTTGCGATGCTAGGGAAATGGCTTTGGAGACTTGAATTCGCGACCTCCCCGGCCTTAAGACTCTAATACCATGTGAAACAACCATTTAGCCCAAAAGATCGACCTTGTAGGAAGGTTTGAACACGGGACCTCCCAGGCATCACACCCTCTAGGGAACTTTGTTTCGCCCTCTTTACCCACTAGATTGACCTGTTGGGGAAAGGTGAAACAACCATATATACCAACAAGTCGTCAGGCCAACACAACACGTGGGCGGGAATACACCACCCGCTAATATTTTTATCTAGGGGAGAGTAGACTGGATCTTTCTTTTATTTTTGTTATCTTTGTTTGTTGGATTTTGCTTTTTGTTCCATTCGGCTTTGGTGGTTTTCTCAATCACCTTGCTAACTTTCTCTCTATGTTCTCGCACTGTTTCTTTCTTTCAATAAACTTATACTTATAAAAATAAAAATAAAATCAACAGCCCCTCAGAGTCCAGTAACTAATCAAATGGCTAAAATCATCCAATCTCGGTTACTTTCAAGCTATAATCCATCCAATGAGTAGACCCTCAATCATACAGTTTGGATCAATGGAACATGTGCTGGACAACCACTTTACTCTAAAAGCTTAAGCTGTTGGAGGGAGGCGTACCTCTGCATATCAAAGGGTTTACGGGTCTAACAGAGTACTGCTGACTATACAACCAAACAACACACTCTAATAATATGCCCCCTCAGCACTTTGCCAAACTCGCGACCTACTGGGACCTCCTAATCTAATACCATGTTGGCAACCACTTTACTCTAAAAGCTTAAGCTGTTAGAGGGAGGCGTAACTATGTATATCAAAGGGTCTACTGGTCTAACAAAGGCAGAGTGCTGGCTATACAACCAAACAACACACTCTAGTAATATAACTGACTGCAAAACCCATTCACAAATGCTCACAAGAGAAATTGCAGAACAAAAGGCCCAAGGAGATTACCTTAAAAATAACTCGTGTCCCTCTTAGTGGACCCTGAGCTACTCTCCCCTCATAAAGCCTGCAATAGAACTGCCATGGGTAGTATCAGATTAAAGAAGTATGTATAGTATCAACGGTTCGGGTTCGGGTTCGGGTCGATGCAGTATATCCGGATCTATCCAATTATTGTTCGCGTGTAGAAGATAGCCCCCTTCCCGGCGAAATTGATTGTGTCTACCGAGTGTTGGTGCAGATAGTGAACGTAGGAATTGTACACTAGGGTAACCGGAGCCGAACCAATTATAAACCGGGTCAAAAGGTTAAATTCAGCACTAATCGGGTTCGGGTCTGACGGATAAACTGGTACACAACAAACATTAAACAGTCCTTGGAAATCACCTGATCTTCACGCGGCCTTCTCCCACATCTTGAACTCTCAATCGCTCCACATCTTCCGAAGAGTACTCAACGTCCGGTCCCGATCGAAGTGTCGAATAGCTGGAACGGAAAAATCTCCAATTATAACCAAATTTAAGCAGAACGGAGGTAGAACAAAAATTCTGAGAAAAAAAAAAAGTGGTTCAATTGATTCACCTAGTAATGTTCATGAATCCGTAGCTTCCGACGAACCTTCCGACCTCGAAATCATCTGGATTAATAATCAGTGTCGCTTTGCAGATTGGAAATGTTCGATCTTTGTTCTTCAAATTCAAATTCAAGCCCTTGGAGGAGAAGTGAACGGATCCGTGACAGAATGGAGAAGAAGAAGAAGAAGCCCTAGAAACTCTGGAACCAATAGAGAAGCAATCGGGAGCTGCAATTATCATTTTTCTCCTCTCTCTGCTTTGTTCTTGTTCTCTATCAGGTCATGGATGGAAATGGCGCCAAAAGTGGTAGAGAAACGAAGCGAAGACGAGCGGATAGGGTCCCAAATAATTGTGTTGCTATCCGCCTCCGAAGACGTCCTCCTTAGGTCCCATGCCATTGGATGGCCATCGGGATCTACACTACAGAACCGTTCAGAACTCATCTAAATGTGAACACCGTCATTTTCTTTTGTAATGGGCAGTGGGCCTCGTGGACCCTTTAGTAACGGGTGGGTTGGTGTCATTTGGACACACCATTTCCATGATGACACACCTTTTGGTGTGGAATGGTGTGTGCAAATAGCTCCTTTGTTTTTTACAAGTGTAGGCGCATTGGCGCTGTTGAGCGCAACTCAGCCAAAAAATATGTATTTGATTACACTAATATGCACGACTCACAATGTACACCAGTGCCCTCAATATGTACTTATTCATATATTAGAATTCGCACGTATTGAATGTGTATGTATTTAAAATTTGCATGTCCAAAAATACATGTGAAAAAAAAAAAAAGCAAATGCAGCCCAAGTTGCACAAACAAACAAACCAAAAAATAAATAAGAAGAGGTCCACCGCCACCAGGTACCTCTCTCTCTCTCTTGATTGATTGATGATTTCTAACCATTGGATTGACTACCCACAAAACATTCTTGAATCGAGTAGTTAGAAAAATCCTAAAAAGTACTAAAATCTATAACTAGAGATAACCAATCAGGTAGATTTTTGGTTTGTACATCCAACAAAGGGTGGGCTAAAACATCCTTATCTCACATGGGCTGGGGACCTTCTCTCACTTGGGGCCTAAGGCAACCGCCTTAGTGGTCTTATGGTTGAATATGACCCTGAATCCAAGTATTATGAATGATAACAATGAGATTTGCAAGATGTAGCCGACCTTGCCTTTGTTCAATTCTATCCAAAGGCATCTCTTATGTTAAGATAAGTTTCCTAAAATCTCAGTACTCCATGTCTGTTTTAGCTGCAAATCTCATTGCACGTCGAAAAGTTGTAATTGAATGATTAATATATTTTTTGGGATATTTTAGTAACAGCCCCCTGAAACTTGAAAGTAATCTGTAATACCCCCTTATGCTTTCAAACTTTAGGATTACCCCCCTTACCTAGTTTAACCATTATCTCTAGCTATAGATTTGAAAGTAATACCCCCTTATGCTTTCAAACGTCGTCGGGTCAACTCATCACGGGTAAACAAAAAAGTCAAATTAACACCCGTGATTTACCAAATAACGTAAAAGGGTTGGAGGGTTAAGGTTAACGGAGTTATAAATGTTTTTAAAACAAGGAAAATGTCCTCTTGCAAGCAGAGGTATTTAATGGATTCGGAACACAAAGAAGGAGAGGGATCCGTGGCGCAATGGTAGCGCGTCTGACTCCAGATCAGAAGGTTGCGTGTTCGATTCACGTCGGGTTCAAAACCCAGATTAAATCCCTAAGCTTTTTACTTATTGTCGTTTTCTTTTTACAGATGTCATCATCTCGAGGTCTATAGTCTAGACCACTGATATTCATCAAGATTCCCACCATACAAATTGTAAAGAACATCCAATGGTACACGGACGTCGCCATACAGTATCGTCCTAAAACTTAATTGAACTGAACTCCACAAAAAACTGTAGTGTACCATAGAGAGTAAAACTTTGCTGACCGCCCACAATATAAGCTACGTGGCACACTCTTAGAGGACTCTGACCGTATGGATGTTTTTCTAATCCCTAGGTGGACATACAAACCAAAAATCAGCCGAGTAAAACTTCTGTCACAATGGGATTGCAAATCACACAAAACACAGCCAATGAGTTCTCGGCACGTACACCTAAAAAGCAAAAGCACATGGGTACGTTGCAAAAGCACTTGTGTAGTGCCGAGAACTCATTGGCTGTGTTTTGTGTGATTTACAATTTCGTGTGATGGAAGTTTTACTCAAATCAGCCTGATTAGTGATTTCAAACCTCTGGATCGTTGTACCCCCAAAAAATGGTCACTAATGATCAAGTTCCTTAGGTTAAAATCAACCCATAAAAATAACTTGAATCCAACCCAAAAGTCACTAATCATGTTGATTGATTTTTGGCTTGAAGGTCCACGTCCACCTATGGATTAGCTAAAGATCCATACGGTCAGCGTCCTCTAATTATTTGTCACGCGGCAGCCTGGCACATATTTTGGGTTGTCAGCGGCTTCGCTGACTGCGGTTTGTTGGCGAAATTTTATTCGACCAAAGATGGATATGATTGTTGCAGACTTGCAGTGACGTCGTTCTGTCCACGTCGGATGAATAAGAGAAAAACTTTTGTCACAGCGTTGTAACAAGCATCTGTCACAACGCACAATTTGGGCCACCTGTCACAATATAAGAGGACTATGACCGAGTGGATGTTTGGCGGCTTGGCCAGTCCCTCCGTGGACCTCAAACCAAAATCAGCGTGATCAGTGATTTCTAAGCGATTCGATTTTCGTGGGTTGATTTTAACGCTAGGAATTGGAGCATTATTGGGCGTTATTTGGTTACAAAGATCCAAAGGTTTTAAATCACTAATCAGGCTGATTTTTGGACTTAAAGATCCAAATGTTTTAAATAACTTCTAAACCAGTCTATAAATAACAGAATGATTTGAATTTTTCTGAGGATGATCTCCTCACCGTATAGATCATCTTCACCAAAAATCAGCTATTGATTCAGGTACACCAAGGTGTTGGTCAAAAATATTGGTCACGAACCCGACCTATTAGGAAATTCAAAAAGATTAGTGTACATTTATAGGAGTACAACCTTGCTGACGGTTGGCTGACCATAATATGAGCCACGTAGCACAATACTCCTAGAGAATGCTGACCATATGGATCTTTGGCCAATCAATAAGCGGAGAGTTAAACTTTGATGACAGTGCCCAATCATGGAGGCCGATGACATGGTGCAACATGAGTCACGATAGCACACTGTTGGGAGAAAATTTTCGAAGCAGTCAATTTTTTATGCAACGAAGTAGTGGCCAATCACATGGCACCACAATCTCCAGTTGCTTCCGAACAAACACAAATGCTTTTTGAAAAGCAGATTGTGGCGCCTGTGTGATTTGCCACTGCTTCAAAAAATTTATCCACTCTTAGAGGAGTAAAACTTTGATGACACCAACAATGATAGGGCCCCATATCTTAGCACATTGATTTTGTACGGTTGAACCACCTCGACTTCACCACACACATACCCAAGTGAGTATTTTTTTAATTCACTGGAGTACACCCTAAGTACGTCTGCGGTGAAGCCGAGGTGGTTCAACCATACAAAATTCATGTGCCGAGATTTGTGGCCTTGAATTTTTATTCCTCTTAGAGGACTCCAACCGTATGGATGTTTTAGCCAATCCCTAGTTGGATCCACAAACCAAAATTCAGCCTGATTAGTGATTTCTAAACGTTGGATTGGAATTATTTTCATGGGTTGATTTTAGCCGTGGGAATTTGAGCATTATTTGAGGTACAAAGATCTACAGGTTTGAAATCCCTAATCAAGCTGATTTTTGTCTGTAGGTTCACCTAGGGATTGGAAAGGTCAAAGTCCTCTGAGAGTATGTCATGTGGCTCATATTGCGGCCTGTCATTGGCCTCGATGATAGAGTCCGGTCATCAAAGTTTTACTAGTGGTCATTTCAAACGTTTGGATCTTTGTAGTTGTACCCCAAAACGGTCAATTATGCTGAAATTCCACGGTTAAAATCAATACATGAAATAGCAACTCCTATTCAACGCTTAGGGTTGGGCCAAACATCCATGTGGCCAGAAATCTTTTAATATATGCCACGTGGCTCATATTATGTGCTGTCAGCAACTTTACTGACGTACCGGGTCAGTAAAGTTCTACTCCATTTTTAGGAGTAAAACCTGTCACAAGATGTTGTGACGGAACACGGTCACAGCACTCAATACGAGCCACGTGGTATACTATTAGAGGACAATGACTGTATGGATGTTTGGGCAGTCCCTCGGTGGACTGGTACACAAAAAATCAGCTTGATTAGTGATTTCTAACTGATTCTATTGAAGTTATTTTCATGGGTTGATTTTAACGGTAGAAATTTGAGCATTATTGAGCGTAATTTGGGTGCATAAATCCAAAGGTTGTATATCACTAATCAGGCTGATTTTTGGTTTGTAGGTCCACCGAGGGATTGGTCAAACATCCATACAGTCAAAGATCTCTGATAGTGTGCCACGTGGCTTGTATTGAGTGCTGTGACCGTGTTCCATCACAACATCTTGTGACACAAGTTTTACTCCATTTTTAGTAAGCACTAAGCACACGTAAAGTCGTAACGACGTCAACTACAGATGTCCCTCGGACATGCCTTTGCTTTGCTCACGTAAGCCACAGCAAAAAACGACAAAAGAAATTGCCCATGGCAATTGACATAAATATCGAAAAAACCTAGTCCTTGTCCCTCTCTATAGTCACTTGTTAAATGGCTGAAAGTTAAAAATTACAAGAGGACGCACAAAAATTAAGTAGAACTTTGCTGACGGATGTCCGTCATTGATGACGGACCACATATGAGCCACATGATAACTCTTAGAGACCATTGACCGTATGAATGTTTGGCCCATCCCGATACGGACCTACTCGTACCAAAAATTAACTTGATTAGTGATTTCAAACCTTTGGATCTATTTACCCCAAATAGTTCTCAAATTCCAGGGTTAAGAATCCAACATGAAAAAGACTCCAATCAAATGCTTAGAAATCACTAAACAAGATGACTTTTGGTATGTAGGTCCACCTAGGGATGGGCAAAACATCCATACAGTCAGTAGTCTCTAAGAATGTGTCATGTGGCTCATAATGTGGTCTGTCAGCAAAATATAGTCCCTGAGACATCCTTCAACAAAGTTCTACTCACAAAACTTAGTGCTACTATTCTCTTACAAAGGTCCTTATTGTTGATCATAAGGGTGTTAGTCATATCTATATAACAAAAACACAGTGGTTGTCTCCCTACTCTGCTAATCATACCCCTCTTATAGGCTTCAACAAAGAAGGACTGAGATCTTATCCCCTAAACAGGGCTGTCTCAATGCAAGTTGAGGCCTAAGGCAAAAACTTCATATGAGGCCTTCTAATATTTAATATATTAATATAGGATCGGGGGACAACCATTTGGCGGACCCACTTAGAAGATGAATCAACGGCTGATTTTTGGTGAGGATGATTTCTATGGTAAGGATATCATCGTCACAAAAAATTCAAATCATTCCAATATTCGTAGACTGGTTTAGAAGTTAAAGAATTATGGACCATTTATTTTTACAGTGTAACTTGAAAACCACATTTGAGGGGGCTAAAAAATTCAGAATGGGCTGTTTTCTTTGGGGGGGGATCTATATGGTAGAAAATCTCATTTAACAACTATTCATGATAATCAAAAGCTATTGAAAGTTTTTTTTAGATGAATAGGACTTCCGTTGCAGTCCATGCAGAGGACTCTCACAGCCCTACATAGATAATTTTTTGTGCCTAATGACTGTATGGATGTTCAACCCACATACTGGTAGATAAACACACTAAAAATCAGCTTGATTGATGATTTCTAGCCATTGGATTTACTACTCAAAAAAGCATGCTTGAATTCAATGGCTAGAATCAAATCCTAAAAGGTACTAAAACCTATGGCTAGAGATGACCAATCAGGTTAATTTTTGGTTTGTATGTCCAAGAAGGGGTGGGCTAAACATCCATGCCGTTAGTGGACTGGGGCGGCCATCTCTCACCTGGGGCCTAAGGCGACTGCCTTACTGGCCTTATGGTTGAGCCGACCCTGCCCCTAAATAGACGATTGATCTCAGCCACTCATACCCCATTTTGGCAAATGCTTTGTCAGGAGTGCAGGGCACGTGCCACCCTCAATCAAACAACAATATGAGGCATTTTACTAGATTTATTTTGTCAAAAAAAATTTTCCAAGAGAAAAGAGGATTTTCTCGCAAAAACTTCGACCAAATCAAACACGCCCTAATTTCTGTTAATTTTGAGATTAAAGCATTTTGAGGGCATTTTTGATATTTCAGGATGTCTGAGGGGTGTTTAGGCTGCTTCAAAACCCTAGGCTCCCAGCAATTTCTCAGGCACCACTTCGTGCCCGTTTCCTCCGTCGTCGTCTCCTCTATCCCTTTCATCTCTTTCTCGCTTTTCTCACATGAACCTGTGACCGCACGACAAACACGTCTCCTGCATTTCAAGGGTTTATTAAAAGCTTCCGCCATTAACGCACCTCTCTTTTACCAAATCCCAATCTCTTTCTCTTTTTCTCTCTCTCTCTCTCCCTCATTTGCTGTTGTTTCAGTAATGGAGCCATTTAGATACCTTTAAAACCCTAATTTTAGTGAATAAGCTCCGATCGAATCTCTGATTCTTTTTCATTTCTAGGTTCTTGATCGATCGGATTGATCATCGATGCTTGTCATTGTATAATTTTAGGCGATAATATGGATGGAGTTCATGGTAATGCGACGATCGCCAGCTCGAATCCGAACGCGAATGCTCCACCACCGTTCCTCAGCAAGACCTACGACATGGTTGACGATCCGTCGACGGATTCAGTCGTGTCCTGGGGCACTAGCAACAACAGCTTTGTTGTCTGGAATCCGCCGGAGTTTGCGAGGGATCTTTTGCCCAAATACTTTAAGCACAATAACTTCTCCAGCTTTGTCAGGCAGTTGAACACATACGTACGCCTTTCTTTTCTTTCTAATTGAAGTTTTTTTTTTCTCTTGTTTTCTGGTTTGTGGTTAGATCTCTGTAACCTCTTATTGAATCTATGGAGACAGTGAGAATGCTAAAGCTTGTAAGACTAGAAATTGAAACAAGAAAGTCAAGAACGGTGTCGGAGCTTGACTGAAATTAGGGTTTTAAAGGGTGTCGAGATGAATCGATCATATCCAGTAAACCAGGATTGAAGATGTTGGGTTAGTTGGTTGTAGGATGTTCATTCAACGTGCTACTGAAAACAGAGGAACACTTGTGCAATCCTGTATTCTATTTATTTGATTAAGAATAGTTTACGTCTTTAGCAAGACCTGGTCGGTAGCATAAGTGGGAACCTATTAAGGGGTCAGTAGGTCGTATTGAGATAGATGGAACTAATTTAACTGGACATTTCAGAAGAGAAGTTAGTAACGTGCTTTCTGATTTTAGCCAGTGTTTAAAACCAGCTCTGGTTTGTGTTCGAATTTGTGAGTTTTAGTTGATTAAAACCAGTTTAACAAGGAAAGACTTAGACTGGGAAATATCAAATAAAATAAAGTTTTTATTTCTTTGGGAATAGGCTCAATTAGGTTAAATTGTTCTATTTTTTCACAGGTTAGACCACTTTCTATTTTCACTCTTTTACTTCTCTATAAAATCCCAAAGAGGCTGCCTAATTAATCACCCTAGAAATTCTCAATAAAATCAGTCATGTTTTTTTTTATCATTGTATCTCAGTCCTTGATATTCTGAGATCAAGCTCTTGTTCTTGGTTAACTGCTTCTCAGGTAGACGGCATCACCATCACTCGTTGGGCGTGATTTTATTCTTTCAGTTCTTTTTTTAGCTTTATTTTGACTCACCATCACTTACTACCCAAAAAAAGAACCATCGGTCCTGCTTGCTTCCATTGTCAGCACCATCTTCAACGTTGCCTTTGACGAAGCTACTTTTGTTTACCTTGGCCTCTCCAACTACCTACAATCATCTTCATCACAGTCGGCAATACCATCCATCACCGTCCCTTGGTGGTGCTGCCCAAACCAATATTTCGCCAACACAAGTAGTCTTTGACCACACAATAGACAAAAAGAAAAAGAAATAAGCTGCTGAACCCCTGTTCTGGCAACCACATCTGCTGCTCAATCACCATGTGATTCATCTTTGGACTCCACCACCATCAGGTGCTTAAAGGGTCTTTGCAACCCAGCATAGCCCGGTCACCATTGCCTCTCTTTTCTCCTCTATAACTGCCCCCATCAATGCTCATTTGCCGTTGATCATTGCTGCCCTCACCGCTGTCACCATCACTGTTGCTCTTGTCCTCAATATCATCCATAGCAAGCTGTCAACGTGTGCTGTCACCATCACTTGGAACCATTATGTGTCTTCCGGTTGTTCCAACCAGATATCCAATTGGATCGTCAGCTTCATTGCTACTCTGACCACTAGAACTGCACCGCCATCCACACCTGCTACTCACCTGCACATCAAAGATCTCCACCACAATCATGTGCTTCACCATCATCTTGCACTCTTACCTCTATTCATCGCCCCTCCTCCTCTTGCTATCAATCTTTCTTCGCCATTGATAAATGCATTTGCCCACCATTGTTGCCTTACAAACTTTTTTTCTAAATGCAAAACTGATGTAGGACATCTAACCAATACTCCCAAAAGCCGCGATTGATGGGGGCGTGAGATTAAATTCCTTTATCTCATAGCTAAGATACTCCCCTCGTAGATCCCATCTGGGCCATCTCACATAGGCTACCCACCTCGAGAGTGCCACTTGTCTCTCACGCAGGCTGCCCTACTCGAGCCCAATGTGAAAATGCTCATGCATTAATCACCCCGGGTGAGAAGTCTCAAACACAAGACCTCCTGCTTTGATACCACTTTGATGTAGGACATCTAACCAATACTGGTATGAGATTAAATTTATTTATCTCATTGCCAAGATCCAGGCTCTCGACCCCTTCACCCCCTCGTGGGTCCCATCTCACACATGCTACCCCACCTCGAGCAATGCCCCTCGTCTCTCACGCAGGCTTCCCATTTGAGCCCGATATGAAAATGCTCCTGCATTAAAACTCCCCTTTTTCACCTTGTTCATTTTTTCTCTAAGATCCCGACCGGTGATGTGCTACAGATATGCTTCATATCTTCCTAGAGAGTGAAAATAATGTGGTTAAAACCAACCGAGGATGTGCTACACCATAAGCAAGATGTCTTCGGTCTAATCCCAGCTTACACATTTGAAAAATAAAATTGACACAAACATGTGTGTTGGTGTCAAACTCGGTGATGTGAAGTTATATGATAATATGGGGAGGTATATAATAACAAAACTTTTGTTTACATAAGGTATCTGAAAAGATGTTTAAGAAACAGAAAATATTATAAAAGTAATATATAGATAATATTAGAAAACAATACAAAACATGGCTTTGCTGAGCGTCTTACAGACATGCCCAACACTGTAATTTCTTCTATTTTTATTTTATTATTATTATTATTATTATAAAATGAATTACATTGTTCAAAGTATGTGGTGTGTTTCATCGAGGGTCTCAATGCCCATATTGGGATCAATGATGATTTGTAGTTCTTTCCTGTTTAGGGAAACAAACTCGTTTGCATTAGCTAACTGAGGTCTTAAACTATTTGAGCATTGTATTCCTTTTCCTCTCTTTGATGTTACTTTGATATTGATGCTGACATTATAGCTCGTTAAAAGATGGGCATACCATATCTCCACTGATATTTTGGACATCCTATTGAATTTTAAATTTTGCAGCTATACAAGGCTTTGAGAATTGATGTTTATAGTTTGCTGGTATCTTGCTGATCTGTAGCCTTGAGTTCAGTTTATCCTGATAACTATCTGTGGAGGAGTTGCTTAAAGTTTCATTTCTTTTTGCTTTTTTGTACCAATTGCTATGTAGCTTAGACACGATCCCACATCTCTGTTTCAGACACGGGGACAAGTTCACACATTGGTACTTGGACTTGCCCTTACAGTTTATTTCATATTCTACGAGATATATTTTTAATTTAATACATACAGTTCATATATGCATTTGAAAATATTATATTATACATGAAAATAGTTCTATATCTAGTTCTAGATCTAGTCCAAGATGAACTATTTAGGGGATTTATGAAAAGTATATAAATAATAGCTGAGAGCAATATGTTTTATTAATTAACTAATTAAGATATTCTTCTATAAGAGTGTCAGTATGTCTCAGACACAAGTGTCACATGGCCAAATGCTGAGAAATGGTGTCTTATATAGTTTATAATCATCATCATCATCATCATCATAAGCCTTTTTCCAACTGCATGTGGCCGGCAACAATTGTAAGTTGAAAAGTGGAATGCAAGTTGAAAATTTTTGGACCATTGATGTGGGAGCATTCAACTACAATGGTCTGTCGCTACACCAAATTAGTGACGGTCAAGCAAGTGGACCTTATTTTTACTATTTATATTAAATCTTGAAATTACTATTTATAGAAAATCCTGTTTTACTATTTATAGTAAATTCACCATATAATTAAATTAGATTTTATTTTCAATTAAGATTTTTAGATTGATTACAACAAGTAGAATTGTAGCAAGACTTTCTTGTTTTAGTTGATTAGAATTAGGAAAGCTACGTTAGGGCATTTATAAATAGCGATGTAATCCTTTGATTTAAATCAATGAATTATTGTGAATGAATATTGAAGATTGAATATGTTTTTGTGCATGAAAACCCCTTAAAGGGTTTGACCTGAGGTTAAGGGAGCGATTCTCACCATTAACCTTTATATCTCGTTCGCTTTCTTTTTCTCTCTTTCTATCATCCTCTCATCTTCCCAGAAATCGTAGAACGACCAATCATCGTGCAACAACTTTTTTTTTTTTTGATAAGTCCAGAAGATATATTAAAAGGAGATCGAGGAGATCTCAAAAAAGATACAAGGAAAGAGCAAAAGCCAAAAATAAACGAAAACAAACTGAGCAAAACACAAAACCCTTACTTACGCACTGCTATCTGTTAATCTAAAATGGCCTCCAAACTAAAGACCAAGTCCCCAAAGAAGGTGCCTCTCTACTCTGGGAAGATGCTGCCTCAACTATATAGTAGAGCCTTAATATTCAGAATTACTTCTTGTATGGAGCATGTCTTGCTATTAAAGACTTTTATTTCTCTCTAACCAAATTCCCCAAACAACAGCAAACGGAACCATCTTCCGCAAAATTGTTCCTCTAGGTGAAGTAGCAATCTTGGGCCATCCTCCCAATAATGTCCCAATTGATGCTGGGGATACCCAAGAAAGACCCTTAAGTGATAGGAAGTACTCCCATATTTATTTGGCAAAATTACAGTGTTCTCCCCATTGGCTTTGCACATGGTACAACTTGATATCAGACAAGTTCAAAATTCCTGATTGTGTTTTGAAAGATGTCTCAGGTTAGTACTTGATCATTGGCAGTCGAGTTAGTTAAATTTAACAACTAGATAAAATGTATGGATCGCAAAGTGGAGGAGACGTTCGACACCCATAAGTCCTTCGAGGACTTTAATGAAAAGAAGATCTTCGCCGGAGTGCCAATCCGTTGTCTCCGCCATCTTGGAAAGTCGCCACCACCACTACTAGCGTTTCATTTGGGCTTCACTTGTATTACGGACTGAAGGGTTGACGTTAAGTCCGTAAGTCTCAAAAAAAAGCTAGTGAAAAAATAAAAAAAATCAAAAAGAGAAAAAATAAAAATAGGTACTTTATTATTTTTTTGAAGCTACATGAGACAAGATGAGATTGCTTAACGAGCAACTAGAAGCAAGTGAGAAGATCAAGTATTGATGGAGTGGAAAATGACATCGAGGAGAGGGCCTGCAATACCCTTCTACTGAAGGAGACTAGACGGGATTGCTTAACGAGCAACTGGAAGCAAGTGAGAAGAATATTTGAAAGAGTTTGAAGAAAGTCGCTTTCTTTTGGGGGGAGTTCCAAAAGAGTTTGCAGGGTGCAGATGCCTTGCAAGGAAGAGCCGAGTCTTCTGTCGAAGATCAACTACTCTCCAAGTATTTTGAAGATAATGCTTGGTGGAAGACCTTGTGATACTATTACTGAGAGGAGTTTGGTGTAAAGCCGAGGGAGGAGTCCTAACTATCTAAAAGTCCAAATCCGTTCGTCTGTATCTGAATTCGAGGTCGAATTCTTTTCAACCAGGAGGTATGATGCAAGAGCATTCAATACAATGGTCTGTCGCTACACCAAATCAGTGACGGTCAAGCAAGTGGACCCCATTTTTACTATTTATAGTAAATTACGAAATTACTATTTATAGTACATTCTGATATTCCAATTAAATTAGATTTTATTTCCAATTAAGATTTCTAGATTGATTACAACGAGTAGAATTGTAGCAAGACTTGCTTGTTTTAGTTGATTAGAATTAGGAAAGCTACGTTAGGGCATTTATAAATAGTGATGTAATCCTTTGATTTAAATCAGTGAATCATTATTAATGAATATTGAAGATTGAAGATGCTTTTGTGCACGATTTCTCATTAAAAGGATTTGGTGTGAGGCCAATGGAGTGATTCTCACCATTAACCTTTATATCTCGTCTTTCTTTTTATATCTCTCTATCATCCTCTCATCTTCCCAGAAATCGCAGAACGACCAATCATCCTATGTCAACCAGCCATTTTCACTGTTAAATATAGGTCCATATTTGATAGTGTTAGAAGTTTTAAAAAATTATTGATTTTTGGTGAGAATGATCTCCATGGTGTGGAGATCATCCTCCCATAAAATCAGCTCTTAACTCATTTGCATGTGGGCCCCACGTTAGTAAGAATAACATGAGTCAGCGTATCCCATATTAATGGGCGGTTAAAAATTCTTCAACTTGTAATCCGCTTTTCATAGGGCTAGAAATGTTGGAATTGGCCGAGGATTTCAGCAAAAATCAGCCATTGTTTCATCTACATGTGGGTCCCACAGAGAAGTATCAAATAATCCGCCAAAATATCCTGACCTATAATACCCTATTTTCTTTGGCTATACTCCAGGTTTTTTCAAGAATGACGGGATTTTCCTTACCATGGTTCAAAGTTTCAGCCGAAACTGAATGATGCTTCATCTTCTGTGTAAATTTGCTCTAACATTTTGTTTTGGTTTCACGAAGTTTCGTTTGAAACCTAACTATACTTCCGATACGTTTCGATATCGCCCATGAACGATACTGAAACGATACCGTTTACTTTGAACTACGTTCCTTACATGTGGCACCTGAGGTGGCAGGTACAAAGAGGCCCACACATTTTGCTACCTCAGCAGCTCCCCACATGGAGAGTTTCATCCCATTAGCACCCTGCCACATGGCAAAAAAGAATATTTTAAAATTATGTAAAAAATTACGAAAAGTTGACAAATAATATAAATTATGTGCAAAATTGCAAATAACGTAGGACATATAAGTTACATGTAATATTCATTCCTTGGTAAAAATAAATGTTTGGTTAGCTATATATATAAAAAAAAATATTATTTTTGTAATAATTTGAAAATAAAATTTGGAAAATTGGAAAAAGTAGGGACAATTAGTGCAATAAATGCCTGCATGTATGATGTTTTCTAAGCATGTTAGCATGTACATGTAATTCAGGTTCTAAATAGTTAAAAATATTAATAATCTAGTATTATATCCATAAAAATAGAAGAATATATAATGATGTGTAACATAGTACTTGATAGTTTCTTTCATATGAGCAAGTGTTTACATATTTGGGTGTATGTGGTCAATGTGACGAGAATATGATCATTGCAATTTGAAATTTTAGTTGTTTTTGGTTGTCTGGCTCTCAGATACCTACATCAGCAATGTTACGAAAAGCTTCCTCTTGATTTCCACACCTCATGGTCATTTATTATAGTTTGATACCTTCCACCATTTCCATGAAAATTGTATTATTTCCACAATGGGTCAAAATTTTCCAAGAAATAATTTCATTTTTTTAGCTGACCTAAATCAAAATTTAGTACCTTGTATATACATTAGTAGATGAAATCTTATTCAAAGTGCAGAATACATGGTACACGCACGTCTGTCGCTAGCATTCCTCGACGTTCCATATGGGGCCTTTCATGTGACTGCCTTCCATTGTTATTTTCACTTGTTGACATTTGATATAAGAATAGATTGTCACATCACATGGTTTTCTTTGGTGAATCAATTAGAAATATGCCCCCAGACATTAAAATGTGCAAGGAAACAACTTGTGTAGGACAATAATATTTAGATTATTTGTCCTTCTTGCTTTCTATCTCCTTTTTTCAGTCTGCATTTTTTGCTTTTGGTATGAGAGGGTTTTTCTTGGTGAAGTGCTGCTTGTCATTGCTGCATGGTTGGTAGGGGTATTCTTTTGGTCCTCAACGGCAAGTGAATTGTTCAGATGCTGGATCTATTTAATCATGACCAGTTTATTTATCTTTTCTTTTAACAATGTAAATATTAAGTAGTGCTTTTTTTGTTATGTTTTCACTTTACTCGAGCAGGGTTTCAGGAAGGTTGATCCTGACCGCTGGGAATTTGCAAACGAGGGGTTCCTAAGAGGTCAAAAACACAAGTTGAAGAGTATTAATAGGCGAAAATCCTCTAATGTACATAGTCATCAACAGCAACCTCAAGGACAGAGTACTTCAGTTGGGGCATGTGTTGAGGTGGGGAAATTTGGGCTTGAGGAAGAGATAGAGAGACTTAAAAGGGATAAGAATGTGCTTATGCAGGAACTGGTCAGGCTGAGACAGCAGCAACAGACAACTGATCACCAGTTGCAGACATTGGGGCAGCGCCTTCACGGTATGGAGCAGCGGCAGCAACAAATGATGTCATTCCTGGCAAAGGCCATGCAGAGCCCTGGATTCTTAGCGCAACTGGTGCAGCAGCAGAATGAGAGTAACAGGCGCATCACTGGAGTTAACAAGAAACGGAGACTTCCCAAACATGAAGATAACCCTGGGGGCGAGCATGCCACTGCTCCCGATGGACAGATCGTTAAGTATCAGCCTCTAATGAATGAAGCAGCAAAAGCAATGCTCAGGCAGATACTGAAGATCGATGCATCTCCCATGCTGGAAACGAACAACAATCCTGATAGTTTCTTGATCGATGATGTTCCCTCACCGTCCAATGCGTTAGACAGTGGGGACTCTTCAAGTCAGTTATCAGGAGTGACACTTTCAGAGGTCTCTCCAACTTCTGGGCATTCATATTTGCCATTGTCCTCGGGGTTTTCAGGGATTCGTACCTCAGCTGCCATATCAGAGATTCAATCTCCCCCTGGTGTAGTAACAGACATGGTTACAACAGATCAATTGCCAGATATGAGTGTGTTGGATGCAGTGCAAGAGGGGACCATCACTCCTTGCCAGGCAGACCTGGTGATGCCTGAGTTCCCTCAAGTACAAGAAATGGTGCCAGAAAGAAATGTGGTTGGCATTCCTGGAGCTAATTATGGGAGTCCCGAGACAGGGAATGGTGGGTACATGGATCCCATGTGCGTGGGAGTCGATGAGACAATGCCCATAGAAACTAACAAGTTCTCACCTGATCCTGATATGGATATCTTGCTGGATGGGATCCCTAAGCTTCCAGGTATAAATGATGTCTTCTGGGAACAATTTCTCACAGCTAGCCCACTCTCTGGGGACACAGATGAGATCGACTCAAGCACACTGGAAGGTGCTGCCAAGGAGGAAGTGCAGCCAGGGCTGGATAATGGATGGGATAAGGCTCAGCATATGGACCAGCTTACCGAACAGATGTGGCTTCTTGCGTCGGAGACCAAAGTCGGGTGATCTTTGAGTCCTTGAAGGTAAAATCTTAGTACACGCTATACTATAGTCATCATTATCATCATCATCATGGTCATCTCTCATCTTGGACATACAAAGAGCAGCTAATAGATAAAATACCCCTCACCTGTCTTCACCTCCCACCTATGGGAGTTTTCTTTTTCGCCTTCAACTTAATTTTTTTTTAAACCCAGCTTGATGCAAGGTAAATGAATTAAACAAGCATGGTTTTGTAAAAAGATCCCATTATGGGTGTTCTATATGATCCTTGTACGCGATGCTGCTGCTCAGGATGGATAGCTTTTGTCCACGAGGGATAACCACTGTAATAGAAGTCTCAGAAATTTCATTTTTGTAGTCCTTCCAAAATTCTAGATATATTGCTCATCTTTATTAATAATTGTTTTTGCTTGGTTAGTTTAAAATTTCTTTGAGGAGATGCATGTGCACTTAAAAAGTTCATCCTCAATGAAGCATATCTCCGGCAGAGTACAAGGGGCCGACCGACCAGCTGATTGGTGTCACCTTTTGAATAACCCACAAATCAGACTGAATGGTCCACATGGAGCTGCTAGTGCCCTCTTTGAGTAGTGATTATGACAAGGAAAATGATCAGGATGATGCGTTAAGAGTATCTTTGTCTCTAGGTTCTGACCGTTGGATTGTCTTTGAGATTTGTGCGGTGAATCCTGAGGACCAAGGGGATGATGGAGACAACCAACAGGTGTGATGATGGTAACTCTGCCCTTCTGATAACTCTAACCAAACACTCTGCAGGGCCTGGCTCACTGTGATCTGGGCTTGAGCTGCAACTCTGCGCCGTCCTTTCGCTAATTTTTTGTCCTGTTCGCCAAAGTCTTAAAACAGTGCTGGCTTGGGCATAGTATGTTTAGCCCAAATGTCTTTATGATGCAACGGTTGGGCTTAAATGCACAATAAATGGTCAAACTACATCTCATGAATAATGTACTTTCATTATCAAGAGGACCAAGGTTTAAAGGGGCTGTTACAATCCGTTACGATTTTTTCCATTGTAACGCATGGGCAGGCATGGGAGAATGGTCCTAGTGCCGGGGAGTTGCCAGCTCCCACCGGAAGTTCATTGATATGGTTGAGCGAGGGAAGCGTTTATGCTTGGGCGGAGGCAGAAACTGCATGCAAGCCAGGTGATAAGTGGGGATGGGTGATGGAAGGTCTTCCCATCACTGGAGTAGCGCCCTCGTTCCTGGTTGATACAAAAGCCATACGCACACCAACTCTTAAAAGAACTCCACATTTCTTTTGATTCTCTGTTACCTAAGAAAACCCAAAAAAAAAAAAAAAGGCCCTAAAGGCCTGTTTGGAGGCCATTGCGGCGGGAAAATAAAATATTTGCGTGCGCTAATATTTGCCCTGAAAGAATATATAGCTGGGCGCACAAATTTGCCTGTTGCGGCGGGAAAAGATTTGATCACCTCCCCAATGAATAAATATTTTCACACCAAATAATGGGAAAATTTTATTTTATCATGGGAAAATCACTATTTTTAATAAAAATAAATTTTTTCATATATAAAAAGATAAAAATGAGACTATTTGGATCCACTGACCTAATTTGTGGGTCCCACACTCAACTCATATTTGACTTTACTTTGATATATGGGACCTACACAAATTGGAAGAAAATGAAGATAGCTAACATGTACCAAACGTGGCTAAATATTGATATGCACAAAAATTTAGCCAAGATAATATTTATCTTGCTAAATATTCACAGTTGGAACTCTTTTTCTCAAGTACCAAACTTGCCCTAAAATTCAAAATTTTGAATTTCAAATTTCCAATAAAATTTATAAAAGAAAATAATGGGTATTTTTTTAACAATTTTTTTCATACAATAACAGTCATTATTTTTGTTATATAAGCTTTAAAGTAAAGCATCGATTAAGAGTGAAAGCTTGGCTTTTAAGTAAAGTAACAATTAAAGTGAAACCAAGCTTTTAAGAGCAAGTCCAACCGGTCTCTATATCTTCAAATATAGCGATGCTTTTTTGAAATCCAACTCCAACTGGTCTCTATATCCGCTTCCAAATTTGAATCCAGCCCCTCTATTTTTATTTGTGACTCCGAATATAGAGATCTCTACTCTTTGCCTCCAAATATAGAGATCTATTTTTTGCTTTTTTGAATTTTCATCTTTATCCTTTAAGTAACCTTTTGAAAAAAAATTAAATACATTTTGTGCTCTTTTTTAAATATCTTTTGGGTCTTTTTGATTCCATAGATGCTTTTTTGAAGATGGGCTGGTTGGAGCTCAACGCTGAAGGGTGTCTCCGTCTTCAAATTTGAATTTCGAAGCCAAAATTTGAAGACACTTAGAAAATAATGACCATTGCGTTATGAACCGTTTTAACGCTCATAAAATAATGGATGTTATTATTGTTATAATGTCCGCTTTTTTTGCGACGGTTATTTTATGAAAAAAATGACCATCATTTCCATTATAAATTTTATCGCTGTTGTTTTTTCTGTTATTTTTAATGTTTGCCCGTGCGTTACAATTCGTTATAGTGGCCATTATAACCGAAAAACGGTAACGCTCCCAATCCATTATTCCGTTATAATGGCCCCCTTTTAAACCTAGGGCTAAACCATGGTTTAATAAACGGCCATTATAACGAAATTAACGACCATTGTACTGGATTCAGACCTACCCTGTTACATTATGAACCATTATACCATTCAAAAAATAACGGCCATTATAATGAAAATAACACCCATTATTTTATGGAAAAAGATTGTGCAAAAAAGACTGTTATTTCAGTTGTTTTCCGTTATTTTCCATTTTCTGTTATAGATTTTATTAAAAATTTAAAATTCAAAATTTGAGTTTTGGCGCCATTTTTTCCGTTATTTTTTATTTTCCATTTTCTCCCCTGTGGGTTACTATTCGTTTTAACGGCCGTTGTAACAGAAAAATGGTAACGTCCCTAGTCCGTTATACCGTTATAACGGCCCCTTTTAAACCCTGGGCTAAACATCCATTTGGTCAGTGGCCCAGAGGGCACCGGTGAGTAAAAAAAAAATGGCTCTACCTACGCCTGGTTACAGTACGTCCTCTCTCTTTTTATATAGACTAGAGGGTAGGTGCGTCCAGAGCGTTTGCCAAAATCGGGTGCAAGTGGCTGAGATCCACCGTCCAATTCGGAGATAAGATCCCGGCCTTTCTTTATTGAATCTTATAAGAGTCGGGATAAGTGGGGAGACAATCACCGTCACTTGTTACATAGAAGATACAGGTTAAGCTTCTATCACTTCTGGGTTGCAGTTCTGGGGCACTCCTCACTGTAGGGGTTTTTTTTTTCTTTTTTTTTCTCAAACTCATTCATGGTAAGCTTTCTTCTTCTTCTTTTTATTTTTTATTTTTGGGGGGTATCTGCCCATGCTATGCTCTTTTGCAAGTTGTTATTGTCTGTTAGTATATTTGAGATTTTGTGAGGTTAATTTTAGTGAGAAAAGGTTTATATAATTCTGGATCTCAAAGCACAGTTCGAATCATCACAAAGATACAGTAGTAGCTTTCAAAACGGATTTTCTCAAAACAAATCGCTCTCAAAGGTGAGATAAATGTCTGATCCCTTTTGGAAGACAAGAGTTATTTTGAAAGTAGAATAGGAAGCTAATTAGATTTAATTGGCAAATTTAATTGATATGGGTATCCCTGGAAGTGCTAGAAAAAAAACTATTATAAATAAGAGAGTTGGGTTAGGGAGAAAGGAAGGAGGAAGAGATTCTGAGTTTTAATGGAGGTTTTTCCTCCCTCGAAGAGGTTGGCCCCTTTGAAGTGCTCACATAAAAAAAGTTAGTTTATTTTGGTTTATTTGTAAAATGTGGTATCAAAGCACTTTCCTCGGCTGAAGATTGTTGTTTCAGGGGAAGAGTGGAATGTTGTGATTGTGAAACAACCATTTACCCCAAAAGATCGACATGTTAGGGAAAGGCGAAACAACTATGTATACTAACGGGTCGTCGGGCCAACACAATACGTGCGTAGGAAGTGTTGGCCCGACGACCTGTTGGTATACATAGTTGTTTCGCCTTTCCCTAACAGGTCGATCTTTTGGGGTAAATGGTTGTTTTACATGGTATCAGAGCCTTAAGGACTGGGAGGTCGTGGGTTCAAGTCTCTAGCGGAGTGTATTCCCGCTGAGGGGAGTGTTAGCGGATGATGTGTTCCCGCGCACGTATTGTGTTGGCCCGACGACCTGTTGGTATACATAGTTGTCGAAGATTGTGCTTAACGGATGATTTTAGACATTAATCAACCTTAAGGACAAGGTTCTTTTAAGGGGTGGAGTGTTATGATCCCCTTTTTTATGGCAAACTTATTCAAAAAGTAGAATAGGAATTTAACTATGACTGAATAAATTCAGTCAGATTTGATTGTGATTTAATTGATGTAATTTTGCTTGTAAGTGCTAGAAAAACTTATAAATAAGAGAGTTGGTTAGGGAGAAAAGAAGGAAAAGATATATGAATTCTAGAAGAGGCATTATAAGGATGTTGGCCCGCTTGAAGTGGCCGTATCAATAAAATTATGTTAGTTAATGTTTCTTTTATTTTATTAACTTTCAGGTTAGTAAAAATATTCATCTTCTCCCCCGTGTTCTTTTTTTGTGTAGAAAATCAATAATGTCTCAAATTCCATACTAAAATATTTGACGCTAGAAGATGGCGTCAAGCACAGAGAAGAACAATAATGGAGAAAACGTGAAGAGAAGAGAAAGAGAAGATTTCTCTGATGGGTTATTTTGTTACCCACTCAAGAAAATATATCCTATACTTATAATAATGTCTTGTGTACAATTACAGTAAGATTAGGCAAGTAAGGAAGAAAGGTAAAATAGAAACATTCTACAAAAGGAATTATCCTTTAGCTATTATCTAAAAGGCAAAGTCTTGGTGTGCAATTTATTCTCTTTCCTTCTGTAGAGATTCTTTGTGCCAGAAATTGTAAGTTTCTTGAGAGGGATTATTCCTGATTGAAAGCAATCTCTTGGTTGTCTAATGAGAGATACTTTCCTCAATTGTCTGGAGGATATTCTCTGAAGTTCTTTGATTGGATATGATAAATGTGACAATATTCTCTTGGAGTATCCTTGCCATTCTTGGAGATCTTGTGTTAATGAGTGTCACAATGATTGTAATTGGTTGACCATGGTGACATGGCACACGACATGGCCATGCCTTGTGGGGTGTGCATGGGCTATGCATTGTCATGCACGTGAGAGCATTAACACATACTTGACATTAAGATCTAAAAAGAAGACGCTGTCTAATGTTGATTTTTTGAGATGAATTGTTCATAGGTAGATCTTAGATTTAAACTAAATCCAGAAAGAAGAGTATATCAGGGATTTGGGCACACCATGGAACCTGCATATGGGTGATCGTTTGAGGATATGCACATTCTACTAAACAGTCATTTTCCTTGAAGCAAAAAAGATGTAGAGGAAAAGAAATGCAAAAGTGTCCCATGACTTTCAAGTGCAGTAACCTCTCAGAACAGCTAAAAATCCTTTCCACTAACATTATCGGTAGCAGTAGCTTTTAATATCTTGACTGAGTGACTTGGCGAGCCCACTTGATTCAGTTAGGGCTTAGATCGATTTGGGTGGTTAACTCAGTTTTTAACACCACACGAATGTTTGATTGACTATCGAAATAAATATTCAGTGGGTACTGGCCCAATTTGATTATATATATGGCAACTTGTAAATTCGGACTTTACCATAAGCTTTTTAAACTCTCGAAACTTAATCAGTTTCCTGACTTGGTTTTGGATTGAACTAGGAATGGGGGCTTATCAAGTCCAAGTGCCGAAGAATCTGTTTACATGGATGAGGGAGTAGGAAACAGATATCGATTCTATGAATATCTATAGAAGATTGACGTGTGCTTTCATAAATCTAGGACAGACAGATGTATCCGTTAGTAGATATATATGGATTCAGGTGTACTTTGTCTTTTTATTCATTTCTTGTCAGTTGTAGCCTATGAGGGCATAACTGACAGTGTAAAGCTTATTAGTATAAACATGAAGTGTTAAGGTTATAGATCTAACCTAATGTTTTCTTGCACTCTCTCATCTCTCTTCTTTTGCCCTTCCCCTTCTCTTTTCTTCTTCCTCCTTCCTATCTTGGTATCAGATTGGATATCTATCATCTTGTACTCCTCTTCTAGCATTCTCTTAGACATTGCTAGCTTCATCAGCTGTATAAATGAGGTCAGCAATAGCACAGGCCTAGGGAGAATGTTCTTGAAGAGAGAAAAAAGAATAACTCTCCAAAGATTTGAGTGTAGGAGAATTGTGGAGTGTTAAGAGATTTGAATGTATGGGGATTTTCTTTCGCCTTTGAAACGTCTTGCAGAAGAAAATACCTTAATCCTCATTTTCTTTGATTCTTCATTTCTCTTTCTCTCATGGCAACACATTTTCAAAGAAGCCTAAAAAAGAGCTTTTTGTGAGTGATTAAAGTTTTTCCTGAGAAATCTGCACAATTCTATATGGTTACTGCATCCAAGATGTTTCCTGATTATTGAATCTGGCTAGTAAAATCTAGGTCTCATTCACAATCTTGGTAAGCTGACAGAACCAAACGTCCTGACCAAGACGGAATGAGTTATTGGAAAAAAATGTTTTCATATAGAAAGATACAAATATACATTACATTAAATGATTATAATACTTAATTAAGCTAAAAATGTTGTTTAGCTTTATATGTGTTATAAAAGAAATTACAGTTTTGGTATAGACGATATATATCAGTTGTTTTGTCTTGGTACACCTTATTGGATTGAGATGGAATGAAACTTTGAGCCATGTGTAGGACAAGTTATAGTTATTGCATCTGAGACGAGTTTCTAGCCATTGTGTCCAAGACATATCTTGGTTACTGCACCTAGAACAGTTCCTGGTTACTGCATCTAGGACAGTTCCTGTGACTAAGTCAATTATTGTGGCTTCTTAAATAGCTCTTGCTGGTTTCATAGTTACAGCAGATTCTCTTCCTATGAAGTTTTCCATTTCAGAAAGTAAGAACCAAGTGGTTATTGCAATTTGCACCTAGGACAATTCTTTCTTTACCCCTCTGACATTTCCTATTTATTGCACCTAGGATGGTTCCTAGTTATTGCATCTAGGACAGTTCTTGGTTACTGCAACCAGGATAATTCTTTTGACTAAGTCAGTTCATATGGCTTCTTCAACAGCCACTGCGGGTTTTGTAGTTACTGCTTCCTCCCTTCCTTTGGAGATATCCATATCAGAAGGCAAGAACCAAGTGGTCACTGCACCGAGTATACTTTCTGTTCTACCCCTAAGACCTTTCCTATTTACTGCACCTAGTATAGTTCTTAGTTACCGCGTCCAAGACAGTTTTTGGTTACTGCATTTGGGATTGTTTTTCATTCCTTCGATTAATTCAGTCCTATGGCTTCTTCAAAAGCTTTTGCGGGTTTCATAGTTACTGCAGATTACCTTCCTATGGAGATTTCCACCTCAGAAAGTAGGAACCAAGTGGTTCTGGGCATTGGACAGTGATTGCTCTACATTCCTAATCACTACATTTCAGTTGAAGGGAAAAAATTATCTAGCGTCATCTTGTTCTGTTACTTCGTTTACTGGAGGAAAATAAAAGTTGTGTTATAGTACTGGAAAAATGAAGGAGCCTCCTCAAGATGGTCCGACATATTATAAGTGGGAGCTGGAGAACTACATTGCTATGACTGGCTCCTTCATTCTCTGGAGCCACATATTAACAGAAGTTTTTATTTTCTTGGGACTGCAAAAATAGGATTTTTCTACGAGTTCTTATTCACCGCAGAGGAATGCTACTTGGGCATTTTAACCATATCGGGAAATTGCAATATTTAAGCAAGGCGAAATACCCTTGCAGAATATTATGCAACAATACTGAATTGTATAAAGAACCGAGTTTTATGATCCATTTGCGTTTGTGTGCAAGATATTGAGGCACAACAAAAGAGTTTGGAGACCAGATAGAATATTGGTTGATTACATGATCTCAATCCTGAGTATGATCAACACGTGTACAGATTTTGTCTCAAGAGACCTTCTATTGCTATTCAGTCTTTTTATTATCTAGGAGGACGTGAGTCTTGTTATAAATCCTCTTCTAAGCGCTATAGGAGATAGTACTTCTTCAACCTGATCCAACCCGACCTAATCTGACCCAATCTGAGTTGGGTATGGCTTGATTGATGAGTAGGTTAGGTTGAGCACCTTAGGCCCAAGCTCGAGTTGGGTTGGACTTGGTTGGCCTCCAACCCTACCCAACCTGGCCAAGGTGCACCCCCGGTGCACCTCTGTCGTGTGGTGGGGGAAAATGTTGAACCTCTTCATCCACTGTCTTATTGCAGATCGTGTTGGTGTCTTTTCCTAAGTTCTTTAACTGCATGTGCTTTGTCTGAGAGTATTCTAAGTTATTCTCTTCAAGTCCTTTTCTACTACAAAGAACAATTATTCTATGGCCATATAATAGGATATCTTGAAGGAAAGCAACAACCACATTTTTGGACACAAACCTTTGAGGTAGCAAGTTAGGCGATATAATTAAAGGGTGCATTATCTATTGGGTTCGTCCATGGATGGAGTTCTTCCTTTACCCTTGATTCTATGTAGAAGTTGGAATTCCATTGTAGACACTAGGGAGGTCTAGCACAAAGGAGCAGCAAGCAGGTAACACTTCCACCGTGCTCTTGCAAATTATCTTTCAATGACAACCCTCTTTGGTGACATGGGGGTTGCTAGCTTATGTGCGTCCTTGTAGACAACAGGGAGTCTATTCTCTTACCTTCATTTTTTTGGGTCCAAACGAGATCTCTAAGATGAAGGTCCTAGCCGTTCGCCCTGTCTGCTTTTGTTCTTGAGTGATTCTTCTCTTAGATTTTGTTGGGTGCAAGTGGGCTGACATTCTAATAAGGGGAAGATCTTAGCACCTCTGCTGGGAATCATATCAAAGTCGAAGGAATGTCCTGCTTTTTTTTTCCTGTTCCAGATGAGGTCTCCATATCTGATAAGGAGATTAGAGAAGGTCCTATTAATCTTATAAGGAATAAAATTAATTGTGATCTTGTTGCCTGCCTGCTCATGATCGAGCTGATTCTATGGACGTGATTTATTGGATGTGGGTTCCCATACAAACCATGGGATAGATGGACTTAGAGAGATCCAAGACTTGTGCAACAGAACACACACACACAGTTTAGGGAGAAAAGGAAACTTAGGTACATTTCTTCACGTTTATACGTAGATTATCATTGGTTTCATGTTTACGGGACAGGATTTTTTTTTCATACTAAAAATGATGTGCATAAATTTCCATGCATGCATTTCCTGTAAATTTCTGCATTTTAATTCTGAAAAAAAAGGACTTGAGAGACCTCTAGAATCTGATAGTGACAAATTAGCTTGAAGTCATGTCTTTGACATAGGTGGGATGCCTCAAACACTTGAAGAATCCACTTTTTGATTGGCCAATTTTTTGCAATTTTTTATGATTCTCTTGCTTGCTTGATTATATAAATCTAAGCATCTTAGTTAGCCAAAACAAAATAAAATAATTTTGAGTATATTTTTGCAGATGGATCCTTTGGCAAGTGATTCCAACATTCATTGTGAACATTTTGGATTCTCCGGAGAAGGAATTAGTCTTCACTCCAAAGAAGAAAATGATAAAGGTTGTACCGATTAAAAGAGCTTTAGGATTGAAATGCTTCATGATGGGGAGAGTCGAACTTGGAGATTGTGGCCTAATTCCATTGGAATCTTTCTTTTCTGTTTTGGCAGGTAAGGCAAACCATGACCCACAAACTCATGGTTGCAACGCACAGCAACATCTGACTCATATAGGAGCCCAACCGCAGTTGGAGCATATGAAAACTATAGAGGAAGACGAATTTTGGCCGCTTTCAGGGAAGCCTTACTTTCATTGCATTCTTGCAAAAGCATATATTCAACAGCTGGTAATTATATCTCAACTTTCATAAGAATTAGGCTAAGTACTCGCCAAGTGGACCATAAGAACAATCCACCGGTGACATACCTGTACATATTGCTAAAGATTTGGTTCGACTAGATCATTCCCTTTGTGTGCAACCAGAGTTCATACAAAGCTGGTTGCACACAAAGGGAATGATCGTAAGAGACAAAGACAGTGGGTGATGTTATTATCATCAAATATCATATCATCATTCAGATCCCCCTTTTTCTTGAGTGAAATGGTGGAGACCATCTAAGGTTGCATTGGTTTGATGATGGGATCCACCCTTTCACACAATGAAAGGGCAATCAATATCAATACCATCAGGAACCGATTTTATAACTGTCATTGCCTATGTTATTCCCTGTAAGAGAAGTATTGATTGGTAGACAGATTACATTCGTATCAGTGGACATTATCTTAACACAATAAGCTTGAATTACTTTTATTTATAGGTGTTTCCACAAAAAATGCATTCATTACTTCCTCAAGCTGTGGTTCCAGTGGTTCTTACTTGTGGGAACAAGAGTTGGGAGATGAAATATTACGGAAATAGTAGCCTCAAACGGTTAGACCCCGGCTGGAGAAAATTTGCTAATGACAACAACCTTAAAGTCGGAGATGGATGCGTCTTAGAACTCATGGAGAATAGCAATGAGGGTCTCAAGTTTAGAGTGCAAATTCTCAGTGGTGAGATTCCATCTGAATTCATTGACAAGGTTGATGGTAATACTTCAAATATGCCTATCATAATTCAATAGGATCTCTCGTATAAGAACTTTTGCCGGCAACAATTCTAACAAGCGAAATGAGTAGTTGAGGTGTTATTTATTTTTATTTTTTTCAGTAAGAACTGAAAATATTTCGAGATTGGACTCCTCCAAACACTAGTATATGAACATATCACCAGCTGTAAACCTTATTATTCTAGCTATCTAATATTTGGCTCTGGACTGTAAGGTTATAACTTTTCCCATTAATTTCTAATGGATTAAGCCCCATCCAAGAGGTGGCTCACTGACTGAATTGTTCGGTCAGATGAGATGGTTCAACGCATTTATGATATGGAAATAGGGTCTCTTGAGGATTGCCGGGTTAGAACTTACCAAAAAAAAAGGATTAAGGCCTGTCAGGAGTTTCTCAAGCTGAGAGTCTACTTGGCTTAACCCATTAGTGATCTTATACCAATTCAAGCCCAAAACCTATCATAGATTAGAGCTTATCCGACTGTTTGGCTGTAGGGGAATTAGGTTTGTTGCCTGATCCCGAAGGCGGCATGATTTTGCATTTAGGCTCGGTACAGTGATCAACAAAAAATTTTACAGAAAAGAATTTGTATACTAGAAAGTGTTTATATGCAAAAATCATTTCTAGAAAACTTATTTATGGCAACCATAGCCTTAGTGAAAGAAAGTCCTCAAATGTAGTAACCCAAAAAATAGTCCTAGAGCTACTCCCAATTCTTACAAAATTAGTCCATTTTGATATTCCTAACCTCATGGAAAGGTGACTTGAATTTAGAAGATCTGGATCATTTAAATTTACCGTTAATTTAGGTCAACTTTTCATAAGGTTAGTGATGTCAGAATTGATTGATTTTTGGTGATGATGTGATACATGATGAGCACAACACATTGAACGGTTGGATTGTCCAACATGATCTCCATGTGGGCTCTCTTCCTAGTCCAAGCAGCCAATTACACCGTTTAGAACTTGTAATGTTTGGTGCTCTAAGCTGGGGCCGTTCGCAGAATGGAAGAGTCTTTGGATAGGTCATAGCGCCTTTATCACAGCAATCAGATGATCCTAATCGTTCATTCAACAGGTGAGACCCCATTAACATTTATATGCTGCAATCTGACAGCTAATAGCTCACTATATCATTTACCATCTGGTACAGCCCATTCTCTTTCTCCTCTCTTGGATGAATAAAACTTCGCTGACAGCCCACAATATGAGCCAAGTGGCACATTCTTAGAGGATGCTGACTGTATGGATGTTTGGCCAATCCCTAGGTGAGCCTACAAATCAAAAGTCAACATGATTAGTAATTTCTAGGTGCTGAATCTTAGTTATTTTCATGGGTTGATTTTAACCGTGTTAATTTGAGCGTGTTGGAAAAATCCGGTTTGGAAAAACCTGAAACTGAGACTAACGGGGTCACTTTAACAATTTTTTCAGAAAAATAATGGCGGTTATTTTCTGAGTGTTAAAACGGTACACAACGGGGGAGGTCTGATTCCGTTATAACACCCGCTACTTTTGTTATAACGGCCGCTTATTAAACCATGGTCCAAAGACTCCAAACATCCATGAGTTGGTACCCAACAGAGTATTCCACATGGCATTTTGGGAGGCGGGGGACATCATACTTTGAAGTTGCTTTCAACTGCAAATTTTTTCTTCCTCACCTACAAAATGTAGGCCAAAAAAGAACCCAATTGCACGTCACTGACTGCCCACTATATAAGCCGGGTGGCAATTTCTTAGAGGACACTGACAGTATAGATGTTTGGCCAATCCCTAGGTGGACATATAAACCCAAAATCAATCTGATCAGTGATTTCTAGGCGTTAGGTGGAAATCATTTTCATGGGTTGATTTTAACCGTAGGAATTTGAGCATTCTTTAGCATTATTTGAGTACATTGATCCAAAGATTTGAGATCACTAATCAGGCTGATTTCGGTTTGTAGGTCCTCTTAGGGATTGGCCAAACATCCGTACGGTCAGCGTGCTCTCAGAGGGTTCATGTTATGGGTGGTCAGGGCTTCCCCCACCGTCGGTGGTCAGGCAAGTTTTACTCGATTTTTGGTTTGTAGGTCCACTTCCATACGGTCAGTGTCCTCTAAAAAGTGCCACGTGGCTAATATTGTGGGCGGTCATTGAACATCGCCGGTCAGAAATTTTTTTCTCCATGATCAGGAGATCGTACGGATGGTCATAACAGACCTGGAAAAAGGGTATTTCTTTTAGGTGATGTAACAAGGTATACCTGATATCGTTTCATTTGCGGAAGCGGCATTTTTGGTAGTCACCACTGCCATCTGAGCCCATTGACTGCATGGATGTTTAGCCCACCCTTTAGTAGACGTTCATACAAAAAATCAGCTTGTTTAATGATTTTTAGCCGTTGGTTTTAGTACTCAAAAATGGTTGTATTCAACGGCTATAAGAACGCCTTAAATGGTGCTAAAAAGTGTTAAAATCTAATGGTTATAAATTACCAATCAAGGTGATTTTTGGTATGTATTTCCATCAAGGGGTGGGATAAACATCCAAGCGGTCAATGGGCCCAGATGGCAGCGGTGACTACCAAAAATGCCGCTTCCGCAAATGAACAGTTTCAGGCATACCTTGTTACATCTTTTTCCTTCTTTTAAATTTTTGACAAAAAAGGTCTGTTTCTATTTGGATAATTATACTGTCCAACGATGCTGTACATAAAAAGTGTCCAACCCAAATAAAATCAGGACACGTGTACCTAAGGAAACTTCACCGGTTTTCTCTTTCTTAAACTATTTTTATTCTTCTTCTCTCTGTCCCTTAGATATGTAGGGGTGTCGGTTAAGCTCCTGTCACCTCTGGGTTGCAGTTCTGGGGCACTCCGTCACTGTTCTAATTTGCAGAGGAAGCTTTTTCTCTGAAACTCAGTCATGGTAAGATTTCTTTGTCATAGTTGCTTTTTTTATTTATCTGGGCTTCTTCACATAATGCACTTTAAATTTCACTTCTGTAACTCGGTTAGTATTTTTTGAGATTTTGCGGGTTTAATTTTAGTGATAAAAGGTTTAGGTAATTATTTTGGAAGTAGAATAGGAAGTTAATTAGATTTGATTAGGATTTAATTGATATGGGTATCCTTCTAAGTGTTAGAAAAACTATTATAAATAAGAGAGTTGGGTTATGGAGAAAGAAAGGCGAAAGAGATTCTGGATTCTAAGGAGGTTTTGCCCCCTTGAAGAGGTATTGTGATGCATCAACTCCTTCTCCTAGACGTAGTGAAAGAAAACCAAGAACAACTTGGTCTTAGGATTTAGTTTCCTTTAGGATTTCGTTTATTTGTTTTTGTCTTTGATTTGAATTAGTAGGAATTGAGTTAGAGAGGAACTAAGAATTTAAAACTATAAATATGGGTGTATGGATGTAAAGAAGGCAATTTAGATTTAAGTTCAATAAGAAATTCGTTTTCAGTTTTCGCGTTAGTGTTACGACATATATCAAGATATCATCAAAATAAACAACAACAAATTTTCCAATAAAAGACCATAATACCTGAGTCATGATCCTCATGAAAGTGTTGGGGGCATTGATCAGTCCAAAAGGCACTACTGACCATTCTATAAAGACCATCCTCTATTTTGAATGTTGTCTTCTATTCATCTACTGGCGCATAATCATCTGATGATACTCGCTTCGCAAATCAATTTTGGAGAAAATAAAAGATCATGACATCATATCATCTAACAGTGGGATTGGAAAGCGATATTTGATGGTGATTTTGTTAATGGTACGACTATCCACACACAACCTCCATGATCCATCCATCTTTGGCGCAAGCAATGCTGGAACTGTACATGGACTAAAGCTCTCTCGAATAAGACCAATCACTAGGAGATCCTCAACCTGTCGACGAAGTTCTGCATGTTCTGTAGGATTCATCCAATAAGTTGGAAGATTCAGTAGAGTAGCTCCAAGAACAAAAGCAATGGCATGTTGAATGTCTCTCATCAGCGGTAGTTCACCTGACAATTCTTCAGGAATCAACTCATCGTAATCTGCAAATATTTCATGAACTTCTTGAGATTTATTTTCTAGTTTCAACTCCTGCTTGTCTTCAATAGCCTTTCCAACAAGCTTGTAAACCTTTCCTTCATCCTTACTTTCTTCCATCAACCTACGCAGAATTAAAGACATTCAAATTCTTTCCTCTATGTTCTAACGTTGGCTTGTCGTCGGCTTTCTACAGCTTTAACCTATATGTCCTTCCATCTTTCTTGAAAATGTAGGTATTGGACATCCCGTTATGATTAACATTACTATAATATAACCATGGTCTTCTGAGAAGTAGGTGACAAGCCTTCATAGGAATGATATCTCACCAAGCTGAATCGGTGTAGTTTCTTTTCATAGAAAATTTACCTAGCATTGCGAAACTACTAGAATCGTGCAGTCATTAACCCATGCAACTTTATAAGGACATGGATAGCACTCTACCTTTAGTTTGAGTTTGTTAACCATATTAGTCGATATAACATTTTTGCTACTTCCACCATCATTGATGATAGTGTAAACCTTACCTTTTCAATCAACGCCAATGTGAAAGATATTTGATTGAAGTCAATCTTCGTCATTGTTCTTTGGCATGGCTAGGATGTTCCGAAAAATTAAATGTTCTCCTGTCACTGCTTATAGGTCTTCAAGCACGTCTTCATCAACCTCACATAGTTTCTTCCTCAACTTCTGGTATAGGCTCATCTTCGATCTCTTCTTTGGTGAAATGCAATCCCTTAGTCGGATGATGGAAAGGTACGTTTCCAATCCCTCCTCACTTTTTACATCTGATCACTTTATGCTGATTAGTTATTACTGCTTTACCCTTGTTATGAAAACAACATTTCGATTCATGGGTCGAATAGTAGATTCCGGAGAAGGGTTACTTCGAGTATTGCGAGCAGGGAATGAAGTATTTCTTTAAAATGTTGAACTACTGGGCCTAACTATTAGTGGACGAGCATTGATTTGCTTTTATTGGTCCTCAATTTTGAGTGCAATTTGATAAGCTTACTCTACATTCCAAATATGTATGGCTACCATTTCACACTGAATCTGTTGTCTCAATCCTGCTCTGTATCTGGATGTCATCTGCTCATCAGTCTCCACCAATTTATTCTTTGTGGTAAGATCATAGAATTCATCAGTGTTTTCATCGACTGTTTTGCTACCTTGGCGAAGATGGAATAGCTTCTCAAATAAGGTTTGCTAATATTCAACAGGTAGGAAGCGATCCTTCATTTTTTTTCATTCATTTCCTCCCATGCGTCTATAAGAAGTCTTCCGCTTCTGTGTAATCGTTCTTCCACATTGTGACACCAAATCCTAGTTGGTCCTTTGATTTTGGTTTTGGCGAATTGTACTCGACGCTCTTTAGACATATGGTACCAATCAAAGTAGTCATTCATACTCATCAACTAGTCGTAAAATGCATCAGGGTTAAGCTTTCGTATAAATCGACGACATCAATATGAACCTTCGGGTCTCCTCCATCAAGCATATCATTATCTTCCTAATATGACTTGTATTTCTGCCTTGAGCTCGTCCTTCATTTGGAATTTTGAAAAATTGTGGTGCTCTTGCGAAGGGATTTTGAAAGTTTCTAGGCGGGGACGATCGTTCCTATTCGGAAGATTTCAATGATGAGGAACTTGTCAACTCTTTCTATTACGTCCTCAGGATTGATTTCCCCTCCGTATCTGTGATCTATGGAAACCTCTTCATTATCAGCTACATCACGAGCCCTTTAGTGTCGAGCTTCCACTCTCACGCCACAAGTTTGCCATATATGCTTGCATTTGTTCCATTTGATGCGTCAAGGCATCTACTTTATCAAGCAATTAATCTTGGGGGTGTACGCATGCCATATGAACGTCCACTATGAGTACTCATGATTTTCTCATTTTTTTTCTTTTTTTTTTTACTTTAGTTTGTGGTTGGGCTTGTGGGTAGGATGGACTTTAGGCCTAGGTGATGAGTTGGTTTATGTGGGTTGTGGACTAATGGGCAAAATTAATATGTGGGTTGGTTTGTTGGGCTAACAATTAAAGCCTAACAAAAATTATAAGAGTGGACCCCAATATAGAATTTTAAATGTTGGGAGTCATCTACTACCTTGAGACAACGAAGATCGGGGTTTTGAGCAAACCCTAACCTCCGTAGACTTCTTCAAGTCCTCAATAAGGAGCACGACTGGTGGTAATAGATGTCTTTGATGACTTAACGACGTGAAGCGACAACTACGATGTTGTCTCAGTGATTGGGGATGGTGATTGCGTTGCAACGGCTTCGTGAAGCTGTTGCAATATGTTGTGATTTAGGTTGTTACCAGTAGAGAAAGAATAGAGAGAAAGAAGATAAATAGTAATGAAGGCGGAAGAAGGTGGAGAAAGATTAGGGTTAGAGATAGAAGAAGTGGGAAAGAGGAGAGGTTGAATATTATTTAATCTCTCACTCACATGTATATATATAAGGGAAAAAACCCTACAAAGGCAAAATCGTATGGAGTTAAGTAGTGGGCCCACTTAACTCCCACAAGTAATAAAACAAAAGGAACATCCCACGTGGGAATTGAGACGCAACCCACTTATGACACCCACGTGGGTGTAATACATAAACTCCAATACTCCCCCTCAAGTTGGTGCGAAGATATCCATCATGCCTAGCTTGTCGATCAAAGTATGAAAAATTGACTTGTTCACCCCCTTTGTGAGTATGTCTGCAACCTGCTCCCGGGTTCTTACATAAGGAGTACAAATCAATCCTTGTTGAAAATTCTCTTTGATGAAGTGGCGATCGACTTCAATATGCTTGGTCTTGTCATGCTGGACTAGGTTATGAGCAATGATAATGGCGGCTTTGTTGTTACAATAAAGGCTCATTAGCTCTACCACCTTGAGCCCCAGCTCCTCAAGCATAGTCCTCAACCAGAGAAGTTCGCACACATCATGTGCCATAGTCTCATAGAGTGAAACTCGACCTTTGCACTAGATCGAGCTACAACTGGCTGCTTCTTGCCGCGCCAAGAGACAAGTTTCCCTCCAACTAGGGTACAATGTCCTGACGTAGACTGACGATCCGTAACTAAACTTGCCCAATCTGCATCAGTATATGCTTCCACTTTAAAGTGTCCATGTTGCCTGAACAGTATGCCAGGACCTTGATAGCCCTTGAGGTACCGAAGGACTTTGTGAGTTGCCTCAATATGCGATGACCGTGGTGCGTGCATAAACTGACTGATGACGCTCACAATGTAAGCAATATCCAGACGAGTGTGCTCTAAGTAGATCAACATGCCAAGCAATCGTTGAAACATAACAATATCTTCAAGATAATCGCCCTCATCAATATATGCTTCCACTTTAAAGTGTCCATGTTGCCCGAACAGTATGCCAGGACCTTGATAGCCCTTGAGAGCCCGTGAGGTACCGAAGGACTTTGTGAGTTGCCTCAATTTGCGATGACCGTGGTGCGTGCATAAACTGACTGATGACGCTCACAATGTAAGCAATATCCAGACGAGTGTGCGCTAAGTAGATCAACCTGCCAAGCAATCGCTGAGACATAACAATATCTTCAAGAGAATCGCCCTCCTCAGAATTCAGTCTATTGTTTTTATCTATCGGACTCTCTGCTAGTCGAGCTCTCAAATACCCAATCACTCAATAGATCCAATACATACATTTTCTGAGATATGAAGATGTCTTTCTGTGACTGAGCAACTTCAATCCCTAGAAAGTATTTCAGTGGCCCTAGATCTTTTGTCTCAAACTCGAAGGATAAGAATGCCTTTAGCCTCTTTATATTTGACGGGTCGTTTCCAGTGATGACAATGTCATCAACATAGACTATCAACGCAGTAGTACTAGTCTGCTGGTGCTTCACAAACAACGTGTGATCAGCCTGACTTATTTTATAGCCCACTCGTTTGATCGCACTGCTGAACCGCTCGAACTATGCTCTAAGAGACTACCTTAGCCCATAAAGAGTTTTCTTCAACTTACACACATTGTTGTCACTTCCATCAAGACTCAACCCAGATGGTAGCTTCATGTACACCTCTTCTGTCAGATCTCCATGTAGGAAGACGTTCTTCACATCTAGCTGATGTAAGGGCCATGATAGGTTGGTCATTAAAGATAGAAGAACTCTGACTGAGTTCATCTTGGCTACTGGTGCAAAGGTCTCCAGATAGTCAATCCCATAAGTATGAGTGAATCCCTTGGCTACAAGTCGAGCCTTATACCGTTGGACTCATCCGTCAGCTTTATGCTTCACTGTAAACACCCATTTGCACCCCATAGGTTTCTTTCCTTTGGGTAATAGAACAAGATCCTACATTTTGTTTTTTCCAAGAGCCTGCATTTCATCCATCATAGCTTCTTTCCACTTTAGGTGACTGAGTGCATCTGCAACACTAGAAGGTAAAGAAACAGAGGATGCAACACTAACAAAGTTCTGATAAGACGGGGACAAAGACTGGTAAGAAACATAATGAGAGATAGGGTGTGCTGTACATGTACCCACACTCTTCCGAAGTGCAACGGGGAGATCCATATCAGTGCTCATATGGTCATCAGAAACAGAAGGTGCAAGGGGCTCATGACCAGAAATAAGAACTGAAGCAGGGACATAGGCAATAGCTGAAATTGGGGCAATACCTGAAGCTGAATCTGAGGGGAGACTCGCAGGCGTAGGATCAGTGGCTTGTCCCTTCTTTTTGGTTCTGACGTATACCCACACGTCCGCTGCAGTAGTAGAAGTATCATTGTCGATAACAGACTAAGATCCCGACATATGAACAGAGGTGATATCCGTCTCAAGCATATGAATAGGGACGGGCATAGGAATGGAGGCACTCTCTTTTGCAATGTCAGGCTCCCCTTGAAGAGATGGCATGTCACCAAAGAAGGGTATGAACTCAACAAATGTGACATCCATAGAGATAAAGCGATGACGGGCGGTAGGTAATAACATTTGTACCCTTTTTGATTGGAAGGGTATCCCAAGAAGATGCATTTCAAGGCCCGCGGATCTAATTTGTCCTGAGAAAAACGATGAGCATGTACATATCAAACACACCCAAAGACTTTTGGGGGAACAATAAAGCCTAAATGCCCTGTAAGCAAGAGGAAGAAAGGAGTGGAATCCCAAGACACAAGACGGCATACGGTTGATGAGATAGGCCGCAAGTAAGACAAACTCCGACCAATAGTGTTTCGGAACCTGCATGCCAAATCGGAGAGCATGCTCAACTTCAAGAATGTGGTGATTCATTCGCTCAACAGTCCCATTCTGTTGAGGTGTGGAAGGACACGAGGTCTGATGAACGATGCCATGAGAAGCAAAGTAGGATTTAAGGCCCTCATCTAAGTATTCCCCCCATTGTTGGATCAAAGAACTTTGAGAGTGGTATGGAATGGAGTGGTAACCATTTTATGAAACTCCCGGAAAATGGAGAACACTGCATCTTTCGTTCTCATGAGGTATACCTAGGTATAGCCGCTGAAGTCATCAACAAAAGTCACAAAGTACCGATATCCAAATAAATAAGTCATAGGCGCAGGGCTCCACACATCAGAATGCACAATGGAAAAAGGAATAGTACTTTTATTTTCACTGATGGGAAAAATAGAGCGACAATGTTTTGCAAGTTCACACGTTTTATAGTGAAACAAAACTATAGAAATAGATGAAAAAATAGGAAAGACATGCCTTAAGACAGATACTGGGACATGACCTAGCCTGTTATGCCAAACATTAATTGGTCTTTATTGACTCGACTACTACTACTACTGATGCTGAATTGGTGTGCTGACGAAGAAACCGAAGAATCCAGGATGTATAAGCCACCGTCCTCACGTTCACTGCCAATCGTCCGCCTCGAGTCCAGATCCTAAAACACACACTGAGAAGGAAAGAACATTACACTGCAGTTAAGACTTTTTGTGAGACTACTAACGGATAATTTTAGCCGTAAATTGAGGAACATGCAGAATAGATGACAGAGAGAGAGTTGGGGTGGCATGGACACCCCTTTGCCAGAGACAGAGGAATAGTTGTCATTCACTATCCGAACTTTATCACAACCACAACAAATGCCATAACTCGAAAACACGAAGAACGTACCAGTCATGTGATCGGACGCCCCTGAATCATCGATGCAAGAAAGGCTGGTGGGAACAGTAGAGACCGAAAAAGAAGACCCAATACATGTGTCAGCAAAGGCAGAAGTGGAAGGGGAAGCCTGGCCATAGAGTTGGGCTATCATGCGGCGAAGTCGCTTGAGATCCAATACCTGTGTGAGCAAAGGCAGAAGTGGAATTGGAAGCCTGGTCGTTGAGTTGGGCCATCATGCGGCTAAGTCGCTTGAGATCTGTAGGATAGAACGAGTCCATGTCCCCAGAGAGGTAGATGCCGGAGGTGTGGTGTCCTGTGTAACGGAGTGAGCCGCATGTGATGCCTGCTTAACCGGGAGACGCTGGCGAGTATTCGGGGCATGTCCTGGGGAACGCCCATGGAGCTTCCAGCAAGTGTCCTAGGTATGGTTCATACGACTGCAATGATCACACATGGGTCGTGGTCGTGCGTCCTCAGGCTTCTTCGGACCCGATTTCTGGCCCTTTTGATTGGCGCCAGGGGAGATCGGTCCTGAGTATCACTCCCATTACAGAGCTGCATAGCGGAACGACAACTGTCCTCCCCCTGAATATAAGCATACACTTGTGCTAGAGAGGTGGGGGCAGGGTCCCTGCCAAGAACTTGCGAGCTTCCTCAAAGCTAGGATGAAGGCCGGAGAGAAACCGGAAGATCCGGGAACGTTCAACCATAGCTTTAAAGGACTTAACATCATCTGCGCAAACTGGAGATTATCTCTGGTAGTGATCTATCTCCTCCCATTTGCTTCGAAGCGAAGCATAATAGGTACCTAGCTTCATCTCCCCCTGTCAAAGACATGCAATCTCTTGCTCTAACTCATAGAGCTTAGCAAAATTTCCCACCTGGGAATATGTCTGAGATACAACATCCCAAACATCTTTGGCCGTTGGTAGGAACATGAACCCTTTGTTAATTTGGGTTTGCATCGAATAAAGTAGCCAGGACATTACGATTAAATTCTTTATAACCCATATCTTGTGAGATTTGTCCGTCGGATCCGGTTGTTTGACAGCACCGGCTAGGTATTCACTGTAACCACATCCCTCAATGTACATGAGAGCGAAAGTTTTCCATTCCAGATAGTTTGTGCCATCAAGTTTCATTATAGTGATGCAGAGCTGAGGGTTATAATCTCCATGAGACTTGTGAGTCACAGAATTACCCTCAAAAGAAGTGCTAGAGACCTTGGATGTGACCTGGGAGGAACTCATCGAAGCGGAACAACTGAAAATAGCAAGTAGTGGTTCGAAGCCTCACACAGATCTGAGGATCCTTAGAGGCCCAATATGTGGTGCACCTAGAGCAGTAAAGCCCAAAGAGGTTTGATTTTGGAAAAAAAATCAAAACCCAAAAAGTGGAGAGATCCGGACGAAAAAATGGAAAATAGGGTTCGGATGGTCAGAAAAATCCGAACCAAGTATATAGCAGTCAGTATGGGTGTTCTGGAGAGGGTGGCTAGGTCAGAGAGACCTACCATGGTGCCAATCTCAAGAAAATCAAAAACCCAATATTCCGGAGATCGGGCCAATTTTTGGAAACTGTCGTTCCGACGGTCAGAAAATTCTGAAACGAACTTCTGACAATCCATAGGGGTATTCTGTAGAGAGTGGGTAGGGTAGGAGCACGTAGAAGATGCGAATCTCGAGGAAAACATCAATCTCCAAAATCCTTGAAAAATGTTTTGGCCAGAGAACAGTTGAATAGGCTTGAGAATAAGGAACAGACTGGACCTCTGATACCGCTGAAGGAGAAAACTAACCAGGAAATTAGAACCTCTGGTGTTTTGCTTTAGGGATGATCCACGGATCACGCAGGAATGCTTTCTGCGATTTCTTCAAAAACTCTCATCGGCTCCAAATACTCACATATCCGTCTTAGATCGGAATGGAGGCTCTAATGGACAAAGACAGATGCCCTAGAGCTACCATGCTATGATACCATGTTATTTTTAGATAGAAATAGTAATGGAGAAAGAATATAGAGAAAAGAAGATAAATAGTAGAGTTTGAGTATTATTTAATCTCTCTCACTATACATATATATACAAGGGGAAAAAACCTACAAAGGCAAAACTGTGTGGAGTTAAGTAGTGGGCCCACTTAACTCCCACACGTAATAAAACAAATGGAACATCCCATATGGGAAGTGAGACGCAGCCCACTTATGACACCCACGTGGTGGTAATACATAAACTCCAACACAATAGATGGAGGCGATGGCAGCTTATTGCAATGACAACACAGTAGGCGTTTCTTTTAAATTTTTATTTTTATTTTTATCTATTTTATTTGTTTTATCTCCTTTGCTACAGCGATGGCAATGGTTATTTGCGAGCAGTATGGGCTTGCTGTAGAATATTTGGGAGTCACTTGATGAACAACGATGATGATGGTTGGCGATGGTGGCAATGATCTCCGCCATGGACTGTTGTTGAAGCGACAATAGACAAGGTGATGATGGCCATGATGGCTTGAGTCGGATGGCACCAAGAGATGTAAGGAATTCGGCTCTTATACCAAATTTGTTTATAAATAGGGGACCGTTCTTCAATGTTGATAGTTTGTGGAATCAACACCACCAAGAAAACAAATTAGAATCAACATACCGCAAGAACTAAAAACGAATTCCGTATTGAACTTAAATCTAAATTGTCTTCGTTACATCCCTACACACATTTATAGGTTGAAATTCCTAGTTCCTCTCTAACTCAATTCCTACTTATTCAAATCTAAGACAAGACATAAACTAAATCCTAAAGAGACCAAGTTGGTCTTGGTTTTCTTTCACTATGTTTCCTTATCCTAGAAGGAGAAGTTGGCCCCTTCAAAGTGGTCGTGTCAAAAAGTTAGTTTAGTTGGGTTTATTTTATTTTGTTACTTTTAAGGTTTGTACAATATGGTATTAAAACTGTCACGCCCCCAAATCCGATATTTGGTCATATCGACCTTTCTCGTATCTTGAGGCGCGATCTGATCATACAAACGCGCAGTTAAACAAAACTGGTATCACGATGCAGCGGAAATACATCGGATAATTTTTTTTCATTTTGTTTAAACAATCCATAAGACGAAACGCACTTCATTGACACATTAATAATATTAGAGGATCTCTCACCTCAAACAAAACCGTAATATGCCCATCCAAAAGAAAACATTGTATATATATCATACTCCCAAATACATGTTACTAAACGGTCAAACGACCTACATAACTCATGTATCCTTCTACAAGATAGAAGAATTAAACAAAATATAACATCGTCTCTAGCACAAGTCTATCAACAGAAATGCTGGAAACATCAGACCAACTTCCCCTTATCCTTTCCTGAAAACAAAACATTTTAAAACGATGAGCTAGGGCCCAGTAAGTACATTCCTCATGCGTAAAACCACTTAAATCAGCGACTTTTGTTTATTTTAAAACAAATACGATTTGCAAATGAATTTCACATGTAATTCGATAAAACTCAATTCTCCATCAATTACTTACGTATAACTTCGAATACTACGATGACTTTCACATAACAGTTAACCTTTCTCTTATCAGAGTACCCGTGACCATTTCTATACAGTCAAACTATCAATTCTGATGTATTCAGTACCAACATTCCATCGGTCCTAGTGTACGATGTCAACACTTCTGGTCCACAAGTAAACTCCATAACGTGCACACTAATTGTTTCATTAGATATCCTCTCTTCGGGTTCCTTAATTTTCTCTAGGTATAAATACCCGAGGGGTCTCATGAATGAGACAACGCCTCTTCTTTAGGGGACTGGAACCCTAAGGGGTTTTAAGGAAATAAGACAACGCCTGATACTTTAGGGGACTAAAACCCCAAGGGGTCTCAAAGAAATGAGACAACGCCTAATTCCAACTAATCTGATATTCCACATTCCCAATCACGTTCTTATTCATGTCCTTAATCGTATTTATATGCATAAAATAATAATGTTTGTAGAAACATCTTTACATGCATAACATTCATATTTTTGCATTTTGAAATTAAAAATAAGAACATTTAAGCCCTATTAATATCTTAGAAAGCGAATACATAAAACGGATGAAAAACGCATATATCTCATTTTAAATGAATTTGAGCATGACTTCATCCAACTAAATAGATTACACATGTCATCATCTATCATAATTTCATGCTTTTAAGATTACAAGAAATTATCAACGCATTTACACATTTTATGTGGAAAATACAAGAATTGGGATTTTTCTTTGCTAAAATTTAACAGATAACAAGAATAACATTTTCAGACATTTTTCCCAAAAATAATAGAATTTTCTAGAATTTTTCTACAATATTCTGTGAATTTTCTACTATTTCGAAAAAAAATAAAAATAATATTTATAAGTACATAAATAATTAATCAATTAATTAATTAAATAAATGCATAAAATAAATAACTATGTACTTACAAGTGAATACGCTAGAATCCTAAATCCTTGTACCTCATACGATGCGAATCTCGAGGTAGCACGTATCTCGAGGTAGTAGGCCTCACAAAAACTTTTCAAAGGACTTCCTGAATATTTTCAGGAATTCCTAGGAATTTTCTAGAATTTCTTCTAGTTGAGGGATTTTTTTGCAAATATTCTTACCTCAGGGGTTAGAACGCAAATACCAAAATTGATGTAATTTTCTCAAGGCATGGCTTTGTATTTATAGAGGTTGAAAACTCAGAATTTTTCATTCTTATCTGATGTAGAACTATAATTTTGAAAATTGTCTTTTTTTTTTTCAAATTTTATATTTTTGATATCAAACTATATCTTTAAAATGTTGCCCAGAACTAAACGCAATAACTTTTAACTCGCACGTCCGATTTGGACAAACTTGATACCGATAGAAAGCTATTGTTGAGACCTTTAAAATGGCATACATATAATGTTCAAAGTATTATAAAAAGTCTACTATAATATTGCTAGAAATAGGGTCATTACAAAAACACTCTCCTGGGCTGAAGATTGTGGGCTCAAGGGAAGAGTGGAATGTTGTGATTGCCAAAAGTTGGGAGGAAAACTCCTTCGAAGCAAGTATTGGGAGGAAGACTTCCTTGAAGTGGTTACCTTTGTCTTTATGACATGGAGAACTTTCATTGTTCATATACAAGATTTTAAGATGATTGTGCTTAATGGATGATTTTAGACATTAGTCAACATTGAGGACAAGGTTCTTTTAAGGGTTGGAATGTTATAATCCCCTTCTGAAGGCAAACTTTTTTAGAAAGTAGAATATGAATTTAATTACGTCGGAATAAATTCAATTAGATTTGATTATGATTTAATTGATGTTGGTTTCCTTGTAAGTGCTAGAAAAACTTATAAATAAGAGAGTTGGGTTAAGGAGAAAAGAAGGAAAAGATATACGAGTTCTAAAGGACGCATTCCCCCATGATAAGGCATTATAAGGACGTTGCCCCCCTTGAAGTGGCCGTATCAATAAAACTATGTTAGTTAAGGTTTCTTTTATTTTGTTACCAAAAGTTGGGAGGAAAACTCCTTCACAGTAGAGGAACGCTGCTTGGGCAATTTAACTATATCAGAAATTGCAATATTTAAGCAAGGAGAAATACTATGAGAGAATATTATGCAACAATGTTGAATTTTATAAAGACGCGAGTTCTATGATCCTTTGCTTTTGTGTGCCCTTATTGAGGCACAGCAAAAGAGTTTGGAGACCAGATATATTATTGGTTGATTACATGATCTCAATCCTGAGTATGATAAAAATGTGTAGAGATTTTGTCTCAAGAGACCTTGCCATTACCATCCAGTCTTTTTATTCTCTAGGAGGTTGAGTCCTAAGTTATCGATCCTCTTATGAGCGTTATTAGGGTGCAACTTGGGCGGGCTCAACCTGACATTGGGCTCGGGTTGGGTTGGCCCCTTCAGTACCCAGGTTGGGCTCAGGCCTAGATTTTGACAACCCGATCAAAATCGGGTTGGGTTCGGGCTGAGGCTTTGGGCAACCCGACCCAACCCAAATATAAATGTATATATTTTGCTAATGTGTTTCACCCTTCCCTCACGGTATTACTTTGCTAACGGTCACCCAGGAGTATTTAGCCTTGCAAGGTGGTCCTTGCTAATTCACACGGGATTCCACGTGCCCCATGCTACTCGGGTCAGAGCGTAAGCTAGTGATGCTTTCGGCTACTGGACTCTCGCCATCTAGGGTGCAGCACTCCACTGCTTCGCCTAGCAGCACGACACTTGTATTGCTCTCCCACAACCCCGTTTTCACGGTTTAGGCTGCTCCCATTTCGCTCGCCGCTACTACGGGAATTGCTTTTGCTTTCTTTTCCTCTGGCTACTAAGATGTTTCAGTTCGCCAGGTTGTCTCTTGCCTACCCATGGATTTAGCAGCAGTTCGAAAGGTTGACCTATTCGGGAATCTGTTTCATGTAGCCTGGCAAGGAAACCAACCTTTCCTAGCAATAAAAAATAAAAAAATTGAGTAATCTACCAATCCGACTAACCCGATTGGGTTGGGCTCGGGCTGGAAATTCTAGGCCTAAACTCGGGTTGGGTTGGACTTGGGCTCACAACCTTGAAGATTGGGTTGCGCTTGGGTTGACCCCAAACCCGACCCAACCCGCCCGAGTTGCAGCCCTAAGCATTAGTGGAGATAATACTTCTTCAACCTTATCCTAGCTAACCTAATCTGATCCAATCCAAGTTGGGTTTGGGTTGATTGATTAGTAACTTAGGTTGCGCACCTTAGGCCCGAGCTCAAGTTGGGCTGGACTTGGGTTGAGAGGTCTCAAACATGGGTTGGCCTCCAAACCTACCCAACCTGGTGCACCTTTTGTCGTGTGGTGGGGGAAATGTTGAACCTCTTCATCCACTGTCTTGTTGCAGATCATGTTGGTGTCTTTTCCAAAGTTATTATAGCTGCATGTGCTTTGTCTGAGAGGCTTACCAGGACCAATGCTACGAGCTTCCGGAATCCAATTGGATCTTCATAAAGTTGACCTTGCGTGGATGAACCTTGCGGATTAACATGAGCAGAGGCTCCTGTCATAATGAATCCTGCGAAATAGGGGACTTCACTAAGTCCAAGAAGGAATCCGGCATCACCCAATAACTAAGGAATCCGCCCAAACCTCCTTAGCCACATCGCAATGTAAAAGAAGATGATTGACTGATTCTCCACTGTGTCGGCACATCCAACAATAGTCCACAATAATTAATCCTCTAATCCGTAAATGGTCCACTATCATAATCTTATTCAGAGAGGCTTCCCAAATGAAGAAGGCAACTTTAGAGGGGACTTTAGAACTCCAAACGGAAGAAGCAGGGAAGATGGCCCCATCAGTCGAGTGTCAAACATCATAGAATGAATTTACCGAGAACAATCCTCTTTTATCTCATATCCACACCCGTTTGTCCTGGCCCGATGGCGTGAGACGGACATCGTGCAAACGAAGAAACAGTTTACAAAGGGGCTCGACCTCCCAATCATTGAGATTTCTTCTGAAACCAAAGTCCCATCCTACAACCTCCCCCACCTAGAGTGAGCACAATCCTGGATGGACCATTCTTTCCTCTCCGATAAAGAGTAAAGCTCAGGAAAATCAACTCTGAGAGGTGCCTCCACACACCAAAGGTCTTCCCAGAATCTTATCATGTTACTAGATCTAGCCGCATAACGAACGCCCCTATCAAAATCTTTGGTATTCTTAGCAATGCCCCTCCACAGTCCACACACTATATCCATACGCAATACGGACCGTTCTGCTCACCCAGCCGAAAGAAGAAACCCCAGATTTACCTGCAATGACCTCCGTCCACGGACTGGAGAGCTACTCCCCGAACCTCCAAATCCATTTGCTCAGAAGGGCCTGGTTCATAGCTTTAAGGTTCTTGGTCCCCAAACCCCCTTTCCCTTTGGTCTTACACACGATATTCCAACTAACCAAATGCATCTTCCGATCCCCTTCCCTACGACTCCATAGGAAATCCCTCATCTTCTTCTCCAAAGTCTTAGCTACACTACTCAGAATAGAGAAAATGGACCGACATTCTAAGAAGGTGAAGATCCTAGCACCTCTTCAAGGAATCATATTAAAGACAAGACGGAATCTCCTCCTAGCTTTTTTTTTTGTTTCGCATGAGGTCTCCATCATTGATAATGTCCTATTAATCTATGAGGAATAAAATTAATTGTTATCTTGAACGTCCTAGCCCTTTTCCAAGGAATCAAATTATGTAGTAATCTTGTTTCCTGTCTATTTTTGTTTTTGAGTGATTCCTCTCTTAGATTTTGTTAGGTAAAAATGGGCTGACATTCTAATAAGGTGAAGATCCTAGCACATCTTCAGGAATCATATTAAAGACAAGAAGGAATCTCCTCCTAGCTTGTTTTTTTGTTCCAAATGAGGTCTCCATCACTGATAATGTCCTATTAATCTATAAGGAATAAAATTAATCGTTATCTTGTTGCCTGCCTGCTCCTGATCGAGCTGATTTTATGGATGTTTTTAATTGGATAGTGGGTTCCCATCGATAACCATGGGATAGATGGACCCAAACCAAATGAAGACTCCAAGACTTGTGTGTGTGTGTGTGTGTGTGTGTGGCATAAATTTCAACGCATGCATTCTTGTAATTTTCTGTTTAAACACACACACACCCACATGAGGCACATAAATTCCCATGCATGCATTTCTTGTAACTTTCTGTTTAAACACACACACATACATGCACACACACACACACACACAAGAAACTTAGGTACATTTTCTCAAGTTCCCACAAACACACACACACAGATTTAGGTATTTTAATTCTGAAAAAAACACTCATTGAGATTGTGTTTACATGTACTTCCTCTGAGTATCTATTCAAGGGTTTAAATGATAATATTGTGATTTTTTTTTACCTTGTGCAACGTTTCTTCCATTACATAGAATGATGATTGAGGTTCAGCAACTCAAATTGAAAATTTAGCTGGTGGGATGCCTCAAACACTTGTAGAATCCACTTTTTGATTGGCCAATTTTTTTTTTTTGCAACTTTCTATGATTTTCTTGCTTGCTTGATTATCTAAATTTAAGCATCTTAGTTATCAAAAACAAAATAAAATGATTTTGAGTATATTTTTGCAGACGGATCCTTTGGCAAGTGATTCCAACATTCATTGTGAACATTTGGGATTCTCCCGAGAAAGAATCAGTCTTCCCTCCAAAGAAGAAAATGATGAAGGTTGTACATATACATTTTTCAAAGATTAAACGGGCTTTAGGATTGAAATGCTTCATAATATGGAGTGTTAAAGTTGGAGATTGTGGCCTAATTCCACTGGAATCTTTCTTTTCTGTTTTGGCAGGTAAGGCGAAGCATGATCCACAAACACATGGTTGCAACACACAACACCATCCGACTCAGCTAGGAGCCCAACCGCAGTTGGAGCATACCGAGACTGTAGAGGAAGATGAATTTTGGCCGCTTTCAGCAAAGCCTTACTTTCATTGCATTCTTGCAAAATCACATGTTAGTTCCAGATATCAGATGGTAAGTACATGTTAAACTTCCATAAGAATTAGTTTTTAAGTAATCGCCAAATGGACCATAAAAGAACAATCCACCGATAACATACCCGTACCATTAATGCAATATGTACGGGCGGTGGTTGTGGAATCCACCATTCAATTGGTGCCCACCTGGGAGATCTCCTACACTAAAGATTTGATTCGACCAGATGGTCCTATCCAAGTTATTTCATTCTTTTTGTTTTGAATGTAAAAAATGGTATGGTTAAAAGGTCCAGACAGAAATGGATAGACCCGATGGTTAGGATCATCCAACCAGGTTGCCTAGGATATAGTTGCTAGTAGGTCTCATAATCTTGAAAGTGTGAACTACAAGTCTGTTGGTAGACCATCGTGTCCATTCTTAACCAGTACCTTAGATTTCCTTCGTAACTTATTGATTAATGGGTACAAAGTATTATTCTGTTTATGCATTTGGCAGCTGGTTGCACACAAGGGGAATGATCATAAGAGATAAAGACTGTGGGGGGATTACTTGATGTATCATCAATATCAACATTCAGAACCCCCTTTTTCTTGGGTGAAAATGGTGGAGACTAACAAAGGTTGCATTGGTTTGGTGATAGGATCCACCCTTTCACTCAATGAAAGAGCCAGCATTATCAACACCATTAGTAACCGATGTTACGATTGTCATTCCCTATCTTTTTACTTGTAAGAGAGTATTGATTGGTAGACAGATATTACATTTGTATTTGTGGACATTATCTTAACACAGTAAGCTTAAATTATTTTTATTTATAGGTGGTTCCACCAAAAATGCATTCATCACTTCCTCAAGTTGAGGTTCCAGTGGTTCTTTCTTGTCGGAACAAGAGCTGGGAGATGAAATACTATGGGGATCGTAGCTACAAACGGTTCGACCCCGGCTGGAGAAAATTTGCTAATGATAACAACCTCAAGGTCGGAGATGGATGCGTCTTTGAACTCATGGAGAATAACAATGAGGGTCTCAAGTTCAGAGTGCAAATTCTCAGTGGTGAGATCCCATCTGAATTCATTGACAGAGTTGATGGTAATAGTTCAAATACTCCTATCATAATTGAATAGGATCTCCTGTACAAGAACTTTTGCCGGTAACTATTCTAACAAACAAAATTAGTTTTTTTTTTCCTTCTAATAAGTAAATTGAAAATATTTCATGATTGGACTCCTCCAAACACCAATATATGAACAGACCACCACCTGTAAGCTTTATTGTTCTACATGTCTATGTTTGGCTCCAGACTGTAAGGTTATAACTCTTTCCATTAATCTCTAATGGATGAAGCCCCATTCATGAGATGGCTCACTGATTGAATTGTTCGGTTGGATGAGACGGTTCAACGCATTTATGATATGGGAATAGGGTTTCTTGAGGATTGACAGGCTTGAGCTTACCCAAAAAAAAAAAAAGAGGATCAAGGCCTGTCAGGAATTTCTCAGCCTGAGAGTCCACTTGGCTTAACCCATTAGTGATCTTATACCAAATCCAGCCCAAAACCCATCATAGATTAGAGCTTATCTGACTGTTTGGCTGCAGGGGAATAAGGTCTGTTGCCTGATCCACAAGATGATATGATTTTGCATGTAGTGGAATGGAAGAATGTACTAAATGTAATACCCAGAATCTCTTATCCATGCAGCCAATTGCACCCTTTAAAACTTGTAATGTTCGGTGCTCTCAGTTGGGCCTGTTCACACTATGGATCTTCACCTTCCACGTGTGAAGGATGGACAGCAGAATCGTTGTGAATGATGAGCATGGACCTACATACCAAAAAACATCCGGATTAGTGATATTTAACCTTTGGATCTGAGTAACCCAATTAATTCTCAAAACCCACGGTTAAAAATAAATCACAAATACTACTCTAATCTAATGGATATAAATTACTAATTAAGCTGAATTTTGGTATGTAGATCCAGCTAGGGATGGGCCGAAGATCCATGTGGTCAATGATCTCTATGAGTATGCCACGTGTCTTGTACCGTGGTTCCTCATCATCGTTGATAAAGGATGTCATCATCAAAGTTCTACTCTTTGGTCTACTGGGCTTCAAAACTACCCTAGACGAACTCTTAAGTACTTCTCAAGCAATTCAGTGATCTTAAACCTTTAGATCTTTATACCGAAAAATAATGCTCAAAATCTACGGTTAAAAATCAACCCATGAAAATGACTCCAATTGAATGCTTAGAAATCACTAATCAGGCTGATTTTTTTTGCACATGGGTCTAACTCTAACTAGGGATGGGCCAAACATCGATACGGTCATTAATCTCTAAGAATGTGCCACATGCTTCCACGTGTAAAAGTTGAATGCAAGTAAGGATGTTTTAGTCCTTTCATATTTTATCTTTTTAATCTCTTTAAGAACTTGATTTTATTTTGGAAAAAGATGTAACAAGGTATGCCTGGAACTGTTGCAAATGCGGAAGCACGATTTTTGTTACTCACCACTGTCATCTGGGCCCACTGACCGCATGGATGTTTATCCCAAAAATCACCCTGATTGGTAATCTATAACCATTTGATTTTAGCACTTTTTAAAGCGTTCTTATAGCCATTGAATGCAACCATTTTTTTAATACTAAAATCAACGGCTAAAAATCATCAAACAAGCTGATTTTTGGTATGAATGTCTACTAAGGGGTGGGCTACTAAACATCCATGCGGTCAATGGGCCCAGATGGCAGCGGTGACTACCAAAAATGCCGCTTCCCCATTTGAAAAGATCTCAGGTATACCTTGTTACATCACGTGACCATATCTTTTCGGTGTCTGCATGTGAGGCACGTGTCCATCCAAGGGGTAACTAAGATTTAGGCTGCACATGTTGATTGACGGACCCCACTTAACAATACCCGAGGAAAATATGGTCTCGTTTTTTTCTGTCCGTACCGCGTGCACAAGCCATCAGCATGACCACTCAATCTCATCTTACTATAGCAAAGGAACCGTTACTTGGATTTTGCCGTCTATTTCGGAGATCTCCGGTTAAGATCCGAAACATCTGACCTGCAGATATAGCCGACACAATCAAGAAATTAAATTTGTTAAATATTCCATGTAATGAGGAGAATTATGCTCTAAAACACTCATCCAAATCAACTAACGAACATAACGTTAAAAATAACGGTTAAGAACTAACAACAGCCATGTTATAACGATCGACTTCAACCCTTAAATAACAAATAACGTTTATGCGAAGACACATTACAATATAACGGCGTTATAACCATTTTCTAAACCATGGTGTTATCAAAATCCTAGTGGCCTGTTCTAGGTCTAGACTGCCTATGGTTCTCCGGATTCAAATCACACAAATATCGAAGACCATCAAGTTACCATGATCCTAGTTGAGGATGATGTCGATTACATGGTTCGAAGCCTCGGCTGGTACTGTTCTGGATCGGGCGATCCAGATCGGGATCAGAAGCCACCGACTTGAACTATACCTGGGTTGTCTTGCCGATCTGAGTGACCATGATCCATTATCTTTACAATTAAAAGTACTTTAGTAACACCCCCCCTGAAATTTGAAATGGGCCTGTTTGGTACGTGAGAAAAAGAGTTCGACGGCGAATATTTAGCCAGGCGAATATTATCTTGGCTAAATATTTGCTCAGAGCAATATTTAACAATGTTTGGTACGTGTATGAGCTAGCTCACTTCAGCTTACTTCATTTTCTTTCAATTAGAGTGGGTCCCACATATCAAAGTAAGTCAAAAATAGGTTGGGCGAGTGCGGTAACCACATATTATGTCAAAGAATAAAAAAAAATTATTTTTATCTTTTTTATATATTAAAAAATTAATTTTTATTGAAAATAGTGATTTTCCAGCGAGAAAATAAAATTTTCTCACCAAGGCATAATCGGCGTGAAAACATTTTCACAGGGGGGGGGGGATTCGGGGGGGGGGGGGGGGGGGGGGGGGGTGTGATCAAATGTTTTCCCGCCGCGGAGGGCAAATATGAGGGTCCGGCTAAATATTTGCCAAGGGCGAGTGGCTGCCAAACGCAGCCGGGCGAATATTTGCTCGGCCAAATATTTTATTTGCCCGCCGCGGAGCGTTACCAAACAGGCCCGATTAGTTAAACCCCCTTATACTTTTAAACTTTAGGATGACCCTCATGACCTAGTTGAAGTTGTTTAAATGTAGTCGACTTAAGTTGAAACGGACTTGAATCACACGGCGTTAACATTGTACTTGCACTATTATGGTCTTTTCATAGGTGCATTAACAGGTGCGTGATGTATATCACGTTTTAACGCTAGTCAAATGATGGTTAAACTAGGTCAAGGGGGTAAAACCTAAAATTTGAAAGTATAAAGGGGGTATTACTAATTACTTTCAAATTACAGGTTGTTTATCAAAAAAAACTCTTTAGAGTTCTGATGTAACAAGGTAGACCTGACGCCAAATCTAGCCACTTTTGTTACCTCTGTCCTCTGGACCCCTTGGTAGATATTCATATAAAAAAGGGTATTTTAATAACACCCCCTTGAAATATGAAAGTAATACCCCTTATACCTTCAAACTTTAGGATTACCCCCCTTGACCTAGTTTAACCATCATTTGACTACCGTGTTCTAATGTGACATGTATCATGCGCCAGTTAATGCACCAATGAAAAGACCATAGTATTGCTAGTATAATGCTAACAATGTGTAATTCAAGTCCATTTTAACTTAAGTCAACAATTTTTCACCAAAAAAAAATGTAAGTCAACCATTGTTAACTACATCAAGGGGGTAATCCTAAAGTTTGAAAGTACAAGGGGGTATAACTAATTACTTTCAAATTTCAGGGGGTGTCACGAAACTATATACCCTACAAAAAACCAATTTGTTTGATGATTTCTAGCCATTAGATTTAATACTGAGAAAATGATTGAATCTAACTGCTAAAATTACCCCTTGGTAGATATTCATACAAAAAAAATCAACTTGTTTGATGATTTCTAGCCGTTGGATTTAATACCAAGAAAATGATTGAATCCAACAGCTATAAAATCACGTCACAAAAAGTGCTAAAATCTAATGGCTAGAGATTACCAATCAGGATGATTTTTGGTATGTCTATCCACCAAGGGGTGGGGTAAACATTGATGCGGTCAATGGGCCCACCTCTTCCTGGTCACATCTTTTTCTCAACTAGATATCTCTAGACTCACCTGAAACTTCTCTCTCCCGGAACTGAACTCCATAACTGCCTCCTAAAACTGTTCTCACGTGCCTTCCTCTATTTTCCTTAATGCAAAGCCTACATAGACCACGTGATCCTATTCTATGGAGGTTTTGTGGTGCAGTGTAAACGTAGCCCATTGTTTAGGAGAGTTTGTTTAGAAGAGAAGAGAGAGTTTAAAGGAGTTGGGCTTGGGAACTGTTTTCTTTAGGGCGTGTTTGATTGCACGGAAACTTTTCCTGAGAAAATCTACTTTTTCTTGAAAATGTTCAAAAGAATAATACATATGGGAAAATGCTTTAACATTGAGCGGAGGAAATATGCGTTTTCCAATTATGTGAAAAAATAAGGGCATATTTTCAGAAAAATATATGATGCCAAAGTCCCTCAAATTGCCACGTAGTACACTCTTTCAGGCCTATTGGCCCCCCTTGGTGGACCCACACACCAAAAACCAGTGTGATTGGTGATTCCTAACCATTGGATTTGAGCACTTTTTCATCATGGGCTTATAACCAATCCATTAGCCTGTTCATGAAGCCCATGATGAAAAAGTGCTCGAATCCTATGGCTATAAATCACCAATCTTGCTTTTTTTTTTTGTGTAGGTCCATCATGGTGTGGGCCAAACATTCATGGAAAAATGGGCCTGAAAGAGTACTCCGTGGCAATTTGAGGGACTTCTGCATCAAAATTTTGATGCAAAAGTATGCATCATAGAATGGCTCCATATTTTTGCATAAAAATGAATTCTCATCTGTGTGGAACGGAAATGAATTCCGGACTTAGACGGAAATATCTCGTTTTTTCAGAAAAAAATTTCCAATTTAAAATGGCCATCAAAGTCAAACAATAGAAAATTGTGTCAGAAAATGCGATTTTCCCACGGGAAAATTGGTAATCAAACACGTCCTTAGTATAAAGAAGTAAGGTTACACGGTTATAACTAATAAGAAATATTTGGGTTACGTGGCGACTCAAAACAAATCTCCAAACGATCAGTGGTCCTACCTAACCCAATTTTCGGGGCCCACTGACCCATTGGATGTTTAGTCCACACCCACGCCAAAAAAAAATCAGCTTGATTGATGATTTCTGGCCATTGGATATAGTACCTTAAAAACATGCTTGAATCGACGGCTAGAATCACACTTGGAAAAATGTTAAAATCTAATAGCTAAAGATGACCACTCAGAAACATGTAAAAAAAAAAATTCCCTTTAAATGATGCCGGACTCAGCAGCATAGGAAATAACTGAAATGGCAATTATGGCATTGGTGAGAGAGAGGCGGCATCAGCAAGCACTCAGGCTTCCGTTACCACCTCCAATTCTAGCACCAGAATTCTGTCAACGGATTCCGTTACCATTACCATTTCTACCCAATAGTCCTGATTCACCTGGCATAGAAAGTCTCTCTGACCTTGAGAAGTTAACAGTCCTCGGCCATGGCAATGGTGGCACTGTCTACAAGGTCCGACACCGTCGGACTTCCTCCATTTATGCACTGAAAGTCCTCCGATTCAATCAAGACAGTGTCGGAATTCGGGCAGAGTCAGCCCGCGAAGCCGAGATTCTTAAACGAGTCGATTCACAGTATGTGATAAGGTGTCATGGCGTGTTCGATAGCGGGACCAATGCAGATAATGGTGATCTTTGCTTCGTGATGGAGTACATGGAAGCAGGATCATTGCATGATCTGTTACGAGTCCGTCGAAAGCTACCTGAGAATATCATCTCTGTTGTGGCAGGTCGGGTCTTAGAAGGGCTCAGGTATCTGCATGGGATGCACATTGTACATAGAGATATCAAGCCATCAAATTTGCTGATCAACAGTCGGGGAGAGGTCAAGATTGCAGATTTTGGGGTCAGCCGGGTGCTAGCGGGGATGCTCGACACATGTGACCCATATGCGGGGACGTGCGCATACATGAGCCCGGAGAGGTTCGACCCAGACAGGTGGATTGGAGACCAGTATGATGGGTTTGCAGGAGATGTGTGGGCATTGGGAGTGGCTGTGTTGGAATGCCATATGGGTCACTTTCCTCTGATTGCACCTGGGCAGAAGCCCGATTGGGCGACACTAATGTGCACCGTATGCTTCAGTGAGCCACCGGAGATGCAGGAGACAGCGTCATTGGAATTCCAGAGCTTTGTTCATCGATGCTTGGAGAAAGACTGGAGGAGGAGAGGGACTGTCTCGGAGCTTCTTAGCCACCCTTTTGTGGCAAGGTGCACCTCTTCGACAGAAGGTCTGGTTGATGATTTAAGTGGTTGAGTTACAAAGGAAGTTTTGTTTTCGGTTTTCCTTATAATGTCGTCCTTCCCAACTAGTTTTTGTTTCTTGAGGAATGCAAGCAAGCAACTCGTTTTTTTTTTTTTTTTTCTCATGAGTACAGTTTTTCTTAACTAAATTTACAGAAAGAAAAAAAAAATACAGCATTTTTTCTCTCACAGAAATAACAGATTACACTAATGTTTGGCGCATTCTTTCATGTATTTTGCTAACTTAAACCATGAAGATGACGAGAATAAGGTGCACACTGGTAGAAATCTGGGGTGTGGGGGTGTAAAATCTGTATGTTTGGTCTGACAGAGAGAATGTGAAACATGGTTAGATGGCAAAGAATGATACAATGTGAAGAAGAATGGCTGAATTAAGGAAGATGGATGGAGATCTCAAGGCAATCAAGAAGCACCCAGATGACGAAGCTGCGAGCTTGTAGGATTATAAAGCAGTCACTGAGGATCTTCGATGGCATATTGCTGGGTGTCAATGTACAGCATCCATGGAATATGTGATTAAGAATCTTCTGCAACCGAGTTTCCAACACTAAACAAGGTAGCCCAATAGGATGGATTTGAGCCACACCACCGCCCCCCACCATGGATCATTCCTTTATAGTCAGCAATGAGAGAACACTCTGAAGGATAGGTCGATGAACATATTTGACGCGACTATTTGGGGACCCAATAATAATAATCAGAAAAAGTCGGGATACCTCGCTATTCAAACTTTCTTACCTGGCTGCGATGACTGAATACTCCATAGATCAGATCAACTCAGTCGGGTATGGGTCCATCTCTTCAATTCAATTGGTCATCAGGTTTGGTCGAGATATAATCAGGAAGAAGGCTAATCTTGTTTCTCTCCAATTCGAAGGATGGGCTTATATCATTTAAAAGGACTGCTAGGTTCTGAGAACATTAGAAAAGGTTTTATCGTTTTATGTCTGTTGTACCATACACATGGCCCAACTAACTACAAACTGATCTGGATCATTCAATGATCAGCTCTCTCTCTCTCTCCCTCTCAACTGTCCACTCAAGAGCAAAAACTAAGCTTAAACTTGGATAAAAAAAAGGAAGTGGCGACAATCTGACTCACATATATTAGGATTTCCAATTGCACAATCCAGATCGATTCATAGGTGGGCAATTATATACGGCATAGGGTACAAACCACGTAATGTCCCTTCAAACAATTTCCTAATCATTTTAGCTGACCCATATTCCACCGCTTCGCAGTTTCTGTTTGCTTGTGCAGAGGACCACCTGAAAGAAAATCCGCAGAAGTAGAAAATGAACAGATAAATAAAAAAGCGGTGATATTAAGATTCTTAATTATATGGCATAACAGGCATAGAAATAGAGCATTGAAATCTAAAAAGGTGACTTTTATAGTAATAGTTATAGCTATGAGTGAGCAAATACACTCTGGATGCAGAGCATTGCAGTGCTTCTTAATGTCAGATAAGAGCTCAAAATTAGGTGGTCATTGAAATCCTCCTTGTTATGGTAAAACCTTGAAAGAATGGCTACAAATACAATAGTAAGCTGGTTATGTGAAGAAAAAATAAAGTCGTAACAATAATCAGCTAAATAAAATGGAACTGATTGAAAACAGACAACACTTGAACTACAAAGATTCAGTACCATATTCAACCACACTGAATTAGAGTTGACAGAGCATAACCATAAGTAGCTGACTGGTTAAAATACTCCTATTTTTCTCAGCAAGAGGAACCCCAAGGAACCCATTGTAGACCATGAGGACTGTCCACCAACAATATAGCAGTTCAGGTGTCCGACAAGATGGATTTTACATATGAGACCTCCTAGGCCAAATATAATGCTAACCATCTTGTCTCCCATATGGTCAGAAATGGAGAGGAGCATTTCAAAAAAGAAATTTATGAAACAGATGGTTAAAAAATGTTATCCAATTGATGACCTAGGAGATCACTTAGGTATGACCTGTCAAATGATGGATACCACCCCTGTATGTGCCGCACGACCACTATGCCGTTGGTAGACCTTCCTAAATCCTAATGGTCTTTCATACAATGGGTGACTCATATTTCTTCTTCTTAGGAACCTTAAGAGCCACTACTTGTCACAAGGCATAGCAAATTAGCTCTGTGCAAGTTAATGTCACAGTGTACGTTAGAATGTTATCAAAGCAAAAAAAAAGTTCCCCTCAGTATGTTATAAGTGGAGCTACCTAACCAAAATCAAAAATAAAAAGTTCATAGAATAAAAATAAACAGAAGTGTTCTTCCCGGAAAAACAAAGCAAACTATTTATTCTTAGAGAAAGAGAGAGAGAGAGCTATTTATTATTACCAACAAATAGAAAAGCTACTTATTATGATCATTTTTGTTACTATTTTGTGGATGAGTCGGCAACATAATCAACATGTTGGGTAAAGAATCAATTCAATGCAAGGTATCATGAGGTCCATTCATACTTCAATAACTCGGTTCAAGGAAAAGTTAGCGCTAATAAAGAACGGGAATACTAATTGCAGCTTTCCAAGTAAATGATAATGCAGGAACTGGAAACAGGAAAAAGAAAAAAGGAAAGAAATTGACAGGAATAACAATCCCTGTATCTCTTCTTTTTTTTGTCAAAATACTTCAATCCATGACTAGACTAGACATTTTCTGAAAAACGGACAACTTTAATCGGCGTCAAGTCCTTCCTCAAATTGTTCTCCAGGGAACCATCTCAGCAAGCAATTATCTTAACAGAGATTTCCTAGAGATAAAAAGGAATTTGTGTAATTTTTTAAACTCTCAAACCCATTATAAGGTGATCCACACCTTCTGATTAAATGAAATCTAAGTATCAATCCAATCATATTGTTGAAAATCGATCTTCCATGAACCAGTAAAAAATAAAGAGAACAAAAAAGATCAATCATGCAGACACAACAGATTTATGTGGTTCGGCAGTGTGCCTATGACCATGGGTGAGGAGCTCTTTCACTATCTCTAAACAATTAGAGTTACAATAGTTTTCTCTCTCAATGTACAAGTGAAACCCTAACACCCTTTAAAAAATATATAAAATCTCAAGTGCAATGAAATACCCAAATTACCCCCAATACAAGTTGGACCCTTGTAAAGATGTGGCTTAATGAACAATAAAGGGTCGCTCTACGGGTGCCCACGTCTTTCGGGGACCAAAATGCCCCTCCTCTGTTTGGGCACCCACCCCATCTCCTTCGTCTCCTCTCTCTCTCCTCTCTCTACTGTAACTCTCAATCTCTCCCTCACTCACCGTGGGGGATAAAAGCCCAGAGAGAGAGAGAGAGGAGGCGAAGAAGGGGTGAGTGCTCAAACCGGGGGGCCCAACCGAAAGACGTGGGCACCCGTAGAACGACCCAACAGTAAAATCCCTACATAACAGTATTCGTGTAGAATACAAGATACCTAACACAACACACGATAGACGGGGCCGTGCTTTTGTCAAGGTACTCTGATAATTCTCAAACACCAACGCCTTGAACCAACGGTCAGAACTTCTTCTCCCAACCATTGGGCATTGCATTCATCATGAAAACCAGATGGCAATGATCATCCGAAGGGTATAGCAAAATAGGATCCTCAAAGAACTGAATAAAGTCAATAATCACAAAAGGAAACTGCCTCAATTGACCCTATCAGCATCTACCAAATTTGCTTCTCCATGAATATGGGTACCAGATAAAAATCCTCATGAGGCAAAACATCAGAGAGCTCAACCACCGTCGAAGTTGGAGTGAGATGACTCTTGGGGAAAAACTCGGCAGCATCATCCTGGTTTTGGCCCGATGCATACAGGTTTTCAAGAAATGCATGTATTGTTTTTCCAGGGGATGACCAAATAGATCTCAGAAAGTTGGTAAGCATTTCGTATGACAGTTCAAACCACATTGTAAATCTGGATTCTTCGAATTACAGTTGATGAACAACTTTATATCTTAATTATAACTATATAAACCGAAAATTCTAAATATTTAACAACAAAAAATGGTGGGATTGAAGGACTTACCTGGCCTTGAAATAAGATGGATTTGAGAGCGAGGTCCAGCAAACTTCCAGTTATCTTCATCCAAGGACTTCACCTCCTTGTGGAGCGAAGCCATCAAATCAGATTTCAGAACTGCAAACAAACAAAACAAAACAAAACCACAGCTCACACAATGAGAATTTAACTCCATTAAACAACCCGAAGAAGCCCTAGAAAAACCCTAGAACCATGAAAATCAGATAAATTACCGAGTAGAGCCTCGTCCTTGCGATCTTGAGCAGAGATGAGATCAGTAGGGAAATGGGGGGAAGAGCTGTCATCGGAGGCCAAAGCGGTAGCGCCGCTACTTCCTCCCTGTCCTCCGCCTCCGCTCGTTGCCGCTGACACTGAAGAATGAGCAGGTGAGCTCATCCTCGCTCTCGCTGGAACACTCTCCAGATCTGCCGAGAATATATCCCTGAAATTCCGTGCGGCGACACTGCACCGTGACGGAAAAAAATTGCACACCAGTAGAATTCAAGAATTGGCGGGGAAAATTGTAAACCAGTCTCCGCCTCTCCCACGCCAAAACTTTGAAATTTCTAAATGAATTGTAACTTCGTATAAAAGTCGGCCGTTATAACTATAGGGCTGGGATATTGCCACACCAAATTTTGGAAGGCACCCACTCAAACCAAAAAAAAATCATGGTGTGATAAAAAGATATTTTTGTCCCTTTAATATCTAATGCCACCCACCATAAACAAAGGAGTTGCAAACCCTAAAAAGACACAAAGGAAGCTGAAGGAGTGCGTGTGGTCTCTCCTTGTTGCCAAAGGAGAACGTGAGTTCCCAATCTATTCTGCCGAAGAAAAACGTAGGGTTCACACTCTCTTCCGCCAAAGAAGAACGTTGGTTCTCTCAAGCTCTCAGTCTAACGCCCTATTGTGTGAGGAAATCGTGAGTTTGTTGCCAAAACGATCGTAGTTTGCAAAATCCAAGTGGAGAAACAAATGGAGGTACGTTCTCTCCCTAATGTGTGATTGTTGTTTGTGTTTTTTATAAATATACAACAATTGTAAGAGTTAAGTTTGAGTTCATTCTTTATTTTCATTCAAATGGAATTTCTAAAAACCCAAAGTTTCCTCAGAGTTCATTTTAATGGGTTGTTTCATTTAAATTTCGTTCAAAAAAATTTATTATTTGTTCAAATAGATTAAGTTTTTGTTTTTTTGCAATCTTACATTCATTTTACATTACTAATTGTAGAAATCGGATGTTGAAGATGCAAACCTCCTTATGTAGGGCTGTCAACGGATACTATTCGGATCGAATATAAGCATATCCGAATCCGAAAAAAAATATTTGATATCCGAATCCGATTCGATATCTGACGGATATCCTAAATCGATATTCGAATTCGTATCCGATTAACGTTTCGGATATCCGATAATATTCGATCCGAAAATTGGATATATATAATACATTATAGTATTTACATAATAATAAAAATATATGTAAAATAATTATAAATATTGTATTTTTATGTAATAAATATTATTTAATATGATAAATATTATATATAATAAATATAATTTATAAATATTAAATATAATTATTAATTAATCTATCGGATCGAATATTATCAAATCAAATACATCAATATCCGAATCCGAATTCGATATTCAAAATTTTCGGATAATATCTGATTTTTCGAATACGGATTCAAATCGAATTCGAATTTTCGACTATCCATTGACAGTCCTATCCTTATGCAACTCTAATATTTCGAAGAAGTGCAACAAGCGGTATGAATGTCTTTAATGATATTTTTTTTGTTAAGTATAAATAAGAAAATCTTAGTATTATATTTGTTCATTAACTATGTTGATATCCCTTTTAATCTAGGAGCCGGTTTCTACTTGAAATGGGTTAGAAATATACGAAGAATTTAATTTAACAGATACGTGGCGATGGAATTTGTGGTTATAGAGCCGTGGTGGGTTTGCTCGGGATGGATGAAGAAACTGGGTGGAGGCAAGTAAGACATGACCGCTTCTTAGTGAGCTACAATTCCATGGCAATTGGATTTGTCAATGGTGATCATTTAATAAAACTTTTTTTCTAATAGATGGATGTCCAATATTGTCCTGGAGAAGGTATCGACTTGACGTAGTCGAAGGATGGATCCAGCCATACTTGTGACAAATGAAGAAATTCGAAGAATTTTTTACTACCAACGTTCCATCACAGGAAGGACCAGTTGAGATCATTAGTATTTGAGGATTTCAGGTTAGATTGACATGCGTGTCACTTTTTGATTGGCTTGCGCGCCACTTTTGAATATATTGTGGTTATATATATTTTGGTATTAGTGATACACCATATATGGCACCACTTTTTGATTGGCCTGCGCGCCATTTGTGGATATAATGTTGATGTATATCTGTAAATTGATGTTGAAATTTTGGGCCTGCGTGCCATGGTTTTTTAGGACTGCAAATTAGATTTTTTGGGCCTGCGTGCCATGATTTTTTTGGGACTACGTGCCATAGTTTTTTTGGACTTGCGAGCCATAGTTTTTTTGTACATTTGTTGAAATTACCATACAATGAAATACAAGTTACCACTTTGTACATAGATTGTGTACAAGGCAATTTATTTGGATATCATTTGTGACGGATAAAGAAAATCAGGCAAAAAAAATCAAAGGACTTGTTTAGTACCCCAAACGGTATTGAACTACCGAGCTCCTATACCGGATTTCGGTTAGCTCTTACCGTTTGAGATTACACATCCTGGTAGGTGCCAACAGTAGCCCCTTACCGTTACTCTTGTAACAATTTCCGTAGGTACCTACCGTTTTAATGTGAACATACACGACCCTATCCTACTGTTTGAACCTACCAACGCTAGTATATGCAAACGGTAGCCTCTTCGTTTCTCGTATTCAAATATTGGTAGGTTCCTACCGTTTTAGTAAAAATGGAGACGACCCTGTCCTACCATTTCCCTTGTTCAAATATCTGTAGGTTCCTACCATTTTAGTGAAAATGGACACGACCCTGTCCTACCGTTTAAACCTACCCAGGCAGGTAGGTGCAAATAGTAGCCTCTTATGGAGTCCCTGCTTTGGTAGGTTCCTACCGTTTTAGTGAAAATGGAGACGACCCTGTCCTACCATTTCCCTTGTTCAAATATCTGTAGGTTCCTACCATTTTAGTGAAAATGGACACGACCCTGTCCTACCGTTTAAACCTACCCAGGCAGGTAGGTGCAAACAGTAGCCTCTTATGGAGTCCCTGCTTCTAATTTTGATAGGTGGATACCGTATTGCATTAATACATATCGGTAGTTCATTACGTTTGAGGTCAAAAACTCAATTTTTTTTTCATTTGGGGTCAAAGCCTTAACCCAACTAAAGATAGTAATTCAAGTGCCTTACATTGGTAGTAAACCAACCGTGCCCACAAAATCCTGTTATCTTCACCAACCATGCCAACCACTACTAAACAAATCCATCAAACCTATGAACAATGATAGGTTTAGATAGATGAAAAATACATGAAATGCACAAGAATATGCTTAGATTGAAAATAAACAATTTTACTAGAACGTCATTACAATGTTGAAATATGCTTTTAAAGATCCAAGCCAAAGTATTTATAATCCCGAACAAGTTTTTCTCAAAAACTAACAAACGTCTCTGGGCACCACCTTTCTACAAATGCTGACACTAGAGCTTTGCTTACAACTTTGTTCGAGTGGACCAATGAGAGCAAACCCAAACTCTCATCCTACACCTAATTAAACCTGATGTCTTCATTATCTACATTCCATGATGCTATCTTCATCCCATGATGTAGACATCTAAGGACACCCCAATCCTACAAATAATAATATATCAAAATTAGATGAATGTTACATATAGTTTAAAAGAAAAGACTTTGATCATTATAAAAGAAATTTCATATATACCTGTCCCTCCCAAATTTCAAAAGCAACGTGGTTTTTGAAACAGGAAAGTAATCCGATATCTTCAGGACCGCTTGAAAATCCAATAGTAGATCCTGAGGCATCAGTAGCTTGTGTCTAGATAGGCTTTACACCTGACAGGTCTTCTTCAACTACGCCGACAACCTCAGATTATACACCTCGATCTTGATCACCATCTCTTAAACTCCGATTGCACACCTCAATCGCCAAGTCTAGCTACATTCCTTCGCTGCTTCACAAAAGAAAAATAAATGATAATAAAAAGAGTGTTTTAATTTGTTCTTACAACCCTAGAGACAACAAGGTAAAATAGTGTTGGTTCTCAAGCCCCAGGAGTTGGAAAGTAAACATTTAGACAATTTGATAATAATGACAAAGAATAATATACTTAAGATGCTAAAAAGACTCTAGGCTCCCCTATTCCACCCAAAACCCATTGCTCAAATACTGCAATGCAGCTCCATTAAGTCGCCTCCAAGTCTAATTTTTTTTCCAGACACAATGGCAGTCCAAAAAGGCCCTAAATATCAGCCTCTTTCTTAAAAAGATTTTAGTGACTTCATGAGTTCAAATTTCACCTCCCAGAGTTTCATAATGTGGAATCAAACTACTACATTGCTTGTCAGCTACTGATAATAGAAAATGCTGAAAATAAAAATGATTCACTTGTAAAGAAAATATTTGCCTTCGAAATTATTGAATTAATCAATCATTTCCAAGAACATTCGAATCAATGGAGGAAAACCTACTAATTAAATACATTAAAAATGAAAATTAAAGCCAAAAGAAAATCACATTTTCCATATTAGAACAAGGCCAGTATGGTACACCAAATCTATTAAGATCTAAACCACACCAAATAATTTACACGATTCAATTCTTCAAATTATATGGCTAACCCATGATTCAATTTGTGTAATTCACAAAACCCAGATGCAGAATTGAATCATATTACAGGAAAAATAGAAACTAAATTGAAAAAATATATAGTTTACAAGAGGGACAAGAGATTTGGAAGTAGATGCAGGGCAATTAGAGAATAGAGGAGATGAATGTGGGTAGATTTGAGATTGGGGGTGTAACGCCCCGGGCCCGCACTAGTCGAATATTGTCCGCTTTGGGGTCATCCCCCTCACGGCTTTGTTCTTGGTACGTGCCCTATGGCACGCCCAAAAGGCCTTCAACTAGTTTACGTCCGGCTTGCCCTTATAGCCCAGTCTCCGGACGCTTCCTTATCCGATGTGGGACTAAACTCATGCACCCCTCCCCTGCCTACCTTCCCCCCTGCCTACTGTTCGACGGCTCCACGCGGCATCCCGGTAACCATTTTCTACCCAGCGCTTGGATGGGCCGGCGCTTGGATGACTGGGCCATGACATTCACCCCACCCGACAGGATGAGCCGTCATCGGCTTTGATACCAATTGTAACGCCCCGGGCCCGCACTAGTCGAATATTGTCCGCTTTGGGGTCATCCCCCTCACGGCTTTGTTCTTGGTACGTGCCCTATGGCACGCCCAAAAGGCCTTCAACTAGTTTACGTCCGGCTTGCCCTTATAGCCCAGTCTCCGGACGCTTCCTTCTCCGATGTGGGACTAAACTCATGCACCCCTCCCTTGCCTACCTTCCCCACTGCCTACTGTTCGACGGCTCCACGCGGCATCCCGGTAGCCATTTTCGACCCAGCGCTTGGATGCGTCGGCGCTTGGATGACTGGGCCATGACATTCACCCCACCCGACAGGATGAGCCGTCCTCGGCTCTGATACCAATTGTAACGCCCCGGGCCCGCACTAGTCGAATATTGTCCGCTTTGGGGTCATCCCCCTCACGGCTTTGTTCTTGGTACGTGCCCTATGGCACGCCCAAAAGGCCTTCGACTAGTTTACGTCCGGCTTGCCCTTATAGCCCAGTCTCCGGACGCTTCCTTATCCGATGTGGGATTAAACTCATGCACCCCTCCCCTGCCTACCTTCCCCCTGCCTACTGTTCGACGGCTCCACGCAGCATCCCGGTAGCCATTTCTGACCCAGCGCTTGGATGGGCCGGCGCTTGGATGACTGGGCCATGACAGGGGGGAGATAAGAGAAACTGACAGGGCAACGAGAAATCACATTTCGCTAATGTAGCCAACTTATACATTTTAACCAACACGTGGTGTGCAAAAAAGGTAAAAAAAGGCATACACTCAACATTTGTAAAACGATTGGTAGAAAAATAGAATAAATGATACAAAAATTACTTACCTTCCTCGTTTGACGCTTTTGGTACGATGATTCAAAGTCTTTTTGGTGAAATCCTTGACTTGGGTCTTCACGATCACGAAATGGGTATATGGAGATGCGATTTCCATCGAAGAAGGTGAAGGATGTTTCGGTTTGACAAAGGAAAACAGTTCTTCAGCGCTTCGGTCCTTGGAAACAAAGAAGAAGATAGACTCACGAAGATGAAAGCCGGAGAAGAACTCTCGATCTCCATTGAAAATTTCCAGCGATTTCTCTTTTTTCACAATAGGTGGGTGGCATTGTAAAAATATTAGAATATGGGTGTCTTTCATAAAAACCATTTACCATGGTGGGTGGTTTAAAAAGTGGGTGCCTTCCAAAATTTGGTGTGTGGCAATATCCTGCCCCTAACTTTATAACGGCGCTATTTGGTAACTGCATGGGTCCCACCTTTAAGGGTCAATTTAGTTCCTGATTTGCGCAAAAAAATCAGAGTAAAACTTTGTTGATAGCGCTCGAACCCAAAATCAGCCTGATTAGTGATTTACAACCTTTGGATCTTCGCACCTAAATAACGCTCAAATTCCTACAGTTAAAATCAACCCATGAAAATAACTTCAATCCAACACTTAGAAATCTCTAATCGGGCTGATTTTTTTGCTTGCAGGTACACCGAGAGACTGACCAAAACCAATCAGAGCCCACAATACGAGCCACATGGAACACTATTAGTGGGCACTGGCAGTATGGATGTTTGGCCAGTCCCTCAGTGGACCTACTAATCCAAAATTAGCCTGATTAGTGATTTACAATCTCTGGATCTTTGCACTCAAATAACGCTCACTAATGCTCAAATTCCTACGGTTAAAATCAACCCATGAAAATAACTTCAATCCAACGCATAGAAATCTCTAATCAGGCTATTTTTTGTTTGCAGGTCCACCGAGGGACTAACCAAACATCCATACGGTCAGCACCCTCTAATAGTGTGCCACGTGGCTCATATTGTGGGTTATGACCGAAGTTTTACTCGCCTGTCAATCTGTCATCAAAGGTTTACTCCAAAAAATAAGATCAGCTTTAGTTTTGGGACTGTTTGTTAAACTGAAATTTCAGCACTATGTCTGAATTTTTGAGTTTTCAGACATTTGTGAAAGGGTCGTGATGTAACAAGGTATACCTGAGATCTTTTTATTTGCGGAAGCGGCATTTTTGGTAGCCACCTCTGCCATCTGGGCCCACTGACCGCATGGATGTTTAGCCCACACCTTAGTAGGCATTCACACCAAAAATCAGCTTGTTTGATGATTTTTAGCCGTTGGTTTTATTACCAAAACAAATGATTGCATTCAACGGCTATAGAAACGCCTTAAAAAGTGCTAAAATCTAATGGTTATAGATTACCAATCAGGGTGATTTTTAGTGTGTATATCCACCAAGGGATGGGAATATGGGATAAACATCCATGCGGTCAGTGGGCCCAGATGACAGCTATAAGTAACAAAAATCGTGCTTCTGCATTTCAAACAGTTTCAGGCATACCTTGTTACATCTTTTTCCTTTGTGAAATACAGATGTGTTTGGTAACGAAAACAATAAGTGCTGAATGGCTAAGTGAAATATTCGGTGATTTTTTCAGTCACCCTAACGCGCTAAGTGATTTGCATTCATGTAATATTTATTTTCTACCGAATATGTCCTTCAAATTTTTTTCATATGACAACATTGCCCTTGAAGATATAAAAATCCTATTTTATGAATGGGTCGCTCTACGGGCACTCACCTCTTTAAGCCGGGCACCCACAAAATAAATCAATTTTTGAGGATCAAATTGCCCTTTCCTATCCCTTTACAGTTTTGTTTGGGCATCCACACTGAAAAAAAAGCGAAGAAGAAGAAGAGGAGGAGGAGGACGCCGCTGCCGTAGGTACGTTTCTCTCTCTTTCTCACACATATAACACCTCCTCCCCCAGCCACCGTGTTGGTGGTGGTGTTGGAGTAGTGGTGATCGATGGTGGAATTGGTGATGGTAGTGGTGGTAGAGTTTGTGGTGGTGGTGGTGATGGTGGAGTTGGTGGTGGTGTTGGAGTGGTGGTGGTGTTGGAGTGGTGGTTTGGAGCACCCCATACTCCCACAAATGGATGGACAATATGCAGCAAGCCCGCAATTTTTTTTTGCCTCCACGGCCTGGAACTACCGTGGCTACCATGGCCACCCTGACACCCACGGCCAAGAGCCCAAGTTAGAATTTTTTTTTTTTTTAATTTTAATGTGGGTGCCCAGCAAAATGGGGTGCCCAAACAGGGGCCCTCTAATTGGCGTGGGTGCCCATCAAATGTTGATGCCCAGCCGATGGCCGCCCGTAGAGCGAACCTTTATGAATCTCTTTTACACGGTCTCCTTCTCCTCTTCAACTTCAACGAAGAATCAGCCTCCCGACTTCGATCTCGACGGTCACAGGTACGTGATCCAGCTCAGCTCCTTCTCTTCTCTCCTCCCTTCTTCAGGAAACCCTAACGTTAGGGTTTAAGAAAACCCTAGATTATGGGTTTGCAGATCTCCACCAAACCCTAACGTTATTGAAACTGATTTGCATAATCAATGTGGCGTTTGTTTTCATTCTCCATCTCTAATAGGTCTTCAATATCCATCATAATCAACTAATGATGGAAGCATCTCTCTATTTATGGCGAACTTATCATTGTTTTGATACTTAGAGTGTCATCAACGGTGAATATCTGGATAATGTTTGTTAGATGGTACTTGGAAATTTTGCTTCATTTCCACAACAAATATCTCTAAAATAGCTGGTTTTATGGTGTGTTTCCTATCTCCATGTTGACAATCTACTCAGCTTTCATATTCCAATATCTTGTCTAACCTTTAATTTTAATTCAAAACTCAATACCGATCTTGAATCCCATATTTTTTTTTGTGTTGCTGTTAATTTCTTATGCAACTAGATTTTTGGGGGTTTGTTTCTCTTATCATCTTTTATTATATAGTTGAATGGCGAAGTGGGATTTATGTTGCTGACCTTAGTTGGAATAAGGTGTAGATGGTAGATTATGATGATGTTTCTCTTATCTTCTTCAGTGAAGATTTGAGGCACTTGTGATTCAGAAATAGGGTTGGATTCATCTACCTTTGAGGCAACTTTCTTTCGAAATCTTTTGGATAACACCGGACATGGTTGCATTCATTTACTTGGACAAACCAACTTCAAGAGAAATCCTATCCCTATCTGAAACCATTCATAATGTTATTTTTTTATCATTGGGTATGAATTTTGGCTGATCCCACAGCCTGTCTTTGGCCCAGATAAGAATTATAACGATATGCATTGGTGGATGGGTGTTTTTCTCTGGTAGGCCATTATTATGATGAACATATTGGTATGGCGTTAATGAAAGATTATGTGTAAAGTATTCTTAGACAAATCAATTCACAATTGGAGGGCTGGTTTCAGCATGTTCTGTTACCAACTCACAATGAGTTGTTGCTGGACTCTGGCATACAGTTGGATTTCTGCTGAAGGTGATGTGTATACATTTGGAGGCAATCAATTTGGGCAGTTAGGAACTAGTTCAGATCAGGCTGAGGTACCCCTATTAATGAATTACTCTATATTCTTCAGAGATAAGAAATAACAAGAGGAAAGTGAGGTACCTGTTGGAGAGCCGCATGTGTACCATTGGCATAGTTGTAAACATGACACATGCAGCGAGAGGAACTACAAATACCCACCTAGCCTGATTAATGATTTCTAAACGCCAGATTGAAGTCATTTTCATGGGTTAATTATAACCGTGGAATTTGAGAATTATTGAGCATTATTTGTGGAACAAATATCCAAAGGTTTGAAATCGCTAGTCAAGCTGTTTTTTGGTATGTAGGTCCACCTTGGATGGACCAAACATCCATACAGTCAGTGTCCTTTACGAGTGTGCCACATGGATGATCACTACCATTTGATCTAGAAACTTTTGAAAAATGGATGATCATGATTACTTGGGTTTGGTTCTTAGGAGGATGTTAGACATATAATCAAAGAAAAAGGAATTTTGAAAAATGGATGATCACGTAGTCCCAAGTACTTTTTGTTGTCCTCTATTGCATTACAAAGAACTAAAATGTATTCCTGATAGGTATTAGTGCATGTGTTAGTATAAATATTTGTTCTACTTTATATTTGTGTTGCTTTTAGAACTTGTCTAGTGATTTCTTAAATTTTTGAGATTTTATGTTCTTTTGCATAGGGATGGCACAAACTGGGGATCCTGGTAGGGGCAAGTTGAGGAAATCCAGCAGATAAAAAACTCTTTATAGATCTTTGTCTCCAAGAAGCAAGTAATGGAGGAAGAGTGAGAGGAACATTGAAACCTACTTCTTGGACTAGAATTAAAGAAGAATTGAAGAAGCAACTTGGAAAAAGTTTTACCCCAGAAACAATTGATGAATACTTTGAACTACATGAAGAAACAATACTTTGGACTATGAAAAAGGTTATAAGGGCAAATATGTCAAATAGCCAATGTTTAGACATTTTAGTTTATGTTTACCAAACAGACTTAACACTTAATTTTCAGATATCAGGACATTTTTAGCCAGTTTACCAAATAGACAACACTTAAACTTTAGTACTTTATATTCCGCACTTTAAGCTTTTAGCACTTAATTCAGATTTCAATGATAAGTTTTCAGTTTAACAAATGGACCCTGAGCAATGCCAGTTGACAAACTAAGCAAACATTGTTGACACCGCTCTGAACATCTGTTGACAAACTAGTGAAGAACCGTTGACAGTGACTAAGCAACGCTTGTTGGCAAACTATGAATTAAATGTTGACAGACTAAAAGTAAACTGTTGACATTCTCCGCATAATTTGCTGTTTCGATAGTGTGTTGCAGGTTTTATTGCACTATGGAGATGGAGCAATATTTAGATCTCATATGTTGCTATAATGGAGTAATGGAAGAGAATGAGGGCCGATGGATTTATAAAGGAGGGAGTCAGAAGATGCGAAATTTTTCTACAAATACATCTTTTTTCGATTTCGTACGTATCTTGGAAGGAGTCAGCCAAATAGAACTTGACAAAATGCGCATATCCTTTAAGAATGCCGTATCTGGTTACGCATGTGCTATCGATGATGAAGTTGACTATAGTGCAATGTTGAATAAGCATAGAAGGAGCCCAGAACAACCCATTATCATATGGATTTTAAAGCATGCAAGAGAGTCAACAAGTCTCCCTCAATCAGTGCATCTGACTCCTTCCCCAACACAGTCAACAGATGCTGGGGTATATGTCCCCATTTTTGAGGTAGGGGTGGAATATGGGACTCAACCAACGGATGTAGGACGTGGTACTGAAGTAGATCCTTTGATTACATCATCTTTAAACGGCGAGCATGGTGATAACCAATGTGTGCGAGATGGGACTGATGCAATGGAAGTAGGACAAGGTATTGAAGCAGATGTTGATGTGCAATCGTCTGACGATGACAATGACAGACCAGTTGACGGAGCCGAAGATGAAGATGATGCACTCACAACGTCTTCTGATGTGATTGAGTGTGCCCCATATAATGAAACACCCCTTACAGGAGATAAATCATTTTTCGTTGGTCAACGTCACAATAACAAACAAAGCCTTGAAAGGGATCTCAGAACATATGCAGTGGAAAATCATTTCAATCTTAAGCATAGAGCTAGTTCTCCAGATCGAATTATTAAAGCATGTCTTGGAAAGGACTGCACATGGCGCATTTATTGTACACGATTAGAAGGCACGCCAATTTTTACAGTGAGAAGCTACAGAAATGAACACACATGCGGACTAAACATGAAAGCTTCTGGAAATTTGCAGGCGTCTAGCAAATGGGTTGCAGAAATAATCACAAATAAGTTAAGAGAAAACTCATCTTTGAGTCCCAAAGATATTCGAACAGAAATGCAACAACAATATGGTGTTGATATCTCATATAAGGTAGCATGGGTTGCCAGAGAGAATTGTCTTCGGAAGGTATGAATGGCATGCGCTGATTATTATTCAATTATTGAATTTGTTGACAAATTAGTTTATTTATGTTGACATGTTGAAACATAACTGTTGACATACTGGTTGTGAACCTTTAACAAACTGTTTAAGAACTGTTGACAGTCTACAAATTAATTGTTGACAATGTGGTGGCGAATAGTTGACAGATGTGTTATATACCTGTCAACAGCTACACCGTAAGTTTTCATCAGTTATTTTTTCAACTTGTCAACAGTTATGTTTGGCAGATGTTTCTTCTGAACTTGTCAACATTTACCGTTTAACTTGTCAATAATAGAGTTACTTCAAAATTTGTCAACAGTAACTATTACTGGGCTAGACTTTACCTTTTGAAGTACTAAAACTTTGTTATTTGAATGGCAGATCAGGGGTAACTTCAGTGAATCCTATCAATTGCTCACAAGTTATTGTGCTGAGCTCAAAAAATCAGATCCAGATGCGTTTACGGACATATTAACCGTGGGGAATGAAGAACGTTTTCAAAGATTTTATTGGACATTTGGACCTACAGTCAGAAGTTATAGGAGAACGTTGCGTCCAATTGTGTTGATCGATGGCACACACTTAAACGGAAGGTATGGTGGAATACTCCTTTCTGCCATTGCTATAGATGGAAACTCATCAGTTTTCCCCCTAGCATTCGCAATAGTTGAATATGAAAATAATGAGAGTTGGAGTTGGTTCCTTAAGCATTTCGGGGATACTGTCGTAGGCTTCGAGAATCCATTTCTCCTTCAATCTGATAGGCATCCTGGCATTTTGTATGCCGTACCTCGGGTACTTCCGAATGCAATTCACGCATATTGTGCACATCATATATCCCAGAACCTTCCCGGTGGGGATGAAAATATTAAGGAAAAATTCCAAGCAGCAGCAGAAGCTCTCACTGAATATCAATACGAGAGGATAATGAGGTCAATCTCTACCGTCAGCATTGCTGCTTATGATTACATAGTTGCTATAGGAAAGGAGCATTGGGCCAGTGCATTCATACCAGGTAGGAGATATGGTGTTCTTTATACAACCCATGTTGAAAGCTGGAATAGAATGATATTAGTGGGAAGGGAACTACCGGTCACCTCTCTTGTCGAGGCAATACGTGCTAACTGCTCTGAGCATTTTAATACACATCGAGAAAAAGGCGATAAGATGAAGTCTAGATTGACCCCTTGGGCTGAAAGTCACATCTTCAGACAGAGAGAAGCAGGAAGACTCTTCACATCCATTCCTGCATCTATGACCCTTTTCCAAGTTCAAAGTCCAATGAGCCTAGACATGGTAGACTTGGAAAAACGGACTTGCACATGTAACTGGTTCCAAACAATGGGAATTCCCTGTGAGCACGCAATGAAATGCATTAATGATCGTAGCTTGGATGTCTATGAATTTTGTGAAAAATATTATATGGCTAAGAACTTCAGAGAGACTTATAAGGAGATATGGGTGCCTACAAGAGGAAAGGAACAATGGTTAATAGACGAGAACGATAAGAGAGTTGCTCCTCCAAAGGAAAAGGTCATGCCTGGTCGTCCTAGAAGGGTCAGAAAACATTCCAAAAGAAGAGTTCGTGTACAAAGGAACGTTTGTTCCAAGTGTAAAGTCAGAGGGCACAATAGTAAGACATGTGGCCGTCAACAGACGGACGAAGTCTAGTAACACGCCTAGTGCTTCAACCATATTTGACAAGGCGTGATATGTAAAAGGTCATCTATCATCGAAAATGTCAACTGGTACTTCGGAACTGTTAGAGTAAAGTTGCAAAGGTTTATTATGAACTTGTCAATGTTTACTTCAAGCTTGTCTACAATTACTTCAGAACTTGTCAACATTTATTTTATAACTTAAAAGTAGCTAACTCATCCATACTTGTCATGTTCAGAATTAATCCCAGAACTCAAGTGTTTGAACTTGTGAATGTTTAATTTTGAACTTTTCGACATATTTGAACTTGTCAACGTTGTGGCTTCTTTGTACTTGTCAATGCTTTATCGAGAATTTTTTCAACAAGCATTCTTGCCTTTTCTATCTCTTTCTTTCCTCTTCCACTGGCTTCTCATTGCCACCTTGCCTACTCCCTTATCTGTTACATCTAATACTTTCATTTTTTTGTACAATTACATCTATTACTAAGGAAGTTCAGAATTTGTCTACAGTTATTTTCTCTAAAATTACTTGTGAACTTGTAAATATTTACTTCTGAAATTGTCAACAGTTAGCGTTGAACTTGTCAACAATTATTTCATTGCTTGTCAACGTTTATTGTTGAACTTGTCAACTGAACCATTAATTTTGAACTTGTCAACATTTACTTCTGTATTTGCCATCGTGACATTAAGGTAGAGGTGCTTGACAAGGGTTTAGGGTTTCTGATTGCAACTAATGACTCCTAAGTACAAGTCTTTATCAATTCAATTACTTAAACTGTTAAAAAAGTGGAAACATGATGTAATTGAAACAAACTTTTTATATTTCATTTGTATCCTCAAAATACTTAAACAAACTCAACGCATTACTAACTCATCACCTCTACATCTTGCGAGATTTTTCCCTTCATATCTAGATATAGATTATCAAACTCCATCCCATTTGGGTTTGGTTCACGACACAAGAGAAACTAGGCGACTAACTCAGCACCTTTACATTGTCTCGTCGCCCGGTGTGAGGGAGTCCATAAGCCGACCCCATAGACAAGAATCGACTCGAGATCCTCAGAAGGGACTTGTTAATAGGCTCTAAATACTCTACAAAGATAACCTTAACAATTGTGTTCCCTGCTTCAATATCCTCGGACAATCCTCTGAAGAAATCTCCAACAAATTCAAAAGTTCCGAAAGCTCCAATGGCACTCCAAGAAGTCTCCACAGCCCACCAATGGTTTCAAAAGAACCTTTCCCAGCAAGGAACTCTCCTCGATGCCCGGAAAAGGGCATCGAGCCCTGCGCCAAGCAAACTCTTGATTATCGTGATTCACTATGGCAAATCTAGATCGTTAGATATTAGATATGACACTCCAAGACATTTTCTAGGTAGATATGAGTATCCCAAAGAATTCTCATCGAGCTCTGTACCAATCAATTGCATGATTGACACAATTTGTTGACAATACCGAGGGGTAAAATTCTCAAGATAGGCCTTAACTATCGACTTGTTGTCAACAGTTACTTCTGAACTTGTCAACATTTATCTTTGAGGTTGTCAACTGTTACATCTGATTTGTCAACAAATAGTTTGAATTTGTCAACATAAGTAACTGATGACAAGTTTAGAAGTAACTGTTGACAAGCTCAAAAGTAATTATTGACAAGTCAACAGTTTATAGTCAGTTTAGGACTATTTTGTGTAAACAATCGATTTTCTAGGGTATTTTAGTTCAAAATGCTCCTGTCAATAGGGGGATTTGTGAGGATATTTACGTATTAGATGTGATATTGGTACTGGGCTCGATGAGCCTTCTTTCGGATTTTTTTTATTAGTCTTTCTCTGGGATTTTCATCCCTCAGAAACATATACTTCTGAACTTTTCAATAGTTTTTTTTTTTTAATTTGTAAACGGACAGGCAATTAAATTTGAACTTGTCAACATTTACTTCTGAACTTGTAAATGTCAACATTTACTTCTGAACTTGTCAGGAGTACTTACGAGTTTGTCAACAGTTCAATATGAACTTGTCAATGTTATTTTTTAATTTGTCAACGAGCAATTTTGAAGTTGTCAACAGTTACTTCTGAACTTGTCAACAGTTCGTTATGAACGGTTATTTTTTAATTTGTCAACAGGCAAATTTGAAAATGTCAACAGTTATGTCTGAACTTGTCAATAATTATTTCTGAATTTGTCAAACGTTAATTTTGAACATGTCAACTCTACCCTATTTCTAATCTAATAAACTATTTAACAATTTAATTACTAAATTACACGAACCATGATGGTTACTGAAATAAACTTTTCAATTCATATCCACAAAATATAGACTTTCGGTATTACATTGACAAGACGGTCATGAGATCAGATTCTTTTCATATTTCATTCATATCCACAAGAGCTCTGGACTCTCAAGAAAGAAGTATTTGGTGCCATATGGACCCAGATGGAAGAAGACCAGTATCTACGACACGATCATGGCTTCAACTTACGAAATTAGAAAAGATTTGGTGCAATGCGATTAGGTGTAGAACCAAGGGAAGACAAAAGAAAAAGAAAAGAACAAGCCTTCCTCTTTAGATGAAAATAACACCATCTTCATGTCGTTAGGCCTTTGCTCGATGTGAGGGAGTCCATCAGAAAATGCTCCACATTTGTTTGCTCTTCACAAATCATAATATCCGTGGTTTATGTAGGTCCGCGGGCCAAACATCCATATGGATAGTGGTCTTTAAAAGTTTGGCACGTAGCTCAACACCTTGGCTGAACTCAGCACCAACACCACTAACTCGCCGGTGAAAACACGAGCCTAGACACTGCTTTGAAGAGAGCTTTTCCAAGTGGAGAAATAACGGGCTTTGGCCCTCTAAATAGGCAAAGGAGACTTAATCCACGTCACCAACGTGGCGCATCCAATGGTTTCAAAAGAAACCTTTCCAAGCAAGGAACTCTCCTTGAAGATTTCAAAGGGGTAAATCCCCATGAATGGCTCATCGAGCCCTGCACCAATCACTCGAGTGATTGATATGAGTCCCGAGGGGCACATGAGTGCTAAAATTCCAAATATGGCCCTTAAATCAGTACTATTTACCTTGACAGATATGTTCGTAGTTATCTTTGAACTTGTCAACTGTTAATTTGAACTTGTCAATATTTAAATTTGAAGCACATTCATTATGTAGTGGGTATGATGTGTACTCGACGAGAGAGGTCAGTTGGATTTGAGGAATTAGGGTTAGGGTTTGGTTTGGAGGAGAGAGAGAGAATAGAGAGTAGAGAAGAGAGGGAGAAAGGATGTCAATTGTGCTTAATTCACCATGACCCCATAAATCTTATTTATAGAAAGGGTTACATAAGAAAGACATGTATATCCCTCATAAGAGGAATTTACAGAACTACCCCTATACAAGTAAAATACGTATTTCTACGTATTTGATAACACTCCCCCTCAAGTTGGCGCATAGATATCTTTCATGCCCAACTTGCATAAACATCTATGAAGTTGCCAACCGGGAACTTATTTGGTGAAGACATCTGCTACTTGTTCATCTGTCTTCACAAAGGGGGTACAAATCTCTCCAGATACAATCTTCTCTCGAATGAAGTGGCGATCCACTTCAATGTGCTTGGCCCAATCATGTTGCATCGGATTGTGAGCAATGCTGATAGCCGCTTTGTTGTCACAGTATAAGCTCATGGGTCCCAAGACTGGAAAGCCAAGTTCAGCCACCAACATCTTCAGCCAGAGTATCTCACACAAGCCATGGGCCATTGCCCTAAATTCTGCCTCTGCACTGGATCTGGCAATTATTAGTTGTTTCTTGCTCCTCCAGGTAACCAGATTACCTCCCGCAAAGGTGCAATAGCCTGAGGTAGATCTCTTGTCATCCTTGGCACCAGCCCAGTCTGCATCAGTATATGACTCTACTCTCATGTGGCCATTCTTCTGAAAAAGGAGGCCTCGGCCAGGGGTAGACTTGAGGTATTTCAATATCCTGTGAGCTGCCTCTGAGTGAATTTTCGTAGGAGAATGCATGTACTGACTGATAACACCGACTGCATAGGCAATGTCTGGACGAGTCAAGGAGAGGTAGATCAACTTTCCAACCAATCTCTGAAAGCTCCCCACATCCTGTAAATGTATACTACTCGAGTCGGCCAGCTGGTGATTCTGCTCTATGGGTGTCTCCACTGGCTTAGCTCCCAGCTTGCCAGAGTCCTTCAATAGATCTATGACGTACTTCCTTTGTGAGATGAAGATCCCTTGGCTGGATCTTGCAACTTCTATGCCAAGAAAGTACTTGAGGAGTCCCAGATCTTTGGTCTCAAACTCGCTTGCTAGATGATCCTTTAGCTTAATTACCTCCTCTGCATCTTCCCTGTCAGAATGATATCGTCAACATAGACGATGAGGGTCGTAGTGCTTTTCCCTAGGTGCTTCACAAATAGGGTGTGATCGGCTTGGCTTTGAGTATATCCGAGCTTCTTCACTGCTAGAGTGAACCTCTCAAACCAAGCTCTGGGGGATTGCTTAAGCCCATAGAGGGCTTTCCTCAGACGACACACCTTGCTGCTGTCCCCTGGGGAAGTGAACCCTGGAGGAGGTACCATATAGACCTCTTCATGCAGATCACCGTGAAGGAACGCATTCTTCACATCCAGCCGATGCAAAGGCCATGCTTGGTTTGCTGCTACAGACAACAAAACCCTGATGGAGTTCATCTTTGCCACAGGTGCAAAGGTCCACATAGTCAATCCCGTAGGTCTGAGTGTACCCTTTGGCAATCAGTCTGGCCTTGTACTTCTCTACTGACCCATCGGCCTTGTACTTCACTGCGAACACCCATCTGCATCCAATTGGCTTCTTGCCTCTCGAGAAGTCAACAAGCTCCCAAGTTTTGTTCTTATCCAGTGCCTTCATTTCTTCTACCATAGCAGCTTTCCATTTAGGGTGTGCTAACCCTTCTGTCACGGAAGGAGTGGGAATGGTGGAAACTGATGTGATAAAGGCTCTGTATGAAGGTGACAAGGCATCGTAGGAAACGAAGTTGCTCAAAGGATGTTGAGTACAACTTCTGATGCCTTTTCTAATAGCAATAGGAAGATCAGAATCATCAGTAGGCAAGGGAATGACAGGTATAGGGAGAGATGGAGGATTACCTGGATCCGAGGAAGGAACCACTAGTCCTGGATCAGCTGTGACTGTCGCCCTTCTGCTATAGACTTTGAGCTCCTTCTGAGCTCCAGGAGCACTATCCATCACAGTAATAGTATGAGTGGGTGGAGGCCGCTCAAACTCTAGAGGAGGAGATAGGGATATAGCAGGAAGAGGAACATTCCACCTCTCTTCATTACTACTCTCCCCTTGAAGAGAGGTGGGAGAGAAAAAAGAAAGCTCCTCACGGAAGGTGACATCCATGCATACAAACTTCTTCCCAGAGGATGGATGATAACACTTGTACTCTTTATGGGTAGAGGAGTAATTGAGAAAGACGTACTTGAGTGCTTTGGGATCTAGTTTGGTGTGATAAGGACCAAGGATATGTACATAACATACACACCCAAAGATGCGAGGAACAGAGAAAAGAGGAGAATCAGGCGAAAGAACCTGAAGAGGAGATTTAAAATTGCGAACACGAGAGGGTATTCTGTTACTCAAGTGGGCAGCCGTCAACACAGCATCTGACCAATAGGTCTTGGGGACATGAGAGCCAATCAAAAGAGATCTAGCTATCTCAGTCAAATGTCGCATTTTTCTCTCAGCTACACCATTCTGTTGAGGGGTGTAGCTATAAGAATTTTGATGACAAATCCCATGGTCAAGAAGGTAGTGTTGAAGGCCCCCAAACATATATTCTCCACCCTAGTCAGTACGAAGGACCTTGATGGAGATACCATACTGGGTTTGGATCATCTTATGAAAATCCTGAAAGATGGAATGAGCTTCATTATTGGTTTTCGTGAGATAAACCTATGTACACCTAGTATGATCATCAACAAAGGAAATGAAGTAGCGGAAGCCAAAGATAGAAGTAGTTGGGGAAGGTCCCCATACATCAGAATGCACAATATCAAAACAAGTAGAACTTCTATTATCTCTGGAGGGATAATTGGATCCACAATGCTTGGAGAGCTCACATGTCTCACAGTGTAAAGCAGAAAAAGAAACAGAAGTAAACATGCTAGGAAATAAAAGTTTCAAATACTGAAAAGAGACATGCCTCAGACGAGCATGCCAGTTCAAAACATGTATCCTACTACTACTACTAGTAGCAGAAGACTGTAGTGCTGTGGGCTCAGGAAGGTGTCCATCCAGAAGGTAGAGGCCATTAGCTTCATGTCCAGTGCCAATCGTCCTCCTCGTCTCTAGGTCTTGAAAGACACAAGAAGTAGGGAAAAAAGTGATACTGCAGTTTAGAGTTTTAGTTAAAGCATTAACAAAAAGTAGGTTAGAAGTAAATCTGGGAACATGCAAAACAGATGAAAGAAGCAGTTGGGAAGAGGGAAGGATATTCCCTTTCCCAGACACAGAAGATAAGGTGCCATCAGCTGTCTTCACTTTATCACGGCCAGAACAGATAATATAATTGGAAAATAAGGAAGACATGCCCGTCATGTGTTCTGAAGCTCCAGAATCAATGATCCAAGTGGGACTTGATGATGGAAGAGACACATGATGAGCAGGTTGAGGGTTACCTGACTGGGCAAAAGAGGTGGACGATGTGGCAGAAGGACCATCCAGCTGCTAAAGCAGTCGTCGAAGGCCTGCAAGCTCTGTGGCTAAGATACCACTAGTCAGAGAAGTAGTCAGAGACTGTCTAGGAGGAGCTAGACCTGAAGTATCCACACTGGCAGTATGAGCACCAGAAGACCCTGGTTGGCTAGGGCGACCATGTAACTTCCAACATTTGGCACGCACATGCCCTAACTTGCCACAGAAATCACACTTGGGCCTCTCTCTAGTCAAGGACTTCCCAGAAGAAGGTCCAGTAGGAGCATAGGATGGAGCTGAGACAGGAGTCTGATAAGATGAGCCTCTCGGAGGCTGCTGAGCCTGATAAGCAAGAGAGGCAGCTAGTGCTGATCACTCTGGAAGGAGATGCTCACTCTGAAGAGAGATCCGCCTACTCTCTTCACTCTGAAGATAGGCGTACACCTCACTGAGAGAGGGAAGATCTACCCTGCTACTCAAGATCTGAACACGAGCCAGCTTATAAGAAGGATTGAGGCCAGCAAGAAAATCAAAGATCCGGCCCTTCTCTATATATCGATGAAAGGGGGCAATCTCCGTGGGATTGAGAGGCTGATAGGAGTAATAATGATCAAACTCCTGCCACAAGGTACGAAGAGCATTATAGTCTTTGCCGGAAGTGGAAGATAGTCTGTCTCAGCTGAAACGCTCGTCCATCGTTCTGCTGCTGCGAATAGGTCTTCTCAGTGATCTCTCAAATCTCTTTCGCTGTGCGCATGAATAAGAAACTCTCACTGATATCAGGCTCCATAGAGTTGAGGAGCCATGACATGACAGTAAGATCATCTGTCTGCCACTGTCGATAAGAGGGATCAGATCTGGGAGGCTCAACCGTATTACCTGTAGTATGGCCAAGTTTCCCACGGCCCCCAATGAACAACCGTGCAGCTTGAGCCCAGTATAAGTAGTTTTTGCCATCTAACTTCACTGAGGTGATCTGCAAACTTGGGTTCTCATAGGCTAAGTGTTGCACTATAGGGCCTCCAACTCCACCGGAGGGAACTTCTGTGCTCACGTCTGACCCGGATGGAGAAACCAAGGAAGGTGAAGGAACCACGGAAGGTGGTGGAGGATTTGCCATGAAGAGTTAGGGATACGGCCAGATCTAGGTCCAGAGAGGGCTAAAAAACAACATCGACGGCCAACAGAACACTCAAAGAGATCCTAATAGGCATGTAGGACCCAAATTTGTCCCCAATTAACCAATAAAAGGACTTAGAGAAGAATAGGAGTCAATAAACACCCATATGAACCTTGAAAATGGGGTATAAGGGCCCGGATTAAGAAGAGAGGCTATATTTAGAGGCTAAAAGAATTGCCTATGACCAGCAAACCATTGGAGGGGAGATTTAATGGTGTTATGTGGTGATTTAGGGAGTTTTTAGACCAAGCCGATGGTAAATATAGCCAAAGAAGAGACCGGCGGTAACTGTAGAGGAGAGAAAACCTCCCACAATCCTCAATAGTTAATGGATTGGTTCGAGTGAGGTGTCTCCATGTTCCTGGGATTGGGGGGGGGGGACTAGATCGAAGCAACAAAACCCCCCAATAAATCCATTAAGGGTTTGAAAATCAAGCTGGTTCACAAACTGGGTTTTTCGAAAATAACTCGAAGATTGGCAAAAAAAACTCTCAAATGGATCCCGAAAATCCCCAAAAAATAACCAAAAAACAGCAAAAAATGTTCTTTATCAAATGGCAAAGGTTTCAGCAAACCTTGATTTTCGTGTCCATAGAGCCGATGACGTTAGCAGACGTCAGGTTGCCTCTGGTTTGTATCCAAAAACACTCCGGCAAGCCTCGACGGCAGATGGCTCTGATACCAAGTTGGATTTGAGGAATTAGGGTTAGGGTTTGGTTTGGAGGAGAGAGCGAACAGAGAGTAGAGAAGAGAGGGAGAAAGGATGTCAATTGTGCTTAATTCACAATGACCTCATAAATCTTATTTATAGAAAGGGTTACATAAGAAAGACAAGTATACCCCTCATAAGAGGTATTTACAGAACTACCCCTATACAAGTAAAATACATATTTCTACGTATCTGATAACAGAACTACCCCTATACAAGTAAAATACGTATTTCTACGTATCTGATAACAAGGTTAGGCTCGGAGTACCACCTTTTGCAACATGCAATAGTTATTTTCCTCTTTCTTCAAGTGAAACTTCACCACCCTCCTCCCTTTCACTTTCTGAACTTGTCAACAGTTACTTTCATTAGTGATCCCTTAACTCACTACTATAAACCGATGCCAGACTTGTCAACTGTTAATGCTAAACTTGTCAACAGTTATTTTGAATTTGTCAACATTTATTTGTCAACAGTTCAGTTATTTTTAACACGTAATGTTTATTTTTTAATTTGTCAACTGTTACTTTTTAACTTGTCAACCGTTATCCTTGAACTTGTCAACAGTTATCTATGAATTTGTCAACATTTACTTCAGAACTTGTCAACAGTTTAGTTATTTAAATTGTAACATTTTTTTTTAATTTGTCAACAATCACTTCTTAACTTTTCAACGGTTATCTCTGAACTTGTCTACAGTTATCGTACAATTTGTCAATACTTTATTTTCTTCTTAACTTGTTAAATTTTTCTTTGAACTTGTCAACACTTGTATGCCTAAAAGAGCTGCTATGGTATAAAAATCATTTAGATCAAAATTGGAACAATAATGGAATTATTGAAACAAGCTTTTCATATTTCATTCATATCCTCAAAATATAAAGTGTGTACGCAATGGAATCTTTCTCATATTTCATTCATATCGACCATATTCGGAGATCGAAATTGAAGATCGTCTTATTTTCTTCTTCTTCGTCATCCAATGGATGGATCACAACAATCTTTGTCTGCAGAGCTCATGACTTTCAACAACCAATATTTGGTGCCATGCCCCAGATGTTACAAGATCCTGATAAGGGACCTTGTAAGCGAGAATTGATCCAAGTGGTGGTTTCGTTCACTAGTATCGATCGGGTATTTCTTCACCAACCACTTAAAAAAAATGGAACTCTTTTTGTCGCTCTCGCTATCACAAAAAAGAAAAATAGGGAGAGAGAGAGATGGGAAATGCAATTGTCAACAGAAGTGGCCCAAGAATTGGACCCAATTAGGGGTGGATTAGCTAATCGCAAGCCCCAAACAATCATAGTCTACAAAGATAACCTTAACAAGGAACTCTCTTCAATGCCCTGGAAAAGGGCATGGAGCCCTGCACCAAGCACGCCTGATTATCGTGATTTGATAAGGCAAATCTAGACCATTAGATATTATATCTGATAATCGATGACATTTTCTAGGGAGATATGGGTATCCCAGAGAAGTCTAATCAAGCTCCGTACTAATCAATCGTATGATTGATACGACTTGTTGACAATATCAAGGGGTAAAATTCCCAAGATAGCCCTTAATTGTTGACTGGTTGACAATAACTGTCGACAAGTTTAGAAGTAATTGTTGACATGTTCTAGCTTAAGTGATGACAAGTTCATCAATAACTGTTGAACATGTCAATCGTTACTGCTAAATTGATCAACAATTATCTATAAATTTGTCAACATTTACTTTGGAAATTGTCAACGGTTACTGCTAAACTGTAACATTTTTTTAAATTGTAACTTTTTTTTTTAAATATGTCAACAGTTACTACTAAACTTGTCAATAATTATAATGCATGTCTATAATATGGCTAGGCTTCTCCTTTTATAGCCACTAATACAATAAATAACCCAAACAAACTCTAGTAATTTCCTAGGTTCATGAACAACCCATAATCCAATTATTAGGTTCATAATCATTCCTAGGAAGATGGAGAGACGTAATGGAAGAGAAATTTTAGGAGTTGAGTGGTGGGAGGTTATACAGAATAAATGAAGATATTGTGAGAGATTTTATGAATGAATTGAAACTTAGGGAGATGGAGGTGAATGGAAAGACGTTATGGGATGTTTTAGGTGAACATAGAGAGGGCCCTACTTGTCGATAGTTTCTGTCGAACTTGTCAACCGTTAGTTTTGAACTTGTCAATAGTTACTTCTGTACTTGTCAACAGTTACTTCTACAACTTGTCAACAGTGATGTTTATTTATGAATTTGTGAACAGTTATATCCGAACTTGTCAACGGTTTTTTAAAAACTTCTCAACGTTTACTTCAGAACTTGTCAATAGTTACTACTGAACTTGTCAATTGTTATATATGAATTTGTCAACCGTTAATTTTGAACTTGTCAACTGTTATTGCCAAATTTGTCAACAATTATTTTTACCTGCTTTCGTTTGCAGAAGGAGAGCCAAAAAAACTCTGAACTAGAAAGCATGATAAAGGTGCTTGACTGAAGAAAAAAAAACCCAATGAGAAGCTTTTGAAATTTCACCGGTCCGTTCTCTTTAACTCAATATACCTAGAAGGGGGGGTTGATTAGGTATTTAAAATTAATTATACCTACACAGTTTTACTGGACGATGGCAATGGAATAAAATCGCATGCCTTAGTTGTTTGATAAAAGATTATCATAACCGACTCAAATCGAATATACCTCCGTGGTATATTTTCTTTTCGTCGTTTGATTTAATCAGAATATATTGCGGAATACAAACAAACAATCATACAAGACAAGAGATTTTTACGTGGAAACCTTAGCCAAGGAAAAACTATGGGACCACGTCCAGACTGAAAGTATCACTAACTGAAAAGTTAAACGAAACAAAGGTTACCTACGTAGCACCGTTGCAAATACAGCTTCCAACCTTAGCCAAGGCCTACTGCCGATGCGTCCACGTCCTCTGAATCAACGCTACGAATCCACGCGTGCCCTCCCAGTGAAGAAGCCTTGTCTGCTTGTTCAGTTTGGTACACCTCAAGCCTACCGTTGATCGGTTCCTCCGATCTTAATTCTCAACACTCCCGCCTTTGCAGAAGGTGAAAGATTCAGTACACCCTGAACCCTAAGTTGCTCAAATGGTGTTGAGTCACACTGGTACACTCAGGCTACTAGGTAAAATATATAAGTGGAAGACCTAAGTTGAGGAAATGATTAAGCTCTTGGCTTTGATCAAGAAGAGAACAATCTCACAAGATGTGAATGGAAAATAAGCTTCTTGCTCTTCGAATGGGCACTCTAATAAATATAATATTTTCTTCTCTCTCTTGAAGATTGAGTCACTCTGTGTATCTTTAGAGAAGGTATAGAAGGGTTCTATTTATAGAATTCCAAGACCCTGAGTCGTGTGGAACGTGGGTTGATGGAACAAAGAATTTCAGATCTGAGAAAGACTAATTCTGTGCATGGTCCAATCGATTGGGGATAAGTGTTCAATCGATTGGACTCAATAAGATTTCTGTTTCGAAGGCATCAATCGATTACACAGAGTCTCCAATCGATTTGAAGTTTCTGTCCCAAAAACTCCAATCGATTTCACAGAGTCTCCAATCGATTTTACTCAGATAGGTTTTTATCCCGAATGCTCCAATCGATTTCACAGAGTCTCCAATCGATTGGGTTGAAATAAGTTTCTGTCTCGTAGTTTCTAATCGATTACACAGAGTCTCCAATCGATTGGGATCCCATTAGTCAATATAATTGACTTAAACTCGGGTTTGTCTAATGACTAAGTTTGACCATTATATTTTTGTTCATTTTAACCAACTCATATGGCTACTAAGTCACTTACTTTCCTAGTCGATCGTTAATTGACAAAACGACAGTTACTCAGATGACTCCTGTCGTCAACCGTCTGATTCTTGCTTTCTCTGTCTTTTAGTCTTCACGTAGTTGGCGAAGTATGCGTACCACGACATCTTCACACTACACTAGTGCTCGTAGGAACGGTTACAAGAATATTTTTATGTCAAATGGAATATTTGCCAAATTGAATATGAAAATATTCCTTACAACTTTATGCATCATTTAGATGAAGTCAAAACTAATTACTCCTATGCAAATGAAAAGAGAAGAAAATAAAAAGCGGAAACATGATAGAATAAAACAAGTTTTCATATTTCGTTCATATCCACAAAATACAGAATTTCAGTATTACAATCCGATGGAATCTTCTTCATATTTCATTCATGTCCACAAAATACATAGTTTTAGAATTAAAATCTAATGGAATCTTTTCCGTATTGAATCACATCAACGAAATACGGAGATAAAAAAATGGACCGATCAAGTGTGGTCTTCAAGTTATCGATCACCCCAACAAAAAATCAATCGCTTATTTTTGGTGAAGATGATCTCCTCACTATATAGATCACCCCTACAAAAAAGAAGCGCCTTCTGAAATTTCTAACCCCATCAAGTGTGGTCTTCAAGTTAACGGTAAAAATAGACGGTCCATAATTCTTCAACTTCTAAACCAGTCTACGAATGTCAAAATGATTTGAATTTTTGTGAGGATGATCTCCCCACCATAGAGATCATCGTTGCCAAAAATCATCCAATTCCAAAATTTATAATTTCTATATTGGCCCAATTTTTTGTTGTAAAAAATGTTGTCCCCCGACATTTTCATACAACATTTTTGACAACAAAATTTGGTGTGGCCCAATATATAAATTAGAAGTTTTGGAATGGGATGATTTTTGGCGAGGATGGTCTCTATGGTGAGGAGATCATCCTCACAAAAATTCAAATCATTCTGAAATTCGGAGACCGGTTTTCAAGTTGAAGAATTATGGACCATCTATTTTTATCGTTAACTTGAAAACCACATTTGATGGGGTTAGAAATTTCAGAATGTGCTGATTTTTTGTAGGGTTGATCTATATGGTGAGGAGATCATCCTCACCAAAAATCAGCTATTGATTCCTCTTCCATGTGGGTACGCCAAAATTGTTGTAAAAAATGTTGTCCCCCGATCCTGACCGAGAGAGATTTCCTTTACTGATCGAAAAAAAAAAACAAGTATTTGTGCCATGCATCAACACAAACCATTATTCTTTTCTTCTTCTTCTTCTTCTTCCCCATCTAGTGGATGGTTCACAACAATCTGTCTCCAGAGCTCAGGACTGTCAACAACCAATATCTAGTGCCATGGCTCAGCAATTACAAGATTCTCAAAAAGAATCTTGTATTATAGGTAAGTTTCATCTAGTGGATTTAAAATTCCATCCACAGATGATGATAGTCTACAACTATAACCTTAATGAGTTCATTCAGGAATTTTCCCTTTTAAGTAAATGTGTGGGAGTAAGAGTCTTCTTGTCGGCTTTTCTTGTGTCTTTGTGCTCGGTTGATAAGGTTCTTCCTATGGCATTATCTTTATCTTATTGTAGTCATTTGAGTTTTTGTCATTAGTTTTTACTAGGAACTTTTGCATCTCAAATCCCGCATACCTGTTGATCAGTTATTATGACGATTGATCTGTATATCGAAATTCTGTAGTTCTTGATTTTGACCTTTATCACTCATAGACAATTCAAAGATAAGCCTCTGCTTATGAGATTGGCTATTGGTTCTGAAAAATTCAAATCCTTGGGGCTGCTTTTGGTTATATTCTGTTAATTTGTAAGACTTATATTGCGGTATTTGAAGAGCTTTAGATAACATAATAGTAACATTTTCTTCATTGGTGTCACTGTTACATATCGAATCTTTGCAAAGAGAAAGGAGAGAGATAGAGATAGAGATAGAGAAGAGGACCATTCACATGGAAATTTAGCAATCGTCAAGCTGTTCCATGATCTTGTCTCCCATCTGTGTGTGTGTATGTGTCTGTGCACGCACATCTGTGTGTGTGTGTAGAAGTGCGCGTGCGTGTTGAGTTGAGGGCAATGGTTTAAAAACTGGACCAGCCGTGATCCTGTGGACTAGCCGGTTCATTGTTTCAACTGGGTGGTCAAAGGAACGGTCTGTCCAGGTTTTTTTGATTCTTGTAAAACAAAAATGAATTTTCTGGTTGATGCTGAACCGGCCCCGCCAGTCCAACCAGCCGGGCTGGTCCGGGCCTGGCAACAGTGATTGAGGGTTATATGTTAAGTGAGGAATTGAGGTTGATGCAACAAAGAAAAGACGAATAAAATGTAGTAAGAGAAAAAAAAACGTGCATGAAGTTTGGTTGAACTATTGGTTTTAGCCTATGATTAGTTAGGTATGAATGTTGCTCCATCCACCACTAAAAGTACAGATCTGACAATCAACCTCGAGTCTAGACTATCCTGGTCCAAGGTTTACCACTAGCAGGTCAAGGGAAAACTTTTTCCAAGATTAGTGAAGAGATTTTGGTGCGGCCAAATAGGTTCACTCCGGTGCATCTTTAACTACCCTACCCTGTACTACAACCCCCTCCAGATTCTAGCAGTCCAACTATTTTCCTTGTCTGACCAGGTAGGTGCCTTTATCTGAGTTTTGTTCTTCCACATGTCACATTAGTTCACTGCAATTTCTTCAAACACGAAACCTTGATTTTTTTTCTTAATTCTAAACCCTAGATTCATGATGATCTAGGGCATTTTTCTTTTTTGATAAGTATGATCTAGGGCATTTTTGCTGTTTGGTTTCGAGTTATGGGGCACAATTGTACTCTTCGAAAAACTTTTTTTCCCTCTAGGACAGCTAAAATTACAGCTATGTGTAGAGTTAACATTTCAACCAAGCGTGCTTTTAATCTAATTATTCATGTTTCAGGCACTCCATGGAAACCGAACTATGTGCTCAACTTCGCAGTTACCTGAGGCTTGTGTTCATAGTCCTTCATTTTGCAGCGGTGTCAGTGAGTCACAATGCTTCCCTGAAATTTCTCTTTAGAAGTAACTATTTTTGTTACACGTGTTTCTCATTATTCTTTAGCGGTTAATTCAGTTATCTTATTTCTATGCATATCTTCATTGTGGTATCATAGAACTTCAATATTTTCTATCATTTTTGCTGAAACTTAGTGTTAGGTCGCACTCCACCATTGATTGCGGGATAGAGGTTTAAAATCTCGATATCGTTCTACATCTTGCTATCTTGACCTAGATGGAATGAGATAGAACGCGACATTGGAAAAAGATTCGTCTCCATATGCAAAGATAATAAATATACATTATATTATATGATTCTCGCACGCTTAATTAAGTTTTAAATGTGTTATTTATCTTTATTATGTGTTATAAAAGGCACATATACTGTGAAAACAAGATTTAAATTACTTAAATTAGAGTTTTAGTACGAGAAAATAGATGGCCAAATATATCGTCTTTATACCTTACCAAAGTAAAACGTCTCGGCCAAGACGGAATGAGGCTTTGAACTATGAGAAGAGTTTGGAAAATTGTATGTACTCATTGATAAGGATTGTCCATCAATAGGCACTCTCATGGATCATGGATGTAATCCAACGGATTTGACATAAAGTCAACAACCCCGTTATAGACCTCATGTCTACTCTAACACGGCTCTCTATATTAACAGCGAGGTTTTGAGAGGAGGCTAAAACAGACGTGGATTGAGGTTTTGAGATGAGATTTTAAGAAACTTGCCTTAACAAAAGAAATGACTTTAGATATAATTGAATGGTGGAACATGATCCGTGTAGCCGACCCCATGTTGTCGGGTAAGGGCTTATAATCATGATGATGATAGACTATCTGTCTAATGCAAGTCCATAAGATCCCGAACAGGATAAATGCCACTAAAAAAACTAAACTCCCAAAATCTTAAAGGCACAACAATGGATGTTGCATTAGTCAAAATGGACCACTCTCTCTAAGGTTTGAAGAGCAGAATCTATTTGACTAATCAAAGAGTAGAATCCATTTTGCACGGATTGAAGATCATTTAGGGTAAAAAAAATTAAATTTGGGAAAACCCCAATTTCATTGGTTTTCACCCTAAACATTCATGATTGTGCATAAGTTGATTATATGTTGCATAACTTAGCTCGTTCTACAAGTTGGTTGGGTTAAATATTTTTCCAAAAAAATATTTAAACATTCAAAAAGTTGAGTAATGTTATAAGCTGATACTGAATAGGTTTTCTAAAATTATACATAATATTAAGAGATTAACGTAAATGAATAAAGATTCGTTAGTACCTTGATTTATGACGTTTTTTTATTTATAATAAGCAATTAAATAATAGTTATCTAATTAAATAATAGACCGCTATGGTCATTCATTTCCACACTACATATGGTTGTATATTACGGTTTGATAGTTCATGTGTGTTTTTATGCTTGTTTTATCATTTCCCAAACTTTCCACAATATATCCATCATTTTCCATGAAATATTTCCATTTCTGGGCTGGTCGAAATAAACCTCGAACCAAAATTTATTTCCTTGGTCATCAGGAAACTGCTATAGAACATGAAAGCTAGTAGACTCATTAAACCTTTTCAGTTGCTTTCTATGAGTTCTTTAATGAACCTACACTCAATCAAGCCTCGAGAGCATCTTTATAATTGGGATAAATCAGGAAAAGTAATACAATTAAAGCCAGAAATCCAACAATAAGATAAACCAGTAATTTAGACTAGAATCTTAATCTATCACTATAAAATTGGAGAAACTAATTCATTCTCAGCAACTCCAGAAACCCTGTTCTACTCTCTACAAGTTTTTTGTGTACAACTTTTCTTTTCTTTTTCTGTTTTCCCTATGTTTCCTTCTTTTTGGATTTATCTACATGCTTTCCCCACAATGAGTTATCTTCTTCTTCCTGGTTTTGATTTATTGGAAATTTTCGATTTTTTTTTACTTTATTGGATGTCTTTTCTTCCTCTTTTTCACTTCTCTATACTCCATTGCTTAATTTTCTGCTTTAGGTAGCCTTGATTGAGATGAATATGAGTGCTTTATTTGAGATTTATTTGCCACTAGTTCTTCATAACAGTTTTGCCATCCAAGCTCTTTTGCTAAACTTGCAGCTGCAATTCACGTGCCCCCACTATTTTAGGAAGAAAAAAACTAAATGGGCTTTATACAGTTTCAAAGCCCACATATTGGGTTTTGTCTGTATGCATGTGGTTTTGATTCCATTTTTTTTTTGATAAGGATGTGGTTTTGAATCCATTCACTGTTTTAAATTATTATTTCCTTTCTCTGCCACTTCCTCTCTTAATTTTCAGGTTGGCAGGTGTAATTTAAATGTTGAAAACAGCAGCGACCCAGATATAATTGGCTCTTCGCCATGCTCTCAGGAATATCTTGTAAAATCTTACTTTGAAAAACATGGTACCTTACTTGATTCAGATTTCCAAGGTTTCTTGGCGCCTGAACTTCCCCTTGGTTCATGTAAAGCCCTGCCACGTAATCTGAATTCTGTGCTTAGACTATCAGTCATGCAGCGGCATCTGATTGGTGAAGGTTCTCATCGTCGTTTGTTTTCCTCCATCAAATTCAATATCCAGCCAGAGGCCGTACCTGAGCGACCTGCACACTTTTGTGAAGTTGTGGTTATTGAAAGACTGCCCTCTGGAGTCTTTGCAGACCCATTTGAGTTACAACATCTTGTTCAACGTGGTGGTAAGAGCCATTTTCTCATATCTGTGAAGCAAGTTCTATTACTCGTCGTTTACTCTTAGAGATCCACAATGTTTGTTGCAGTGTTCATTGATGCCGCTGTTTTTGGAGACACGAATTTGGAATTACCTGCATCTCTTTCCAACCGATCAGTTGTTGAGGTTCACATGGATATTGGTCACAATATTTTATCAAGGCATAAGGAAGGACTGGAAGTTGACATGGAGCTTCCATTACATGCACGATATCCGGTGAGTTTGAAGAAGAAATAGAGTAATATTCTAGAACTATTTCGATGAATATCCACTAGGAGGAATCAACTGGAGTCCATGCTATTTGATATAAATGATATAGTCACAGGTGGTGTTATACATGGAATCTATCTGGATTGTCCAACCAATGGCCGATTTCTCGGATGGGCTAAAGCCCCAAATGGGTCAAATCCATAACATTCTGATGAACCTAATTATCAGATTAATTAATATCTTTCTGAATGTTGCATATAGCTATAATGACCTTTCAGAATCAAGCAACTAATTGGATGCCTCACATGATCAGTGTAATTTAGGCTATAATCCATCCAAGAGTTTATAAATTAAAAGTCTGGGTCTATATACAGATTGGACAGCTGATATAGTGAGGGAAATGGGTAGGGCCAACCTAGTTTTAAAAGGCGTTTGAGGCTTACGCCCCAAGGCTCGCCTCGGGGCGAAGATTTACCAAAACACCCTGAGGCTTATTAAAAATAAACTTAAAAAGCTTGTGAGGTATACGCTTCGCCCACTGAGGAGTCTTACGCTTTGTCAAAGGTGTGCGCTTTACATGCATCCTGTGGGGGAAACCGGACCTTAAAAACTTTAATTTATCTCCATTTTTTTTGTTTTCTCCCTAAATTGTAGTTAAATAATATTAAGCTAGTCTAAGTTGAATAAAGGCTACAAAAACATCTCTTTACCCATATGAAATAGATTAATGTTTTCCACTAATCTACCTAAATTTATCTTCTTATTGAATTATCCTATTATTTATTTATTTTCCAATTAAAGAAGGCATGAGGCTTACACCTTACGCTTTAGGCCCTTGAAGCACCTCGCCCCACACCTCCATGTTTAAAAACATTGGGCCAACCTGAACATAACTCGGCTTCTTATGAGTTGAAACGAACTCATTCCAAAACTTTTAAAAACTGGTTTGGCGGTGGCAATTGGTCAAGATGGGCACAGTTTGGGGTTAAGCATGACCAGACCTGAGTGCAACTGAACCCAGATCGAGCTTGACTTCCGTTCTAACTGGTTGACCCAAACCTAGTAAAACCTGGTTCTGTTAGGTCTAGTTACCGGGTTGACTGGACCATTGCCAAGTTTGCAGTAATCGTTAACTATACCATTACTAAAATACTCAATGAATACTTCTCTCATAATGCAATCACCTTAAGATACATAATCTTCTAATTTTTCAAATAGGGTAGATAGGCTTATTGTACGCATCAGCCAAGTACATATGATCTAGCACTAGTTTGTAATTTTATCCATTTAACAAGAGGGTTGGCTTTCTATTAAATGTCAATACTCTAGTAAAAGAACTTGTGCTTTTGCGCAGACGCCAGAATTGTTTTTAGCTCCCGTTTTACCACCATTCTAAAAAACAAGCATATTCCCAGGGAGCATAAATACTATCTATATATGGTATCTCTACATGTGGTGCTTGTGCGTGAGTAGGGACCCTCCATTTGATAGGCCCACCAAGTAGATGCTCTACACTAGATATTGACCTATTTTGATGATCGTAATTCATACATCCAATCTGTTGCATTCTTTAGGGTGGTAAAATGAATGATGGACGGTCTAAAAGAAATCCCATAGGTTCAATGTTTATGGTCGTATGATTGGTTTATATTTGGAGATCCTCTCTAGTGGAATGCAGCAAATGTTGAGTCTTGCTCTTTAGTATGTGATGTACGCTAATGACCATGGTAGATATAGATCATGCGTACGGTTCTTGAGACTCATACCCCTAGATAATTTTTTTTTGTAGATAATTGTTATGACGCTATTGTTAGCATGTGTCCTTTATTGTTATTTCTTTATTTTAATCCCACATCGAATAAGTTAGTAGAGTTTGTCTTGGGCCCTGCTTATATAAAGGGCCCCAACTCATGTAATAAAGTATCTTAATCTAATCTCATTCTCTCTCTTCCATTATTCTTTTCTACTCCTATTCTTTTACACTTTGATGGTTTATAGTTCAACTGGTATTAGAGCGGGAAGATTTGCACTTTTTTTTTCTTCTTTTTTCTTTCGGATCAGTTATAACTGGCTTTTTCTCGAAAACCCATAGGTTGTTTTTGGATGCCGCATGTCCGAAAACCCTAGGAGCTTTCTCCCTTAGGGTGCCACATTCCTAGAACGGTGCTTTAAGCGTGTCACACCCCCAGAAAGGTACCATAAGGATGCCACATCCCCTATGAACCGTAGGGCAAGTCTTCGGGTTCTATCCAGGTTTGGTTCGATGCTCTATTTGGCTATCATAGCCATGCCCTGCATGCCGAAAAAAATCATCAAGAGTTTGTGCTCGTGATGCAGTGAAAATTGGACAGTTGAATGCCATCTCTCTCGGGGTCGAATCGCGAGCCTATTAATGAAGCAACAACTAGTACCATAGAGTGTTTTTTTTTTCAAGTACTTTAATGTATTCTGAATTTTTCTGAAGAGTGGAAAATTACCGAGGTCATGTCAGAAGAGACTTCAGGATAGTCATCTACTACAAATAATAGATTTTGAACATCACACGTCAGAGATGAGAATCCAAATCTCTATATTACAACAGTCAAGCTTGATGGTATGAACTACTTGGAATGGGCCCAGTCCGCGAAGTTAGCCATTCGTGGAAAATGGAAAGCGGGTTATCTGAACAGGAAAGAGAAACAACCCTGCATTATAGATCCGTAATATGACCAATGGGATGGTGAAAACTCATTGGTCATGTCTTGGTTGTTGCACTCGGTGCAGCTTTAGATTCATAGAAGGTATCTTTTCTGAAAACTGCATTGCAAATTTGGGAATCAGTAGCCTAGACGTATTCTCAGGCCTAGAATAGTGCTAGGGTCTATTAGTTGGAGTAGAACATCTCCCACCTCAAACATGGGGAGAAACCATTGTCTAGTTATTTTCTCTGAGTTGCATAGTATGTGTGAGGAATTAAACCACTACTTATGTTTTTAATGGGAAAGCAAAAAGGATTGTGAGCAGTTCAATCAGCATGTTGAGACATGTATTTTTCAGTTTTTTGCAAGCTTGAATTTGGAGTTTGAGATGGTTTGTGTTTAGATCCTGAATAGAGATCCATTCCCTCCTTTGAATATCATGTACTCTTAAGTTCAAAGTGAGGAGAGTAGAAGATTGGCCATGGGAGTCCTCCCCCTGTTACTTTTCTACTAGGTTTTCGTTATTTTGTTACCTTTGTCGAATTATAGCAGATGTTTGTGGGCGTACACGATGAAGAGCTTTTGGACCTTTTGCACAGCCCAATAAGATAAAAAATGACGCCGACGGTAATAAAGGGTGATAGTTTGATCACAAAACTCTCAAATCTCCATAGAATAGCCCAAGAATAGATCCAAAAGTTTCCTATGATTGTAGAGGGCCAAAACGAATCAACAAAGCAGAGGAAGAAGCCCTTACAAGATCAGGAAAACCGAAAGAGGAAAAAAGAATATTACTGCTTTTCAGGCTAAGAGAAGGCAAATCACCATCATACAGGCTCAAAAAATTCCATAAAAATCAGCATAAATCTCTAAAAATGCAGATCTATCAGGTTGGAGAGACCTTGGGATCTTGAGATCTGTGTGGCCATACGGCTGCTGACATCAACCGTATGGCACTGACGACATCAGCACTCCTTCGGGGTGAAACCTCGTATAAAGCTCTCCATTGTTGTCTTCGATGGCTTTGATACCAAGTTGAAATTGTTTCTAGGTTTAGGTTTAGGGTTCCAAAGTTAGAGCAAAAGAGGAGAAGAGAAAAGGGTATCATGCTTAGCTCACATGACTCCCAAAACTATTATTTATATGAAGGCCATTACAAAGACAAAAATACCCCTCATGATGAGGTATTTACAAAACTACCATTTACATGTAAAATACGTCTAAATATGTATATGATAACATAAACCTCATGTGTTTCTACACCACAACAGAATGGAACCGTAGAGTAGAAGAATCGTCATCTATGGAAATCGGACGAGCATTGCTTATTGGGATGAATGTTTCCCAACACTTCTGGTCTGAAGTTGTCTTCATTATTTGTTGCAGCATTAACCGGACCTTTTCTAGTGTCCTAAATTTTCATATGCCTTTTGGAGTCTTGTGTCTAGATCATCCCTTGTTTCTTGTTCCCCACAAAAGTCTCTGGGTGAATATGTTGTCCACATCTTGGGTCCTGTACATATCAAGCTCAACCCTAAAGCATTCAAGTGTCTCTTGGTTATTCTTCTTCTCATAAGGGTTCCAAGTGCTACCACCCACCTTCTTGCCGTCGGTTTGTCATGATGGATGTCATTTTTTTGAGGACCAACCTTACTATCCTGGTCATGCTAAGGCAGTCAGACGAGTTGTTTTTTATTCTCTTATTGGCAAGTTGGGCGTGTGTTATATCTTTGCACCGGCTTGAGGGGAAGTTAGCATGTGTATCCTTTATTGTTATATCTTTATTTTAGTCCCACTTCGGATAAGTTAGTAGAGTCTGTCGAGGCCTCTATATAAAGGGACCCAACTCATGTTATAAAATATCTCAATCTAATATCATTCTCTCTCTTCCATTATTCTCTTCTCCTATTCTCTCACCCTTTTAGGGTTTATATTTCAATTGTTATCTGTATATTCTATAGCTTCCTAGTAGCTGAAAAAATTAGACATTTGTAAAGTTCTCTAGCTTGCGAAGTTGGTATTGTACTATTTAGTTGTCTTGTTAAACCTCATGTAGTTTTGGCATCTTGATACTGACACGAGTTGGTATATTTCATTATTAGTATCCCACAGATGTGTTTGGTCACAAAATCCTTGAAAGGTGTTCTCATAACGAATGAATGCATTGATTCTACATCTGAGGCTGTCCATGACCTCTTGAGAAATAGAACTGAAACTTGCTATCCTCTTGCTTAGCGGGCAATGATTTACCTCCGTGGAAAGGCTGATTCATTTGGATTGACATGAGGGTCAAATCACGTGAGAAGGACTATGAACAAGTGGGTTATGAAGGCACTTGTGAAGATATGGGATAGCAAGGTCCCACCAAGGGTAGATGTATTGACTTGGATGGTTGCATTAGATAAAAATATTGAAGGTGGATCACCTAATTTATAACAAACATGTCATCCCAAATAGATGCAGTGTAAAAAAAAGGGAGGAAGACATCAACTACCTGTTCATTTATTGCAAGTGGCTGGAGAGGTATGGAAATATTTAAGATCTTTAGGGTATGTCAAGAGACATGGTTGGTCTTTTTTGTGGGAGGGAGAAAAATCCCTTGGGCCAAAAGGGAATAATCTTTGGAGGTTTGTCCCTTGTGAAATTAGTTGGAAATTTGAAAATAATGCAATCGGAGAATATTTAAGACAATTGGACGTCTATGGAAGATCTTTGCAAAAACCATGTGTGGAGATTAATGGTGTAACCGGTGCTAGTTTTAAAGAATTTAGATTGGTCTTCAATGCGATTGGAACTGCATTTAGAAGAGCTTGGTGAAAAGATGGATCGAGTGGAACTTTGATGGTAGTGCCTTTGTTTCTATGAGGCCAGAAGGCATAGGAGGTATTTAGAATGAAAATGGCAAAGCCTTAAGTTTTTCAAGACCAGTAGAAGAACTGGATTCTAATGAGACAGAAGTAAAGCTCTCCTCCGAATTTTGAAGATCTTCAAGGATCAATTGTTAGGGCCTTCTGGGAAGATTAGTGGTGTGGGGAGAATTCGTTGAAGCAAGATTACCCAAATCTTTTCTCTTTATCGGAGGCTCAAGGGGCGACGATCAGGGATTGCACGGTCACTAGGGAAGGGGATTGCTCGTGGAACTTGGGCCTAAGAAGGAATCTAAACGATTGGGAGGTCGACGGTCTAGCATCCCTGATTGAAAGGGTGGGAGTCAACCCTTGTCTCGGGGAGAGCATTCCGTGACAAGATTTTAACGGTTGATCATCTTATCAGTAGGGGCATAGTGATCCCTAACAGATGCAGTTTGTGCAAAGAAGCAGGAGAGTCGGTCGATCACGTCCTCATCCACTGTCGCTTCTCCTTTGCAGTGTGGCAGACTTTTTTCGCCTTGTTCGAGCATCCCTATGTAGTCTCTCTCCATGTGAGTGATCCAATTCGAGGATGGACGGAGGAAGGAATGGTAGGGAAATGCAAGCTCCTTTGGCAGCTGTTACCCTTTGTGGTTTTATGGGCAATTTGGAAAGAAAGGAACTGTAGGATCTTTGAAGACGAAGTTAAAGACTTAAAGGGGGTGATTATGGAAGTTAAATCCCTCTCGTTTTTGTGGACTTCGTATTCCCCTATTTTTAGAGGTTGTTTTTTCGATTCCTTCGTTTTTCGATGGGAGGAGCTGCTTAGGGAGCATGTTCCCTCGAGTAGTTAGCTCTTGTCTCTGTGTACATATTAGGGTTTTCCCCTGTTTATAATACAAAAACACATTTGTCAAAAAAAATAAAAATTGTTAGGGCCTTCGTGGTGGAAGGCGACTTAAAGAACACTATTGTTGATTGGGTGCTCGCAGCTAATGAGTACATTGATTTGAGATTACACTCGAAAGAGCCAAGGTCTTATGTAAAATAGATATGAGAATGCTTACGACTATATAAATTGGGACTTCTTAGATTACATGATGGTTAGAATGAGTTTTGGCCACAAATGGAGGATGTGAATTTATCTGTGGGAATCATCGGCATCCTTCTCAGTTTTTGTAAATGGATCACCCTCTGTTACTTTAGAAGTGCTAGAGGATTGTGGCAAGGTGATCCCATCTCTCTTTTCCTCTTCATTATAGTCATGGAAGCTTAAGTAGACTAATCCCTAAAGCTGGACAAATTGGCTTCATTAAAGGGTGTAGCTCTTTCCCAGGTAGCACCTTGATTTCTCACCTTCTATTTGCAGCTGATATGCTAATCATGTGCCAATCCTATTTTTTGCAATTGTTGACGGTAAAAGCGTCGGCCCTTGGCGTAAATCTAGCTAAGAATGGGATCATTGGGTTTGAAGGTCGGAATAAAAGAGTTAGCAATTACTATTAGAGACGAGTTTTGCACAACACTTAAAACTTTTCTTCAGTCCAATGGGTATCAATGACTCAAACAAAGAGGAGGCACCTTATATGGCTTCAAATTTATTGATCAAACTTCAGTGCAACTGTTGCTTGTGGAGGGTTATTCAAAGCCTTAGCTTGGGCATGGGGTGTCTTGGAAGGACCCATTGGGGCTTGCCAATATTGTGGATAATATGAGTGCTTTTTTCTGGAACCAAGAAATTTGTAGATACTTATAGGAGTGCCAATGGAATCACCTGAATCATTGGCAGAAGACTGAAAAGTGGGCATATTATTGGCAATTACTGTTCACTGTGAGCCTTCTTAGCTTCTGCTTTCTTTCGTATAAGATTTTAAATCATTACTTGTGGGGGGTAAAATTGAAAAAGATGTTAAAAAGTACAACAAAAATGAAGTATTGAAAGGGAACCATGTAATTTATATAGAAGGTGGCCGTCACCCTAGGTTCAGATGGCTGATGGTCCTCAGGAGTCACCCCACAAATCTTGAAGACCATCCAACGATCTGGACCTCAGGAAGGACAACATCCTTAGCATGCGTGTGACTGGTGTATGATTATATATACAAATATTACTTGGGGTTGATATATGCAATACAATGTTTTTCTGTTTCTCCCTTTTCAAGAGTCGGATATGTTTGGATCAGCTGATAATCTCTTTTAATAGGTATATCTCATTTAGATTGCCTGACAGGATTTGCTGTGTTCCAAACACAATTCACACCAATCTAAACTTTCAAGACTGCTCTCTGGTTTTAAAACATCATACTCTTGCAGCCTCTCGATGGAAGCAGTTATTCATGGGTTGATATGGGTATGCCAGACTTATTCGTACGTTGCAGCATTGAAGAAAAATCGCAATACGAGAGCTGTTTATGGAAGACAATAGCTCAGGATGACGAATCTAAGATTGGTGCTGTTGTGTGGAGAATACCTTCTGGGAACAAGGCACATTCTGCAGTTGTATCTACTGTCACTTTTCTTTCAGCCTTATTTTCCACTCTTCTAATTGTTCTCACCGCCGTATATTCTTCAGATATGGATACTGTGAAAAACTTGAAACAATCGTAACTTATTGTGAAACAGTCATGACTTATTGAATACTTTTTGCCGGAAAGTTATTAAATTAAGCATTGGTTGCAGTTAAAACACCCCCTGAATTGTGAATTTGCCATCACTAGCAGTTTCCAAGTATGTTTTTTTTTATGTCAGAAAGCAATGATCAAGTAGGAAGCAGGAGACTTGTTATCTTTACCCACACCTACTAAGATGAAAGATCTTCCTGCTCCCTCTATTTTCTTTTTCTTTCTCTTCTTTTCTTTAATTTTAATTGCTAGTAGGTATTTCAGCAGACCTCTGTATAACACAAATGGTTCACATTCTAGACCATCCATTTGAACTTTGCGAAGGTAACTGTATATTTGTTCCGTTACGGACCCACTGATTGAATGGGCTGGATATTTCAGACTGTCCATTTATATGATAAACATACAGAGGTTTGATAAAAATAACCTTACAGGACCTTTTTTTTTAAAAGAAAATGTAGGAAAAGAAAGAAGTTTTTTTTTTTGTAATACCAATGATAAATCTTCGATATTCCCCTGCATTTTCAATATTTGGAATTAACCTGATTTTTTTACCTCCATTAACGGCCATTTTTTCTGACCCCTCTTGGTGTTTGTGTGCTCGGCCGTGGATTTCTGGATTTCAAGAATCTAACGGTGGTTGTAAGCACCGAGCTGGCATCACTTTTTTCACTTTTGGGGGCGCTGACAACCACCGTTGGATTCTTTGAAATCCACGGCCAAGCACAACAACAGCGAGAGGCGTCATAAAACAACTTTTTTCCAGTCTTACAAAGCTAAAAATATGCAAAAGGGTCGACTTATTTATAGCAAACGTTTTAACGAATTTAGCAGCTGTTAAAATGGTAACGCCCAAAGCCCGTTACGGTCAAATGGCCGTTATTTTCTAAAAAACACACAAAGCCCATTCAGGTCAATTAGTTTTTTTTAACGGAAAAACGGTAACACCCCCCGTCATAATGGTCGCTTTTAAACATTGAAAAACAAACTCTTTCGTGACCGCTGGAACGTTTGACCACCCTCTTAAGTGGACCTATACACCAAAAATCAGCCTGATTGGTGATTCTAGATGCTGGATTTGAATACCAAACAAGGCTCTAATGCAATGGCTAGAAATCACCTGAAGAAATGCATTTCGTTTTTCATATACAAGCACTTTCCTATCTTCAATTACAGCAAGGAGACGATAGGTGAGACTGAATTATCAAATCCCGATCATGAATCCACTGGCCATCAATTACCTATCAGGCTGCTTTTTTTTGAGTGTAGGTTTGGTAGGTGGCGAGCCAAATGGGGTGAGTGAGCCCAATGAGTGCCACCTGGTATTTTCGGACGTGAACGAACTTTCTACTGTCAAACACACTGAAACGCTGATGTATCAAAATGCCCATTGTCGTTCTCTTTGATTCCAATGATGACCAAGCTACCTCTATCTGAATCTGCAAGGAAATTTTTAGCCCTCCAAGTTTATGGATTCACCAATGAAGCAAGTAGATTGATCTCACTGATGATGGAAGAACATGTTCTCCAGCTTCGCATCCAGCATATCCTCAAAAAATCCAGTTAATCATAAACAGACGAGTCCTTGACAGCAAGTGGCAGCAAAATGCTGCCACGATGCTTTGCATGGTGAGGAAATGCAAAGAATTGAAAATTTATTGATGATAGAAGGACCATTACACAATATGCTGTAACACAACCCCCCAAACCTGCAAAACGAACTTTCAAAAAGAAAAGAAAGCACACCCCTCCCCATATAAAAGCAACTGAAGGTTATAAATAACCAACGGATTTATATACTATGTAATTTGGACCGGATGAGACAATCTCCAGTGAGAACAACTTTCAACATAATCAACTGAAATTAGCAAAGGGATCAGACAATGTTGCCTAATAGATTCTGATCTTGTTCTATGATCAGATTGAGACATTTGCTAATTAAGCTGCGAGGACTATGATCACAATGAGCAGGACGACCCCAAATATCACCAACAGCAAGCAGGTCTGCATGTGCAGAAATAATGTTAAGAGAAGGAGATTAGAAAATAAAAATCAAAGAAAGTACGTATGGTGGTGCCAGCACCATAGACCTTATGGAGCCTGGTATATTTGTCCAGATGTGTATCCCCAAAAATATACTGGACCATAAAGTTCAGCCAACTCAGGGTCAATGCAGAAAGTAACCCAAAAATCATGTTGATCCAATAATCATGACCATTGTACGTATGGACCCCATTCCAAGCCATTGACTGCATTCTCTTAGCCATCCAAAAGTTTTAGCTCTTGCTCAACTGTTACAATTATTGGACTAAGGCCCCTACAGCAATGTCTACACCTGGTGCTGACACCACCATATATGCATAACTTTTAAAACTTTACCAGAGATGAATTTGATCTTTGGGTCTTGGATGCTTTCGCAAGTTGGGATTTCGCCTGTACAGTTGCCGCGTAAGAGCTCTCAACGTTGGAGTCGATATCATCTGCAAGTTGGGGAACAGTGTTTGGCATGGGGTATGATATAGAAAATGAAGATTAAAGAGAACATCTCAAAGAAAATGCTAAATGAATTACCGATCATAGCTCCTTGTTCATGGACCAGCACAGCAAGATCTTTAAAAATCTCGTTCACCTCACCAATCTGTTGCTGGATCTCTTGGATTCCTTGCTCTCTTTCCTCAATGATGGCCTCATTGAAAACAATCTCGTTGTCCAGTAGCAAGACCTCCTGTCTGCAGCACAAATCAAATAGAAGTCAAGGATTGCATTTTTATACAAAGAAGATGCACTATTCTTTGACAGAAACTATATTATGAAAGAGTTGTGCTACCCCACGGATAACCAGACACAAATATGTGCAGTTGAGGCCATTGACTGTTGGATTCAAGAGATCCACGATCCATGAGGCAACAACCATTTTACCCTTTGCAGTTGTTGCCTCATGACAGTGAATCTCCTGAATCCAATGGTCAATGGCCTCAACCGTGTGTTTTTTGTGCGGTTATCCGTGGGATAAGCATTTTCCATAATGAAATAAAGTCAACATATTTGCTCGTTGGTGAACAAAATACAGGAAAACATCCATAGTGGCACAACCGATTTAACTTCAAAGTCATTCGATTGGCGGCAGCCAATTGTAAGATATAGAGCACCTCTTGGATAGGTCACATACCAAAATCAGCAGTGACTGGAGGATCCTACATGTTCGGAACACAATGCTTTCTTTTGGATGAACCAAAAGAGTAAGTGCAACAATCCACAAAAGAGTGTATTATCGACTAGTTAGGATCGTCTGGCAATGCAATTTTCGGACCACAACCCATCACTTTGACAAATGGTAAGAGCTATATCAAATACTTTTTGAAAGAAAAGCTCTATTATATCACCGGGTTGAGGGTTTTCAACAGCAACGATAGAGCACTGTTGGAATGACCTTCAACAATGATCATACACCCCCCAAAATAGTGCATATGCACCCAAGAGCCCAATATCCATGGTGGTGTGCTGGTCAAACATTATAAAGCACTCGATCCCCGTGATAGGTGCGACATCAAATATTTCATGGTTTCCAACAGCAATGATAAAACATTGTTGAAAGAAACCTGTAACACCACCTTGTGGCTCACAAGAACTTTGACCAATATTTCTGAAGCCAAGAAAATTATTCTAAGCTTGTTCAAGTGATAGGATTACATCTATTTTGACTACCAATAACAGTCACAGACTAAGGAGAACTATTACAAAGAACGCCAATCCATATAAGCAACAAATATCAACATAAGAATGTGACAAGCAGAACTTACCTTCTAGATTCCACAAGAAGAAGACGCTGTTCTGGATTCTTATCTGAATTTATGTCTACCTCGCTTGCAGTATAGCTGTTTTGGATGTGATCAAAGCCATTATATTAGAAAATATGCATGGTGAGATCAGAGAGATGTACCATGCATCGTAGCTACTGAATAACGTCAAATAATTACTATGCAGAAATAGCACGCCAGATATTTATTAGAAGTGGTATGTATGATGGTTATAGTTTAGTTGCTGGCCAAAGAAATTATATTATGCAAATAAGGAATTTCCAAATCTAAAAAAGTTAAGGAGTCTGACAACAATTACCTGGAAGGCAGAACTGCTTGGGGGACAAAAGGGGCATATGCTGTTTCTCTTTCAGCTGCAAGACGTTGAGCCTTCTGAAACTCTTTCAGAACTGCCTGAAAATCTTTTGCAAGCTTAGCATCGGCAATCTTCTTGCTGGCCTGCAGTTAGATGGAAGATATTCAAGGTCTAAGCACAGCCCAGTTACCAAAAAAGGGCTGAACATGGCAGAACCATGTTCAGCCCTAACAGTTAATAAAATCAAGTCCAATCAATTAAGTATTTGGCGGAGATTAGATAGCCAAGGAGACCTAATGATGGAGTTGGAAGTAAATTCCAATATCATAGATGCATCCGAGGAGGGCTAGGGAGACCAGCTTTCTAAACAATTGTGAGGAAAATGTTGTGATAGGGAGGGGGAAGGGGTGTTCCAAAATTTCCTCTTTGAGATCATAACAAAGGGTGAAATTACAGAAGCCAATTTTAGCCGCACTTACACTAACTTCAGTATGCTGATCTGTTTCACTTGCTTGTTTCAGTTTGGCTGAGGTATCCTTCACCAACTGTCCAATATGTAACCTTGTCTTGTGCCTGCCAGTGAAATGAAATAATTATGAGAATCACTATAGCACAAAATCAATAGTTTACCATGCTGTAATCATTTATTCTACATGGTATTTACAGGAAAAAATAAATCAGTTGTACATTACAAGTTCAACGTAATTATAAAAGGATTTAGTATTTTACATGTTTAGTTAAAACTTCAAACATAACATGCATGATCGTATAGTGAAATTTTCCCAATTTTTGATGACCATGTATAGTTTTTCTCAGTACATTCTTCTCTGAACACAGGTGCCAATAATTGTTCCTTCACCCCCAAAAAGAGTATAAAGAAACATTACACTGTGGAACACAATACGATGTTCATTCCCTACATAATACATCATATGTATAGTTTACGATCTATAGCATATTAATCCTTCGTGTTCAAAAAGTGCAAGACGAAAGAGCATAAACCAACGACTTTCTCCAATCCTGGAGAGAAGTGCTAACAGTTTTCTCAGAAAATTGCCAATGTTCTAGGAGGAGCACGGTTTGTTATGAAGGGGAATCGAAAACATTTCGCAAGCTCATTTCTGTCCATAGTGAACGAGGAAGACGGATTGAAAAATAAGTTCCAATAAACTCCATGATAAAGAACCCAGAATTCTGCAACCATGTTCCAAATAGTCACCAAGCAAGACAATATGCATCTAGTGCAGGATATAGTAAAATGTCTAGATTTGGGAAAATAGGGAGCTGCCACAAGCAGCAGGAAATATCTGTTTGAAACTTGAAGGAAAGAATCTTATACCAACAATCTCCAGTTCATTTCTCCCCAAGGTTTTAAATTTCGGTTTTGGTAACTATTTCGGTGAGGTCAAAAACCGAAATTTCGGGCAAATTTTCAGATTTCGGTGGATTTTGGTGTAGAAAGCAATATTTCGGGGATTTCGGTACTCACCGAAACCGAAATTACGACATTTCGGATGAAATTTAAAACCTTGTTTCTCGCAGAGAAAAGCTCTTAGCTTTAAGAATAAACCCCCAGCGATACTCATATACATGAATCACCTTTAGTTCTTTGATTCTGCCAAAATTAATGGTTATGGAGGTACGAAATTGCAGATAAGAAGACCAAAAAAGTCAACAGTCATAGCTAGCCATGAGAGTTGCATGAAATGTATCTTGTTTTGGTCATACAATCTTCTTACACCGGGAGCTTATTCTTTAGTGTCTGTGTGACACGACATTGGTATGAGCACAGGATCCGTGTTGGATCCACCAAATACGTGTCCGATTTTCCAAGTTTATTTTTTATGTTCTGTAAGGTCCCCCAATTAGTCGGTTACACACCCATAATCTATTTGCCCAACACAAAAGTCCCTTGAGAAGGCGAGATAACTGATGCCATGACCCTGTGCCAAGGTAGTTAAAGGCGCAAGGCACACTTAAGGCGCTAGGACTTCTAGCGCCTGAGGCGCAAGGTCCAAGGCGAGGCCCGCGCCTGATTGAAGTGAGGCGCAATATTAAAAATTATAATAAATATAAGAAATATAAAAAAATAAATAAAAATAACATCATAAAATAACAAAATAAGTAATCATTAGGCCATAAAACATAAAAGATAGCAAATGTCGAAAATCTCAAGTAACCCAAAAGCAATTTTAGTTAACATTGTCATTATCTAAATACAAAACAAGTAATTAAAAAGCCATAAAACATAAAAGATAACAAATGTTCAAAATTTCAAAAAGCCCACAATTAGTTCTAGTTAACATCGTCATCATTTAAAATACAATCATTAGCTTCATTCCATCATCATCAGATGTGTTAGCCTCAATATATTCTTCTTCTTCTATCTCCTCCGAATTGGCCTCTTCCTCTTCCGGCTCCCTTTAAGCCCTTGCTCTTACTCTTGACCTTGATTGTGATCTAGTATTTGATGTTGATTCACCAACTCCAACAGCTCTTGCAACAACACTCCATGTCAAGCTATCATCCTCAAACACCAATTCATCTTCTGCTACTTCACTTTCAGTTTCCATCTCCCCAAGTAGTCATTCATTGCTTTTATCAATGTCTTTCAATGAGATAGGTTCAATTGTATCTCTCCTATCATACCGATGTTTAATATAATAGGTCAAAAAACAAAAAATTTATAAAAAAATATGTATTTTAGTGAGGTGCGCGCCTTGACTACAGAGCCCTGTGCATTCTTGATGCTAGAGATTTGGCCAAAATCTTATACACACTACCCACCAGACTAATGGGGCATGTAGTCAGATAAATCATCAACCCCTTGTCTCCTCAGGGCAATAGTAACGAAGGTGCTATTGGATGTGTAATCAAGATACCCCTCTTGAAATTCTTTCACCACCTTCACAAAGTTTGGACCCACCACACTCCAACAATGCTTAAAGAAAGCCAGAGTGAAACCATCAGGCCCCGGGGCCTTATCCCCCCCAAGTCTAAAATAGACTTCACTATCTCCTCCTCAAAAGGACCCTTGAGGCAATCTGTCCTCAGAGCAAATACTATCGAAATAGAGACCATCTAGACGAGGACGAAATGATTCGACTCAGAATAAAGATCCAATTCCGAATAGTATTTCACAACTCCTTCCCTTATTGTACTGGCTTCATCCTCAACAGTTCTCCCATCAATCTCAAGGCTAGCAATGTGGTTATTTCACCTGTGGGCATTTGCCATTCTGTGGAAAAACTTAATTTTGTTATCTCCTTCCTTCAACCATCAAACTCTAGACTTTTGCTTCCAATTAGTTTCTTCCATGAAAACTAGTCGTTGATATTATGCCTTTAAGTTTACCCTAGTACTACGATCCTCCATAGAGAGAGGGTTGTATTCCTCCTTCCTATCTAGCAACCCAATTTTCTCTAACACCACTGCCTCTCGCTGATACACTCTCCCTAGCAACTCTTTGTTCCATAACTTAATCTTGGTCTTTAATTCTTTAAGCTTTCACCTCATCACTTCTCCAGCTCTCCATGAAAAAGAGTTATTCCACCATTCTTCCACCTTTTCCATGAAATCGGGACAGAGCAACCACATATTCTCGAAACGAAAGGGAGTAGGACGACAACAAGAGGAGCATGGTCATAAACCAGTCTCAGAATAGCCGTCTGAGAAACCCCTGCAAAATGCTCTTCCCAACTACTGGACACCAGGAATCTAGAAAGATTAGGGACCTCCTGAGTGTTAGACCACGGTACCCCCACCCATAGGAAGGTCCATAAGATGATTCCTATTCACAAATTCTCCAAACTCCCGCATGCTACTAGTAACCCTACCAACCACGTTCTTCTCATGAGCAAATCTGATCACGTTAAAATCTCTCCCTATACACCACGGTAAATCTCAAAGCCCCGCCACATCATCCAATTCCTCCCAGAACTGAGACTTGGCTCTCCTATTAGTTGGCCCATACACCCCTGACAAGACCCAAGAAAACGGCTCCCCCACAAAATTGCATAAGACCGAAATAGAGAAAGCTCCAATTACCACATCTGAGGCCAGCAAACAGGACTTATCCCATAACATAATAATCCCCCCTGAAGAACCAATAGCCAGGAGTTCATGCCATCCAACCTCCTTAAAACCACATAATTCTCTAATTTCATCGTATCTCATCGTATGACTAAGGTGATCCATCACCTCAATGCGAAAATACACCCCGAACATTCGCCGCTTTAACATCATACCGTTCATCAAAACAATGCAAATGAGTATAATAAACAATATTGAAGAAACAAATCCTTTTAATGAAATAGGTCCATGATGCTCATGGACATGATACATAATATCAATGACTTGTGCCTTCTATTCAAGGTTTCATTCCACTAAATTCATATGGAAGGAAATAAGATAACGGATTATCTATCTAATAATACGCACTAGCACATCTAATGATGGGAACTCTATTTTACTCCTATAATTTAGTTCTATAATACTTCTTGTAGGTATGTATTTTTGCACATTCGATCCTTGGCCAATTGAATATCCGAAGCTTAATATAGTAAAAAAATGTTCCAACAAAAACCTCATCAACATCACCATCATCATAAGCCTTATTCCAATGCATGAAACTTGTTCCGCCAATCAATTATGTCTAGTTATGTCTTCTATTAAGGTAAGTTTCTTAAAATCTCCTCTCAATACTTCAATGAAATCCACATCCGTTTTGGCCCTCCCCTCATCTTTTTAGAACCTTCAACTTGCATGCTCCTCATTGGTGCAATCATCGGTCTTTGTTGTACATGACCAAATCATCTCAATCGACTCTCCCATTTTTTATCATCAATTAATGTTACTCATGTACTTTCACGGAAGCATTCATGTAATCATGTCAGATTTTGTCTATCCTAGTCTTTCCACTCAACCATCTCAACATCCTCATGGCCAAGCTCATTTGATGAACATGTTGTTTCTTGATTACCCAACATTCTGATCCATAAAGCATAGTCTTACAAGGTGTAAGTGTAATTCCATTGAAAAGCTTTGTCACACACTATCACTTGTGAAACCACTTGAAGTTTTTCTTCTTTCCATTTTCAACTCCAACTTCTTGGAAACTACATTATTGCGGCATGAAATCCTAAACAGTGTAACGTTGTGAGACTACTAAATGTACTAGTAAAGAATGCCTCAAGGGTTACCAGTATAACCTCTACCTGCAGGAGTTAGGGAAATGTAGCAAACAAGTACCTGCATAATATTTGTCATCCTAAACCCTGACCAGAGTGCAAGCCACGGATTTGGTCAGTGACGCGGTCCAACTGTGGTCACAATCACATTGTCGTCAAGGTAGGAATGACATGAAGTTCTTACACTCCAGTAAAGCTTATCTAAAAATGATTTGAAGAGCTTCGCAACTAAAATGCTATAATCTAATAGGATTGATGAGGGTGTTCACACTCCACTTCAGCAAGAAATCTCTGCCACAGGCTAGGTGCAATCTAACAAAGCCATAAGCAAAGACGAAAAATGAAATAAGCCATGGAAGAATCTACCAGATGTTTTCAATGCAAAAATATGCAAACCATTGGTTAAGGATACCATTTGAAAATCCAAGAAGAGAGAGAGAGGGCATCTCCTCGCCCTCTTTGCTCAACATTTGTCCCCTGAAGGGGTTACCAAATGCTTTCACAGTCGATGCAGCATCAAAAAAATATGGAAAGGAGATGGCTTTCTCTACTTGCGCGAGTGGGGTTGGAATTCCTCGTCACAACATATATGTATTTAGCAGAAATGAGTACAACTGTATCACTATAGATACTACAAAGTCGATCAATTTCGCATAATATGTCATTATTAAACCGAGAATTCGGGTTTAATTGAAGAACACGATCCTAAAGGTGCTCCAAAAAGCCAAATTTATAACTAGCAATAAGATTCGTCTCGTAATTGATTTCACCAACGGAATAATTCAACCAATTCATCTAAATTCAAAACCGAGATTCTGCGTAATTAAATCTTAAAAACCCTAGCTTTCAGCGACATCAACCGATCAAACTAAATCTCAACAATTCAAAATCACCCAATTCAACAACAATAAAAACACTCACAACTTCTCCCGGAGCTCAGGCGTGTCCTTGGGCGTTCCGAGGGTATTAACGAGGCGCTGGAACGTCGAGACGGCCGTGTTGATCTGAAACACGCCGGATGCAACAGCTTGCGTGGGATCCTGCTTACCGTTTATGTACTCTCGCCTTGAACCCAAAGGGCGACCAGATTCAAGATCTTGAAAGCTCATCTCTGCCCTAGAATTCCCCAAAAATACAATACTTTCTGGAAACCCTAGAAGCCGAATTTCGCTAAGATCGCGAAGAAATCCAGCACCGATTTCTCGATTGAGAGAACGGATTTAGGGCAAAAACGCGGAAAGGAAGCCGAGAATGGAGAAAGGAAAGTGATCGGATTACGGGTATTGGGGCGTACAAACGAAATTGACGGAGAAAAAATAGAGCGAAAGGTATAGATAGAGAATTTGGAGGGTTTGAAGGACAGCTCGAGAGATGGCATCTATTATACGGATACCCGGTGGACAGGTGCGCGCGTGTGTAATTGAAAAGAAAAACGACGACCAAACTTTTTAGACAGAAAGGGTTTTTAATGGGACCAAAATATCCCTATCTAATTCAACATGTATTAGATATGTAAAGGTATTTTTGGAATAAAGGGAAAAACGACGCTGACTCTCGCTCGTTTATACTTTGCAGGGAATATAAATCGTTTAGTGTGTATCTCGAGGCCGTTCGACAGTGAAGAACGCGTCCTCATCATGACAACAACATAGCTCATATTATATTAAAATTAAATAATTGATTACCTATGGTGGCATACATGGTCCGTCACTCCCAGCCGGCACGTCAACCAGGATATACACGTGGCAATATTCTATTTTTTGGTAAGCTAGTAGGGGAAAACTGCGATACAGTATTCTTTATCAATAATTTGATATATAAATCACTCAAAAGGCCATGTGGAACAATCTTACAGGTCCACTGACCCATGAATGTTTGGTCCACATCTTGGTGGACTACACACCAAAAATCAGCCTGATTTGTGATTTCAAGCCATGTGATTCGAGCACTTTTTTTATGGTGGGCTTGGAACCCATCCATAGTCTTGTTCATGAAGCCCATGATAAAAAAAATTAGTGTCGGAAACCAACGATCACCAATCAGGCTGATTTTTGTGTGGGTCCATCAAGGTCCGGATGAAACAGTCATATAGTCGGTGGGCCAAGAGTGGCACGTGGCATTTTGAGGGATTTCTGTAAATGTGTATCATATAACAGCTCAAGCTCAATAGTAGCAAGAGTTTATGGAGAAGCATTTAGATGGTCTGGTATTATCACACCGTATGATATTACAATTTATATTACACTAAAGATCCTATGGATTCATGTGAAGATCCAAACCTGTGCGTTGGATCTACTACAAAATCTATTCTACTTATTAATGGACGAAAGCCCTTCATGTTTGCCTCACACTAAACCCGGTATCCCAAAAATACATTTGGTTTGCCTTTTTGTGTTCTTTAAACAATCTATATAGATGGGGCTCTTCCGTCTTTTTTATGTCAAAGTACATGTCGCTCTTGTAAGCATGCGTCACCTTGCAGCTCATTCAATGCTTTTTTTATTTAAAAAGATAAAAAAAAATCTTATCTATTATCTATACTAAAGCTCGACCCTGTTGAGGTGGCGCTTTCTCCAGCTTTTTAGTTTATCCCGAAACGTCTTTTCTCTTTCCAATCCTACGACTCCCCATCTCCTCATTTCATTCATTAATTCCTAAATTTTTAACCGACGCATTAAGAAATCTATTTTGGTTTGTTTCCAAAATCAATGCATTAATTATGACCGTTGTCTCTTCCTAAACAATAAATTAAGAAAATCAATGTGATTTGTTTCCATAACCGATGCATTAAGAAATACATTTTGGTTTGTTTTCAAAACTAATGCATTAATTTCGACTGTTCTCTCTTCGTAACCGATGCATTAAGAAAATCAATGTGGTTTGTTTCCATAACCGATGCATTACAAAATCTAAAGGTTTCCATACGCAAAGGTATTCTGATTTTTAGAATTCTATTTTGGTTGCTTTCCATAACCGCATCATTAAGAAATATAATTAAAATTTTCATATGGAAAGGTAACCTCCATATGAAAATTCTCGTGCCTTTCCCTCTCCCTCTATCTTAAAATATTTAAATCTATCCATCTTTCTTTTGGTTGATGAGTTCTATTTTTTAGGCAACTCAAATGGTTTTCCGTTAATCTTTTCTTTCTGATTTTTTTTTTCCAATTGAATATATTGATTATGTATAATTTTTTAGGAAAAAAATATATTCTGATATGACTATATTCTTTCAGGTTTATTTAAGCTCTTGGGACAAACATTTGATTTGTTGAAACTAAAAATAACTAATCTCTGCAATGATCCCCTGTCAGCGGTTTAGCACAACTACAAAAAGGTAAATATTAGGGTAGCCATTCGAAATCCTGATGAAAAAATGTGTTAGAGATCTCCCCAAGGAGCAGGTATGCATATTTTTCTTCTTCTTTTTCCTATTCTTTATTCATATTTTTTCCCCAATGAGAAGTGAGGTCAGACCAAAGGCATGAAAATGGTGCTTGAGGCATGCCCGTCATGAGTTTACATGTTTTTTAAATTTGTTTTGAAATATTTTTAGGCATTTTTTTTCAACACTTCGCTCGCACACATTTCAGTTCTCACCCGTTTGGAAACAGTATTTGTAAGAATAATGGATGTGATGATGCAAAATTTTGGCTACATGCATACACAGTATTCTAGATCTATTTTAGAAGAGAGGAGCGTACTACAGTTATTTTGATGAACGAAGATCACTCCATCTTTAAATGGAAATGAAGAGGATGATCGAAGCCATTGATTCAATTGAAGGTCGAGTTTGCATAGAGTTGCTCGATTTATTCGGAGAGCGAACAATCGTTAAATGAGGAAGTCGTCGATGCATGCTTGGTAAGAGAAATGACATGTTAGCCACCACTACACATGTCCCTACAATAAGAATTTTGGTTGGCGTTCTTCGGGTTCTAGCATAAAAATAAGCTTGATTTGTGATCTCTATCCATTGAATCTAAAACTCAAAAAGAAGAAATTGAATATAAAGATGTTACCAAATGAAAATGCTCGAATCCTACAGCTAGCTCGAGATCACTAATTAGGCTGATTTGTGGCATCAACGGGTGGACCAATCATTCATGAGTTAATGTTGTAGACCATTATATACAAAATTATATAGAGTTGTAATTTTACATGTATCAATTATATAATTATACTTTATTTATATCCTAACGCTCTATCTTATTATAGACCATTAATGGTCATCTAGAAGCACAATATCGCGATATAAGTGACATAGGTGGCGGGTCTCACAAGTCGCAATTATCATGATCTAAAGCAAGATCGAGGAGCCATGTGATCAGATCACGATTATTGAATATATAACATGTATAATTTTTTTCACACAACTTCATATTTTATTAAGGTATATATTTCAGTTATAGTAAATTCATTTAAATAAAAGTAGATAGGTGACCAAATTGAATGGTTTAAACATTAAATATTGATTTCGATTTAACTAGCCAATACAAATGGGGTTAACGATTGAGAGTGGTTAATTTTTTAATAAAATTCATGGTTAATGTTCACTCATATCAATTGAACTGACCAGTCCGATATGGTTCTCAAACATTGGTTTCTATCATCGTCAACACAGACCTCTACTCAGCAAATGCACTTCATACATCAATAATTCTACTGCAAATCATAAAATAACTCACAGAGGGAATTGGTTAACAAAAGAAAGTCTTAAGTGATTTCACATTTGGAATAAAACAGGATTTTCTCTAGATGCCTACATCACAAAAAGCTAACAAATACAACTATTCTCACAAGAATTTCTTATATTGATTTAATTTATATTATTTTTTATTTTTATTTTTCCTTGCTTAACAAAATAAGACATTGTTATTTATGCCCGTGCTTTAGCACGGGTGTTGATTACTAGTCTATACTAAAGCCTGGTACTACTGAGGTGGCGCTCTCCCCGTCTTTTTTCCAAAAATATCCTTTAACAACTTGACCTTCTCTCTCACATGTTTTAGCTCTGTCTCTCTGTCTCCTATTTAGCTTTTATAAAAATGTTAATTAGACAGTAACTTCGAGACATTAACTTCAAGCCTTTAGTTCTTTTAGAGATCATTCGTATTTCAAGACCCCATCCACGACTCTCTGTCTACCGCGCTTTAACATCTTGGAATTTCTCCACACCCTTCACATTATCTAAACTAAATGATTTCCTCTTCCAACGTTGTGTCCGGCTCTTTCTTCACCAAGTCCCAACATGTCTCTACGTCTCTCTATCTTTCCCCTACTCTCTGTGCCTTTTCTTCTCCCTCTACCAAATTGTGTTGTCCTGATCAGTGACTCCCTTGCCCGTGTGCTTGAGGCCAAAATTTCTACATATCAGGTATGTTCTTCAATATCAACTTCCTTTGGGTTTTTAGTTCTTCGAATTTAATGTTTTTCTTTTTTAGCAGATGAATTTTTCCCTTCCCTATTTTTTACATTTTACAATATTCTTAATCTTATCAGTTTTATCACTTGAGTTCTTCAATATCAACTTCCTTTGTTTTGTTGTTCTTCCGTTTTTTTCCATTTTATTGCTGCGCTTTTTAGCGGATATATATGTTGAAATTTCTAGCATTCACACTAAACAATATGAAAACTAGATAAATAATCAAACAAAAAATTGACTTACATGCAGACTATTGAGAACTTACGAGCTATTGTATAACAATACTATAGATGACATGTCTTTTTTGCTGGAATTCAATCCTTACCTCCTGAAAGGAGTGGGTAGGTTTTACGGTCCTTCAACTCTACGTACTCCAGTTCTTATCATTTTGTGTGAATTAAAATCATTTTAGTACGGTAATTTGATCTTTGATTATGTTCAATTATGTTCCTTTTTGTGAATTTTTCCATTAGTTTCGGGTTTTTCACATATGGGTTTGAAATATAGCTTTAATGCGACTGAAATTTGCATCTGGGTTGGCAAATTGGGCAACCGAATAATGTGTTTGACCTTTGGACTCAGAAAAATCATATTCTCATATGGGTTTCTTTGTTGGATACTCGATGATGTGTTTGAGATTTGGTCTCAGTAAGAAAACTAAATTAAAAAAGTCAGATGGGTCACTGACTTTGTGACACGAGGTGCTTATTTAAAGACCCTTTAATGTGTTAGAGCTTTGGTCCCAAACCCTGCATTTTCACCACCAGTACGTCATTCATAGATCATCTTTAGAGTCCAGGAGAGAGGTACATATTTCCACGTCATCTCATTTGAGAAAGTATTATGGTTGCTTGTGTTTCAACTTTTTCAGGTAGTGGCTGCATATGACATATTACTTATGCAGAGCTTAACACACCATTTGACAGGAAAAGTTCTAAGTAGTAGAGTTACGCCAATGTGAAACCTGTAAATGGTTCAGGAATGGGTTCAATGCCTCTTTGGCTGCAAACTACAGTACAAAATGATCATGTTTCAGTTGAAGCACGGTCTACTAGCAATTAGGGTATACAAGCACGGATATGGAAGGTTAATGGTCTTATCATATTGCAATGGAGCCTCCATATCTTCAGCAGGGCCATATGCTGGGGCTGACGTTCCTACCCTAATCTTTGTTGCTAGCTTTGGAGCTTCATTATACTTCTTGCCAAAGAAGAATATTAACCTAGGTAAGGAGCTATTCTTTTGATATTTGTTTACTTCATCTATGCATGGTTTTGTTAGAATTTGAAGTAATTAACCTATTGTCACTTTCACATTAGGATAAATGGATAATCCATGTTCAAAGGAAAACATATAGATTTTAGAAGAAATGGTTGCATTCTTGTAGATTTGGAATACATTCATGCAATATTAGTTCATATGTTTCAAGAAAATGTACCTGGGATGGTTCCCAAATGTTTCAACTCTTGATGCCCTTGATACATTGGATTTGAGAAACCAACACGCCTCCTGCATATACAAAGATGTTTGCATTTTCAATCCATTTTAAACATGGAGTATGTGGCAAAACAGGAGATATGGGAGTTTGATAAAATTACCCAACACCCTAGATTACAGAAGGAAGTTGGAAAGGAGTAACTATTTAGTAAACATATATATTAGCCCACATCTGTATTTGTTTAACAGCACATGTTACGCTATGAATCACTCAATATGTATTTCCTTCAAATTAGAAAATAAGACGAGCAGATTTGCTTCTAACTGATCTCCTCTCTGATCCAATTGTAAAGATTGTTGAGTCGCACTTACCTCATCTATGATCATACTTCGTTATATTTCCTCTTTGCAAATACCAAAAGTCATTAGGTTTCCTATAAATCTGAGTTATGGGGTGGAGTTAGTCTTGAAACAAATTATTGGATGGATTGAAGAGTGGAAAAAAATCTTTTCTAGATGCTTCATGGACCTTCAAACAGTTCTACATTACCCCGGCTTCCTTTCTGAATTTGTCTCTTACTTTTCTTAAACAATGGAAAATTTTACTTAGATTTTGTTTCATCTCGATAAAACATTTATATTCTCTATTTTATAGATTTTCAATCTTCTTATTTCCGCTAAACTAAGGAAAAACAAAAAGAAATAACATTGAAATGTATTTTTATTGACCAATTAGAATTGCCCCCCAGGACCTATAATTGCCTCAAAAGGTCCAATATACATACCTTATTGGACCTTTTGAATAAGAGTCACAAAGATCCTATGAAAATTGAACATTTTCGCATATGAAAGTGAGGATGTTGGATGGTCTACCAAGAGTTGAGTGTTTTTTTCCCATTCTTTTTTTCTTTCTATACAAAGAGTTAATTTTCTTTTTTACTTCTTTTTGGTTCTTTTGTTTGGTTGATTTGTTCTATTGATACAGACATTTGTTTTACTTGAAAATGGATTTATTTTCTTTTAGATTTCTTCAATTATGGCTCTGTATGGTTTAAATGTCATAAAACTTTTTCTGGTTCAACACTTTCTTACATACAAATCCTTTTTCTATAAAACTTTTTGTTGATCAACATATGGACCCTAAATGTCATATAACTATTTCTGTTTCAACACTTCGTGACATACAAATCCGTTTTGTGTAAAACGTTTTATTGATCACCATATAGAGCCTAAAAGAAAATAGATGATGCTCCCTACACCCCATATCAGTACAGGTACCCTTCTTGGGACCATTCAATCGATGGATGGACTCAGAGGTGAGGAGCCTAACATGTTCACATGTAGTGCATTAATGGATGGATAATGTTTGCAAGGACAAATAGATGATGATGTGCAAGTCTTTGATTCCATGGTGAGTAGGGGCTATATGCCCAATGTGGTTTCCTACACTGTCTTCATTAATGGGTATTGCAAGAATCGAAGGATGGATGACACATCACAACTCTTCAGAGAAATGAGCCAATAGGGATTGAAACACACTGTCATTACTTGCAACACTTTTATAGGCACGTTCTGCTGTATAGGGATAGTTGTAGCTGCACAAGTGCTCTTCAAGGAAATGCAAGGTCATGTCCAAAATCCAGATCCTTTCACATACAATATAGGGTTGGATGGGCTATGCAAAAACCACCATTTTGCTGAGGCGATGAAACTGTTTAATGAGATGGAAAACAGGGCAATTAGCCATGATATTAGAATTTACACCATCCTCAATGATGGTATGCTCAGAGTTGGGAAATTTGAATAAGCAATGGATCTTCTCAATTGCATCTCTGCGAAAGGGTTGGACCCTAATGTTAAAACATATACCATAATGATGAATGGACTTTGCAAAGAAGGGCTTTGGATGAAGTTTACAAACTGTTCTTGCAGAACCATAAATTGTTCTTGAAAAGGAGGGTGTTTGGTTGCTATATCTATATTCCATTAGAATTGCAGAACCAAAATAGTTACTTCATTTTTTGCCTTGAGGCAGATCATTGGTGTGTGGATCCTATTCTTAGTCCTATGTTTTTTACTAGATAATAGTACTTTTTGAAAAAGTAGGTTCACACTTGTGGTGCAATAACTATATCCTTTTCCAGAATACATGCTTTAGACCTATGCTGTAATAATCTACTAACACCACCCAGATGGCTAAATTTTACTCTTTGTTGTAGCTTCCACTTCTACAACAACGCTTGCTTCATTATGGTACTTAAGTTTGTCATTTCGTACTTGCATAACATAGCATTCCCTTTACATGTGGAATCTACTAATAACTTATCACAAGTTTATTGTATTGAAATAGAATATGTCCCTCGTCTTTTTTGATTGATGTTGATTTGCATTTTGAAGGTTACTTCCAAAGCTTCACAAGATATTACTAAGAATTCATCGCCTTTTTTATAGGGCGAAATCTCCTAGTAGCCGCATCTTATCAATGCTTGGGACATTCTCATGTTAGCTCCATCAACTCTTGAGCTCAACCTGCCTCAGGAATCCTGTAAGATTGTAAATGACCATTGCCCTTATCACATATGCCATGTTAAGTATGACATTATCTTCAACCGAATATCAATGAAATTTTGGATCAATTCGTTAGTGTTTGCCTACAGTTAGAACACTTTCACAGTTTGGAGTGAAAAATGTTGGATCAGAAATTTCATAAACTACTTGTGCACATGTCTCTATTGAACTTGGTTGCAGGAAATTTCTTCTCAAGGTGTTGCTTCTGGTTCATAGTCTCACTCCAACGCTTGCATTCTAATATCAGAATCTCCCATGGCCATCTATCACCGCCATGACTTTGTCAAATCCACTTTTATTACTGCTAATTTTGTGTATTTGGTTATGAAACGTACATTATTCTACATACTCTATCATAATTCCCGTGGTGGCCTGTTGGAGCCATGAAATGTACTGATTTTGACCTCAATGGAGTAGGTTAAGTTTCCCAATGAATGATTCCTCGGATTATGGCTTTTGGATCATTCAATGCTGACGAGCTTTTTTTGGAATGTGCAACTGAAATCAGTTCCCCTGATTTATTTGGTTTGGGTTTGCCCCAACTATATGGGCTAAGGCCAAGTCTGACCTGGTTACCTGGCGGCTTGGACCATCTCTAACCACGGGGGGACACATGCCAATTGATTCTGAATGTGCAATCCATAGCCCACCGCTAGGTTGACCATGGCCTCAAAAAATTGCACAAATTGGATGAAACTAACAATCCAATAAGTAAGACTCTTTACAATTTCATTCTAGCATTATTTTGGGTACACAGATCCAATGATATACCATTTCCAATTTGATTATATAATTGAATGGTTTCTATTAATATTCTTTACTTTATGCTTCAGTCAGATTGTTATATAACTCAAGTTTTATTTAAACATTAATTAGTATTATTAACTTAATATTTTTAAATGATTTTTATCTCAACATTTTAAATGGCATGTGCTTTAGCACGGGCATAAATCACTAGTTCCTAATATGACCCTCAAATTCCTTAAATTGACAAACATTGCTTCTTTCAATTTTTCATTTTTTTTTACTTCAATTTTTCAATTTCCCGGGGCGATTTCCGAGAACTCGTAAGTTTCCTCTACATAGGGTCATCCTTGCCTGATTGCCGTCTCTTAGCTAGTTCAGGGAGTTTGTCTTCCTTAAGGGGTTTGCTCGCTCGGTTCCTCGAGATGAGCTAATACCTAGTTTGGCGGATGCCTTTTCATTAAAAGATTTCGTCGTGCGGTTATTGAGGTTCGCCACGTCAAATGCTAATGTGACAGGGGTCCAACTCAAGCAGTCATCAATTGGCATTGGAAACCAGCCCAGCTACGTGGCACGATATCCCTTGCCAACAATTACTTTAGGTCTAAGTATCCAGAGTAGATTACGACATTCCATCCCAAGAAGCCACCTCTAACTGACTGCGTAGTCACTCACTGACAACAGGGTAACAGGGTGTCTTTCACAAGTCAGAATGGTAAGGGCCTTTACATACCATCCGCCAGTTCGATTACTCCATTGCAAGAGAAAAACTCTGAAACCACTCTAGCGTACAATCCAAAGGAATCAAGCCATGGCCACTTCTTCCGAGCAGTAGAACCAACAAACTCTTGAAAGCTTAACTGAGGAACTGGCCCAAAAACTCTTGGTGGGTTGTCGAGCTGGACCAGTACTCCTACCTAGACCAGAAGTTGAGATCGAAGGAGTCCGAGAATGGAGATTTGCGGTGGTAGGGAAAATACTCACTGATAAGAGTATCAAACCCATGGCGGTCAAACAAAGTATGATCTCGTCCTGGGGTTCCGTACGTCGTTTTAAATTTATGGATATGGTGGGAACTTCTTTGGCTTCCTATTCACTAATGGTCGAGATCAAGACTGGGTCATGGATGAAAGCCCATGGACTGTTCACTCACATCTTATGGTCCTCCACAAACGAACTACATCAAAATCTCCCACAGAGACTATCTTCTGGAACTGTCCATTCTGGGTTCAAGCCCACGGAGTGCCAGAAGAACTATTCAAAAGGGCCACGGTGGAGGATCTTGCAAAACTTGTAGGCGAACCCCTTAAAATTGACTTTACTGACGAAGAAGAAGACATAAACCGTTGCAAGTTTCTCAGATTCAGAGTAAAGCTCGATCTGCTTAAAAGTTTGACCCCAGGTGTTTGGATGCCGTTCCAAAATAATTGGTACCGGATATCTCTCAAATACGAACGTCTACCCTATTTTTGTTACACCTATGGAAGGGTAGGGCACACAGATTCGCGCTGCCCGGGAGAACCAGTTGAATATTACAAGGCCGATCTCACAACCTATTAGGCAGACCCGGATACAAAACAATATGGTGTATAGCTTAAGGCAGAATCAAAGGCAGTGGAGGAAAATCGACTACGATTGGAATTTTCAGGAATACCATCACATTTAGTCCAACAAGCAAAATCTAATCCATCACTCAACCAAAAGCTTAACATCATGGAACTACTGCCTGTCAAGCAAATTAGATATGATGTTGTAGATGGGAAACCTGAATCCATATGTTAGCTTGCCGATGTTCCCATGGCCACACCGGGATCAAATCCCTCAACAATAATAGTCGGAGAACCATCTAGTAGCAACCCAAGGACATTGGAGGTGGAAACTGTCACCATGATACCAGCAAGAAAAAGGTCACTGCCAACCACTACCGAAGGAACTGAGCAACACACTGATATAGTCCAGCCAGCATCGAATACGTGGAACAAACTTACATCGGACAGATGATATCCAGGTCCACTCTCTAACTCCACTTAATGGTAGGAATTGGCAATCTTGGTTTATTTGTATTGAATACTATCTGCTTAACTGCACAATTTCTTGGGCGTGGGTGACGGGCCCTTATCCGTCCCCCAGGTCGATATGTTAATTATGGCTTAGAACTGTCGAGGGAGTGGGAAACCCTCGACAATTCGGGCTTTGAAAACCCACATCAGGGAACAAAATCTAGATCTTGTCTTAGCAGAAACCAAAGCAAATCAAGCCAAAAGCAAAATGTTAGTCCGGATTCTGGGCTTCAGACATTATTCTATGCTGGATTCGCTCAACCAAAGTGGTGGTCTCCTAGTGCTCTGGAAAGAAGGCATGCAAGTTCAAATTCAATATCAAACTCAGCGTGGGATTCATCTTCGAATCTTATTGGAACCTAACTACTCTCCTTGGAATCTCTCGCTCATTTACGGCGATCCTCGCCCAACTCACAGACATCAACTCTGGTCAGAGCTTCACAACCAAGCTCAACTCAGTCCCACTCCTTGGCTAATAATGGGCGATTTTAACGATCTATCTGCTGAATGGGAGAAACATAGCCCCAAATTCTCACCCATCATCTATAACCAGGAGTACCTGCATTTCCTTCATGCTAATGGCTTGTTTGACCTTGGATTTATAGGAGCTCCATATACTTGGTCAAACCAACGGCAAGGGTGGGCAAATGTCCGTGAAAGATTAGATAAAGCCATCGCTAATTGTGCATGGCGAGTCCTATTCCCTAATGCTTGTGTCCATCACATGTTAAATCACACCTCCGACCACTGTCCTATTCTGCTTAACACTGAGCCAAACTGTATTCGGCTTCCTAAGCCGTTTCATTTCATGTCCATGTGGTCCTCGGAAGAAGAGTGTCAGAAAATCATTAACACAGTGTGGCAACAGGAAATGGAGGGTTTCCCATCGGAGAAAATTCCCAAAAGGTTAAAGAAGATTAAACATCAACTGAAGAAATGGAATGCCCAACACAAAAGCCAGAGGTTTGTCAAACTGCAGAAGCTGAAAACACAGTTAGCCCAAATTCAACTCTTAGCTCCTACGGCTGAACATGTCCAAAAAGAGAAGTCTCTTTCAGAAGCTATAGATTTGATTCTATCTGAAGAAGAAAAAAATCTGGAGAGATAAATTGAGAGAAAAATGGTTGAAAGAAGGTGACCGCAACTCCAAATTCTTCCATGTCTCCACCATCATTCAGTCTTCTCCTCGTCCAACCCCCCAAACCTGGATCTACTCAACAGTTTACCTCTCCCACAAATTTCCATGGAAGAAAATCAACATCTGATGAAACCTGTATCCATGGAGGAAGTGAAAGAAGCAATCTTTTGCATGGGTCCATATAAAGTTCCTTGCCCTGAAGGGTTCACTGCATTATTTTATCAGCAATATTGGGACATTATCAAAGAAGAGGTCCTTGGTATGGTCCAACAAGCCTTCTCATCTGAATGTGATCTCAGCCCGATCAACCACACATCGATTGCCCTCATCCCTAAAATACCCAATCCAGAGTTTCCCCACCATTTCAGGCACATCAGCCTGTGCAATGTCATATACAAAATAATTGCTAAAATTATCTCACAAAGGCTGCGTCCCATCATGTCTCATCTAGTGGCAGAAAACCAACGAGCTTTCATTCCTGGTCGTCAAATTTCAGACAACACCAACTTAGCTCAGGAACTAATGAAAGTCATTAGTCGTACGAAGAAAGGACAGAAAAGATTGATGGCCATAAAGATTGACATGGCCAAAGCGTATGACCGAGTAGAATGGTCCTTTTTGATTCACATTCTTCGTATATTGGGCTTCAATGACTCATGGATCAAATTGATATCTCACTGCATCTCATCATCATCTTTTTCCATCAAGCTCAATGGGTCTCCATTCGGATTCTTTCGGCCTACTCGTGGCTTACGACAAGGTGACCCTCTATCACCATTTCTTTTTGTGCTGTGTACTAATGTCTTATCCTTCATGTTGAGAAAAGCTGAGATGGAAAACAAGATCCATGGTATCAAAATCTCTCGAGATAGTCCTGCTATATCTCATCTGCTCTTTGTAGACGATTGCATTATTTTTTGCAGAGCAAATTTGGTGGAGTCGCGCAACTTAAAAGACATCCTGCAGGAATTCTATACACTTTCGGGGCAACAAATAAACTTTCATGAAATCAGGCATCCATTTCAGCCCCAATCTCCACAGAAGACAGAAAAAAGCTCTCTCCTACATACTAGAGATCAAAAAGATGAGCATCTCTGAAACATATTTGGGCACACCTCTTATTTTGGGTAAGGCTAAGAAAAAAGCATTCCAGCACTGCGAGGAAAAAATTAAAACCCTTATGGCCGGCTGGAGGGCAAAACTTCTGTCGCAAGCGGGACGTACTACTCTGATCAAAGTGGTTGTGCAAGCGATTCCAACCTATTCCATGCAATCATTTCTCCTCCCAAAAACCTTCTGCGCTAGGCTGGATTCCATCACTAATCAATTCTGGTGGGGGGCGAAGGATAACAAATGAGTGTTACGTCTAACTAACTGGGATTCTCTATGCACCACCAAAGAGAATGGGGGGCTCGGATTCAGGAATTCTACCAGGTCAATCTAGCAATTTTATTCAAACGAGTTTGGACACTTCAACAAGAGAAAAATTCCTTTCTGGCCACTCACTTGCTCAAAAAATACAATCCTTCAAGGAATATACTCATGGCCAAGTGTCCCCAAGATGCATCCTGGAGCTGGAAAAGCCTATATAAAGCCCAAAAAGTACTAGCTCACAATTGTGGATGGGTTATAGGATCTGGAGACCACATTCGAATATGGGAGGATCAGTGGGTCCCCACCCCCAATGGGTCTTTATGACACCACATCAGCAAGGAAATCGGGCTATCACTAAGGTGAGAGAGCTCAAACTCCCAGAAGCAAAATGGAACGGACAGATTCTATCTACTCTTTTCCCAAGAAAGATAGTACGTAGTATCATGCAAATTCCCTTGAGTATCCACTTTCAACAAGACCGATTATACTGGATGCCTCATAAGCAAGGGAAATTCTCTGTCAAATCAGCCTAGCATGCACTCCGCAATCCTCATACTACCCATGGTCTTAGCACGCTTCCACCTCTTTTATGGAAAAAAATTTGGAAAATTCCTCTACCCCATCGAATTCAACTTTTCATTTGGAAGCTTCTTAGAGGTATTATTCCTACTCGGAGGAATATCCATAGTCGAATCCCTCAAATTCCCCCCACTGCCTCCGGTGTAATGCACCAGAAGAAACACCTCACCATGCCCTCTTCAATTGTCCTATCAGTGCTAGAATCTGGTTTGCCTCTCCATTATCCTTACGATGCGAACATTGGATTGTGGAATAATGTGAAGCATGGTTTGTGAACCAGTTAAATCCTCCTAACTCTCAATCGGAAGAGGATCGATTCATCCAACAATATATTTGCATCCTCCTGTGGAAACTATGGGACCTTTGGAACAAAGATATTCACAACGAAAAATAGGTTCATCCAATCCAACTTCTCAGGAGCATCTTCTCCTTCATACACCAACCAATGCATCCAATACCATCCAAAAATAGAGTGACATGGAGTCCACCACCTGCCGACACTTTCAAGATTAACACAGATGCAGCTTGGACCTCCTCCACGGGTAATACAAGACTGGGCTTTATTATTCGTAACACTATAAATGTTTGTATTTTGGCAGGGGGAAGTCGAACTCGAGCCTCTTCTGCTGAAGAAGCAGAGGTTAGAGCCATAAAATGGGGTATGGAAAAAGCAGCTGCTTTTGGGGCGGAGAATTTTGTTGTGGAGTCGGATGCGCTCTCCATCGTCAACTCTCTCAATCAAGGAGATACAGATCTATCCTGGTCTTCATCAGCACTGTTAGCTGATATTTTGAACTTATGTAGTAGTTTTAAAACAATCTCCTTTGTATATACACCACGGGAAGGAAATATGGTGGCGCACACTATAGCAGCCAAGGCAAAATCGTTACCTTCATGGCTACGATCTGCCATCAGGAACGATGTATTTACTGTTTTCTTTGATCAATGAAGATCTTAATTACAAAAGAAAAAAGGAGTGCTTTAGTCATTCCACATTTTCACATTTCAACTCAATTTGTGAAAACATTTATTGATTGCCCACTTGGCACCAGAACTCTGTCCATAGGAAAAATTTGATGATGGTGCACATCATCAAAGTTGATAATGGAACCATAGTGCAAGCCACGTGGCATACTATTAGAAGCTACTGACCCTATGAAGCATTTGGCCCATCACTATATGGACTTACATAATAAAAATGGCTTGATTAGTGGTTCTAATCAAGTACCCCAAATATTGCTAGTACCCCAAATAAAAATTGGCTTGAATCTAAGTACCCCAAATATTGCTAGAAATCTATGGTTAAAAATAAAAACCATGAAAAGGACTCTAAACCAACGGATAAAAATAACTAATCAGGATGAATTCTGGTATGTAGGTCCAACTAGGGATGGGTCAAACATCTATATGGCCACGTGCATGGCAAGTGGCCTCCCCCTAGTACTATTAATAGTAAGGATCCAATCGAATCCATAATTAGACACCCGCTTCAATCAGAGTACCTAAATCTAGGATCCAAAACCAAACCAACCCTGACTTGGGTCAATTTATCTGGAATCCTAGATCTGCACCATTCGAATTGTTGCAACGCACAGAACATTGCAATGCAAAAATAGAACAAAGAAAACAACAATTAAACCGCAACACAAGATATATGTGGTTCACCTTATGTGGATGTCCCCATAGACTACCACTAGTTCACTAGAGAGAACGAGAGATCACCAACAAAGAGAGCAAACATATTTTTCGTTTTTACAATGGTAACAAATAATCCTAGCTAGAACCAAAGCTCTCAAATTCTCCTCACTCAACACAACACCCAAAATCAGAAGTCAACTTTAAATAGAAGTCGTAAATTCTAAAATCGATAAAAGTCGTCAGATCAATTTGACCTTATAACAAATGAACCAGATTAATCCTCGGGATAATATTTTCATATAAGCAAGTATTGCACCCCCGTTATGTTCGTTATAATGGCCGTTATAATGGGCCACATCAGTCACATGAGAGTAAAAAAAAATTGTCAGAATATTATTATTTCTATTATTATAACACAATTTTTTTTTATTAATTTATTTATGACATCTATATAACAAAGCAGGACGGTTGTCTCCCCCTCTTATCCGCCTTCATAAAGGATGGCCGAGATCCTATCACACCAAATGGACGGTGGATCTCAGCCACTCACACCCAATTTTGACAAACACTTTGTCAAGGAGTGCCATGGGCACTTGCCACCTACTAGTTTTATAATGTAATAGGATTTGAGTGCTACCATTATAATGGCCGTTATAACGACTATGACAACATCTGCACTACTTTAAAGCCAAAACCGTGGTTGGGGCACGCCCTCTCCTCACAAGACACTCACCTTCACAGGTTGTTCAGCATGCCGATGTCCCTCATCAACCTGGCACATTCTTAGGCCCTGCTTGGTTCACAGCAAATTAAATGCAATGCACTCACTTGCCAAAATTTTGGGATTGCAAGTGATTGGTTGGAGGCGTGCAAATGAACTGCCGTACAAGTGGTTGACAAGCCATAGCAAACTCCTTAACAAAATGGACGCAAGGAAGTGCAGCCCCAATTTAAAACTGATGCAAGCAAGTGCACTGTGTTAGCTCAAAATTTTTTTTTTTCTGAAAAACAATAATAATAACAACCGTGATTATTATTTTTTATTATTATCTTTTTTTTTTTTTTATTTCTTTATTTTTTAGTTTTCTATTTTTGATAGGGTCAGATGGGGGGCAACCATTTTTTACATCCATTTCGCATACCTACATAGAAGATGAATCAATGGCTGATTTTTGGTGAGGATGATCTCTATGGTGAGGAGATCATCCTCACAAAATTCAAATCATTCAAATATTCGTTGACTGGTTAAGAAGTTGAAGAATTATGGACCGTCAATTTTTGCCGTGTAACTTGAAAACCACATTTGATGGGGTTAGAAATTTCAGAATGGGCGGATTTTTTGTTGGGGTGATCTATGTGGTGAGGAGATCATCCTCATAAAAAATCAGCCATTGATTCATCTTCTATGTGGGTACACCAAAATGGTTGTCAAAAGTGGTTGTCCCTCGGCCCTTTTTGATATAGCTGGTCGGGGTCCCCTAACCCCAAGCTTTCCCCTCCAAAATAATAATAACAATAATAATAAAATAATAACAATAATAATTATAATCAAGGATTAAAAGGGGCCGTTATAACGGTATAACGGACTTGGGGCGTTATCATTTTTCCGTTATAAGACATCCGTTATAACAAAAATAACAGCCATTATTTTTAAGCGTTTTAATGGTACATAACGTAACGGGGAGGTCTGAATCCGTTATAACGGGTGATTTTTTAAACCATGATTATAATAACAATAATGAAATCAACAATGATAACAGTAATAATTTTATTGTGCAGGTTTTTTGTAAAATCAAGAAATAAAATAATCCATTGCATTCATTTGAAATGCACTACCAACCAATCAGCTAAACTTCATTTGCATCTATTTACATAGCGTGAACCAAACAGTTGTAAGTGACTTACATCCCAAGTGATTGCAATACAATTCGCTGTATTTGCACTAAAGTGCAAAAGGCACCCAAGTGCAGCAAACCAAGCAGGGCCTTAGAGACATCTGATTGTATGGATGTTTGGCCTATCCCTAAGTGGACTTACATACCATTATAAGCCTGATTAGTGATTTCAAACCTTTAGATCTTCGTACTCAAAATAATGCTCAAATTACACGGTTACAAATCAACCCATGTAAACGACTCCAATCGAATGCTTAGAAATCACTAATCATACTATTTTTTGTGTGTAGGTACACCTATGGATGGACCAAACATCTATACGGCCATTGGTCTCTAATAATGTGCCACTGCTTCAAAAAACGCCCCTACAATCACTCACGTGAAACGCACAGTGCCACCCCTAGTTTTTTTTAAACTACGTCTTACTATAATTTTTATTTTTCCAGAATTGCAGGCCTCGAAAAATTAAGCCAAAGTTATTGAACAAGATATGTTATGGATCACTTGAGACTTGCCCTGCTTGGTTCGATGCAAATCGGATGCAATGCACTCACTTGCCACGGTTATGTGATTACAAGTGATTGGTTGGGGGGCGTGCAAGTGACTGCCAACACTTTTAAACTCTTTAAGAAAATGGATGCAAGCAAGGCCCAAAGACCGTAACATAGGAACACCTCTCTTGAAAACGTCGCAACACCTCTCTTGAAAAAGTCGCTGTCATCGTTTGACGTCCGATGCAATTGTGCAGCCCAAAAACCGTGGTAAGTGACTGCAATGTAACTGATCACGCATTTGCACTGGAGTGCAAAATGCATCCCAGTGCAGCGAACCAAGTAAGGCCCAAGTCTGTAACGTGGGAACACCTCTCTTGAAAAAGTCGCGGCCATCGTTGACGTCGGAAGATATCTTAGCAGCAAATGGACAGAACTTTTTGGTATTTAACAAATAGGACAAAGCTCGAGGGTACTCTAAGGAGGCCAAGAAATTTTTGATACCCTAGTAACAGATTCCGTAAATTACAATCTTGCCACATCTTCAACTCAACTGTGGATATAGGCCCCACAACTTATTTTGATGACTTTGAGTCAACTTAGTTTGACTCCTCATGACCGTGCATACATAAAACAAAAAAAGCTTGATTGGTGATTTCTAACCGTGGGATTTGAGTACCCCAAATAGTGATTAAATCTCATGACCAAAAACCAACCCTCAAAAGGACAGAAAACCAATGGCTAGAAATCTCCGATCGAGCTGATTTTTGGTATGTAGGATGGGCCAATCACAGGGCTGTCTCTACCATAAGGCCACTAAGGCAGTCGCCTTAGGCCCCAGGTGAGAGAAGGCCCCCAGCCTAGGTGAGAAAAGGCCCCATCCCACTAACCACCGAGAAGTTTAGCCCACCCCTTGTTGGATATACAAACCAAAAATCAACCTGATTGGTTCTCTAGCAATAGATTTTATTACTTCTTAGTATTGATTCTAGCTATTGGATTCAACCATGTTTTTGGGCAGTACATCCAATGGCTAAAAATCATCAATCAAGATTTTTAGTGTGTTTATCCGCCAATAGGTGAACTGAGCATCCACGCAGTCATTAGGCCCATAAAATGATCTATGTGGGGCTGCAAGAGTCCTCTGCATCTACATTTTTTCAATAGCTTTTGATTATCATGAATAGTTGTTAAACGAGATTTCTACCATGGTTTAAAAAACGGCCGTTATAACGGATTCAGACCTCTCCCATTACGTTATATACCCTTTAAAACGCAGAAAAAATAGAGGACATTATTTTCTGTTACTGAAAATCTTTGTGAAAAAACGGCCGTTATTTCCGTTTTTGAAATCTTGAAATTCAATTTTCAAAATTTGAATTTCTGCGCCACATTTTTCTATTATTTTCCGTTATTTTCCATTATTTTCCATTTTTGCCCCTGAGCGTTACAATTTGTTATATGGGCCGTTATAACGGAAAAAGGTAATCCCCCCCAGTCCGTTATACCGATACCGGCCCTGACCAAACATCCATATGGTCAGTGGCCACATGGTGCGTACGCACGTCCATGAGCATAAATGGACTTGGCTACATGTGCACCGTGGCACACTCTTCCAGAACCACTGATGTTCGGCCCAGCGGCAACCTATTGACAAAAAATCAGCCTGACTGGTGATTTCTCGACAGTGGATCTGGTCTTTGCATTCTGGAATCTGGAGTACGGAGATCCAAGTATCGAACAGCTAGAATCACCAATCGGCTGAGTTTTGGTCCATGGGTCCACCTATATGGTCAGTGGTGTCGACAATGTGCCGCGTGGATCATACAGACGTGGTTTATGGGAGTAAAACTTTGATGACAGTCTTGTCATCGAGGCGGGAGCAATATGAGCCAGGTGACACACTCTTATAGGATTCTGACCGTATGGATGCTTGGTCAATCCCTAGGTGGACCTATAAACCAAAAATCAGCCTGATTAGTGATTTCTAAGCGTTGGATTGGAATTATTTTCATTGGTGGATTTTAACCGTGAGAATTTGAGCATATTGACCATTATTTGAGGTACAAAGATCCAAAGGTTCGAAATCACTAATCAAGCTGATTTTTGGTTTGTAGGTCTACCTAGGGATTGACCAAACGTCCATATGGTCAGAGTCCTCTAAGAGTGTGCCACGTGGCTCACATTGCGCCCCATCGTAGGCATCGATGAGAGGGCCTTATCATCAAAGTCCTACTGGGTTTATGGGCTGAGGAATCGCCCCTGGAAAAATCAAAACCCCGCGACTTGGTCTGAGTCATGACACATATGACACGTCACCGACATCAATAACAAGAAACACCGACGGAATCTGATGAGTAGAACCCCTTTCGAGAGCAAAACTTGCCTAGCTACCTGACCACCCACAATATAAGCCACGTGGAAATTTATTAGGGGACACTGACCGTATAGATGTTTGGCCAATTCCTAGGTGGACCTACAAACCCAAAATCTGATCAGTGATTTCTAAGTGTTAGTTGAAGTCATTTTCGTTGGTTGATTTTAACAGTAGGAATTTGAGCATTATTTACCATTATTCCCTTATAAAGATCCAACGGTTTGAAATCACTAATTAGGCTGATTTTTGGTTTATAGGTCTACTTACAGATTGGTGAAACATCTATACGGTCGGTGTCCTCTAATAAATTGACACGTGGCTTATATTGTGGTGGTCAGGCAAGTCTTGCTCCCCTTTGTAGACGGACAACTGTCACAGTATGAGCCACGTGGCATACTTTTAGAGATAGCTGACAGTATAAATATTTGTCCCAACCCTAGGTGGACCGACTGACCAAAAATTAGCCTGATTAATGATTTCTAACAGTTGGAGTAGACTCGTTTAATTTTTAACCGTGAAATGCGAGCATTATTTGGGTACAAAGATCCAAAGGTTTGAAATCACTAATCAGGCTCATTTTTTTATGTGGGTCCAACTAAGGATGGTCCAGACATCCATACGGTAAGTGGTCTCTATGAATCTGCCACGTGGCTTATATTGTGGTCCGTTTCGGGACTTTCGTTCGAGAAGCAGGTGTCATGATTTCAAGGCGAGGGGTCGGCAACACGTTCTTCTCCTCTGGCCCCACGAACTGTCCGCTCTATAAGTAGCCCCTTCTCTCACGTCCCTCGAGACTTTCTCGCTCACACTCTCTCTCTCACCTCAACGTTGAAGGAAAAACTAGTTTCGCAGAGAAAAACCTGTGTCGGCGCTCCTTTGAGTTTCCCGGCGAAGTTTCCATCGGTTTAAATCGCCGGATATTCTTCTCCTGCTGATCTTCCTCATCTTCTTCGATCTATCGATCTCTGATCTCTCATAAAGGAACTTCAATGTCGGTTAGTACTGATTTCCCCTTCAAATATTTTTTTTCATTTTTTAATCAATAAGTGCATCTTTAGGGTTTTGGAGTATTTCTTGAGTGATCGAGAACTGCTCAGATTGATCGTTTCTTGAATTCGTTCGGTCTTTGAAATCCTAAATGATTGTTTTATGCTTTAGTTTGGTGTCGATTTTGAATTGAATAGGGGATTTTTATAAAAGGCTGAGTGATAGATTCAGATCTGCTTGATTTCGATGCATCTAAACTTTGATACGGCTGCTTTCTTGCTTGATCGGCGAAACAATAACTTTATTAAGACAAAGAAGTACAAATACTAGCTCTCTTCATTCCCTTGCCAAAGAAATTCACGTTGTAGTTTCTCGGTTTCTCCAATATATTAGCCAATTGCCACAGCCACTAAAATCACGTTGTAAGTTACATGGAGCACTTTTTGTGGTAGGGATTCTTCCTCCTCTGGAAACCACAAAGCTCTTAAAACGTTCTACTACTGGGTTCCGTAAAGATTTAAAGTGAGGCTTTTGAGTCCAAAGGGAGCTTGAGGTAAGTAGAGGGAGATGACTTGTCGTGAATCACAAAGTAGCAGCCATAACCTTGAAGTTCTTCAAATAACTCGGACATTGAGATGATTTTAACAGTCATTTCATGAAAATTCGAGACCTTGTAAGATCTCCAATATTCATGTTTGTGCCACTATATTTTGTCCTTCCTCTTATTTTTCTCTCTTGTTGTCTTCCTCATCTCTTTTAGTGCTCCCTAATCAGTGTTTCTCACTCCTGTCATCTTTCTTGGTCCTCTACTGCTTTCTTTCTCTCATATCTTTTACTATCACATCATATGGCGTAGTTTGATCTAGTTTGATTTTCTTCATCTTGGAAGGGATAAAAAGGTAAAGGGGGAGAGTGGGAGAGAGGCAGGGAGGTACACAGGACTCTTCCATGCTGGACTAGTATTTTTGACCCTCTGGAAGTGGTCTTTAGCTGACAAAGTGCTTATTTTAATAGCGAAAATTTGTGAATTTATTGTAGATAAGTTTGTCATAACTCAAGCCTTGACAGATAGTGTTCTAACGGTGTAAATATGTTGACCACTAAACCAATTTGGTCAGTTTATTTAACGAGGTGAATGTTCTATTTAGATGCAGGAATGGCCCTAAAATGCACAAAGATATCGATCTCTATTTCATGATAGTTTGCCATTAAGTTACTATATTGGGACTATAAGTGGAATATTACCCAGTAACTCAGTAAGTAATAAAAAAATACACTACCTGATAGGAAGATTTAGGGATAGCCTTACCCTATGGTATGTTTTGAAAGAGGAAGAAACTCCTTGGAAGGCTCTAGCTTAGTTGCTGAAATATTTTAGTTTTACCCAAGGTGCTGCTCCCGCTTCGGATTCACACACTTGGGGTTATAAATCATAACCTCAGAGCCTCCTACCACCAGCTGTTGCTATTATGACTATCTAATTCACCTTTAAGGCCTTTAATTCTGTACTGCAAAAAAAAAGTTGTTTCAGTTAATACAATTTAGACAATTCAAATCAGCATATAGAATATTTTGTGAGAGTCACTGGTTCCCTGTCCATGTAAGATTTGACAAGTTCCTTTCACAATTGTAAGGGCTGTCAGTCTATCGATATATGACCAGAATTACGCAATAATACAGGAATTACAAAGATAACCTTACAAAGCATAGAAGGGTAATATTACAGCGTGATGTTCAGAATGGAAATGAGCATAAGTGACAGATGGAAGAATAAGGCAACATCTTTTTTTCTTAAAGACTTCTTGCTCAAGGTGAAAGAATCCCCTATGAGATTCCATTGTCTCAGAGAATTTGATCTGAGTGCTACCATGCGAAAGGGAAAATGACTGCACAAAGATTGGAGGTAAATAGAAAATTTATTTGTCAAAAAAAAAAAAATCTGGAGAAAACATTTCCAATCATTTGATCACCCACCAAGATCAACGTAGTGTACCTATCGAGCGAAAATGTATATGAATGTGGAGTACCTATATCGGAGAGGTCTAACAAGAGATAATAATACCTCATACACAAATGTGACAAAATTATACAACTGAAGGAATAAAGCAAATTAACAGTTTATTTGTTTACTTTATGGTTTGTCACACTCAATTTGTGGCTTTAAGCTTTTCCCACAAGGCTCCTTAGTCCTTCCCAGACTCACATACTTATTTACCTTGATGACCGTAAGGACTTGAAAGCCTTTAAGTTAGTGGTTGAGGGTTTTACTGTGAGATGCAAAATGAATTTCTGTATCCCACCATATCTCATTATGTTTTATGTTTGAATTAAGTCTGCTTTTATTCAGATGTCAGTTATTAGGATTTTTCTTGTTTAAGATTGTCTCAGTCATGATTAATCGTACCAGACTTGCAACTATTTATTTCTCATGGTTGTATCCATCCCGGTAATATACATGAAACCATGTTTTCTAAACACTTAATTCAATAATGCTTTCCCCTGCTCATATGTATTCCTATGTTGCTACAGATAAGGACAGTGAAAGTGAGCAATGTTTCCTTAGGTGCATCTGAGCAAGACATCAAGGAGTTCTTTTCCTTCTCTGGTGATATTGAATATGTTGAAATGCAGAGGTTATTTATGTTAACCAATGAAATAGTTTGTTTTCTGCCTATTTTTTTCTCTGAATTTCATCAACACCAAGCCTGTCATTTCGTTGTTGCAGTGGGAATGAGAGATCTCAGATTGCATATGTTACCTTCAAGGATTCACAGGGAGCAGAGACTGCGATTCTCCTTTCGGTGCATTCACTTATCGAGACTTCTCTTCCTTTTATTACTTTTTCATGCTCACTGATTCCAGACACCGGATTTAATGGGAACACTAGTTTATGGAAAAATGATTAGATATTTCAATATGGGATGAATAGATTCCGACTAGTTATCTTTCGTGGATACCCAAACACGTCCTTTTAGCAGCCAGTATATCTTTAAGTGTAAGAGATGGCACAATAAGCATGTTACCAAAACCTTTTAACATTTTTCTGTCTTAAACTTTAAAGTATTTTTAGAGGAAACCAGAGATGCTTTTCATGGGATAAGAACCTGTCTTGTGCTGGGATTTAGGTCCCATCATTCCTCGAGTCCCAGCTAGTCAATCTCTTGTTTCAAAATTTATCTGATCAGATTATCATAACTATTTGATTGCGTTCTTTTGTACAGACGAAATATGGATAGTAGTCTAGAGAAAAGTCTACATATTGGGTGCCATCAGCCTGCTGGGCTGAATTTCACCTAGGAATTTTCTAGTTGGAAATCATTGAATGATTGGTTCCTCGCTCACTGTTATGTCTGCAACGTGTACTACAGGAGTAAGGGAGAATGGAATTTCCATCTTAGTACTTTCCCAGGTCGCCTCTTTTCTATAATTGTTACTTCGTTAGATTATGTATTTAGTTACTCCTAAATGATAAAAGTGATCCCATCTATCTTATGTTTCAGATTCCCTAAAGTATACAGCTATGAACTTATAAAAAAAAGAGTATACAGCTATGTTTGAAATGGATATATTTTTTCCATTCCTGAAGATTTTTATCGTTTGGTCATTTCTAGAAGTCTCAGTTTATCTGTGCACATGGTTGAAATAGCATTATGCTGTGTTGCTAAAGAGCAAGGACATTTTGGTTGATGGTTGATTTTATCTAGCAATTCACAAGCTCTGTATGTCTGTTTCTTTTCTGATTTCCTCCTCTCAGATGACTAAATCCTTTTGGTATAACAGGGAGCAACGATAGTTGATCTGTCCGTCACCATAACTCCAGTCCCAGATTACCAGCTGCCCCCAGCTGCTTCAGCTCCACCTCTGGTAAGATCTTATGCTCACAGGTTTTGTATTTTCTTCTTAGTTCTTATTACGTCATTTTTTTAAGCTGATTGTTTCTCAATCTCCTCAGGCAAAGGAAATCAAAATTGGAGGTGGTTCTGAATCAGCTGTCCAAAAGGCAGAGGATGTTGTCAGCAGCATGCTTGCCAAGGGCTTCATCTTAGGGAAAGATGCCATCAACAAAGCAAAGTCCTTTGATGAGAAGCACCAGTTCACGTCCACTGCTACTGCCAAGGTTTCATCTCTGGACAAAAAGATTGGGCTCAGCGAGAAGATAAGTATTGGTACATCTGTTGTCAATGAAAAAGTCAGGGAAATGGACCAGAAATTTCAAGTTTCTGAGAAGACCAAATCAGCCTTTGCAGCTGCTGAGCAGAAGGTCAGTGATGCTGGATCTGCCATCATGAAGAACCGATATATATTCACTGCGACTACAATGGTAACAGGTGCCCTCAGTAAGGTTGCTAAGGCAGCTGGGGAAGTGGGGCAGAAGGCAAAAGAGAAGGTTGGCGTGGTGGAGGAGGAACAGAGAAGAGGAATGGTGGATGATTATGCTCAGATTCATCTCTCTGAGTCTCCAAAATCTGAAGAATCTGAGAAGCCTTCAAAGCCCTTACCTGCTCAAGGCTTGATCCTTTGATTGCCTCAAATTCTGTAAATACCCCTGTCTAGGCCTCTTGGGATCCTATCATCTATGACTTACCTGTTTTGTTCTTTGTTTGAAGGTCGTAAATGTAGAATAGGTTTTCCCCTATTGTTGGTTATGATTGCTATAAATGACTTTACTGTCTTTGTTACACCATGAATAAGATGAACACCTGTAAGGCTCTGCAGCATTGTGGGTGTGGCTACATTTGTTTTTAGGTGCAAGTGCTTGCCATATGCCTGTGTGCGTGCCTGCATGCAAATCTACGCTCAAAGCCTCTAAGGTGTGTTTCACACTCCAGATGTGGCTACTGCAACATGTAATCGTCTCTTGGGTGTTCAGAGCTTTTCTGAGGATTCAAAGGTAGACATCAGGTGAAGTGCTTTCTTCTCAAATATTTTTCTGTATGGTTGCTCTGAATAAGTTTTCTAGAAATGATATTTGCGGATATATATGTCTGTATCAACACTCTCTGACATACGAATCCTTTTTTCTGTAAAACTTTTTGCTGATCGCCACACAGCCTATATCTTTATCTTTCTTGTTTTGGAATTTTTTGTAATTTGATCAGCCAGTTAAATCCGAAGGTTCTATTTCAAATTCTTTCGCTAGAATCTGGATGAGGTTTACCTCCAATATGCCTGTTATTTAGTTAGATATTAAAAATGAATTGGTTAGCCACATGAGGCTGCATGCTTACTATAGCTTACCCTAGAATATAACATGCTTTCTTCTTTTAGCACGAAACATGCCAATTCTAATCTTTTATAGTCATATTAACTTATTAAGAGTTTCCAAATCAAATAGACCTCCCTAACACTAATAACACTTCTTGAAACTCCTCTAATCTACTAAATAATGGTGCAGCAAAATAGAAACCAGTTGATAAGATAATTCTAAACCTACCCAAATTATAACCGAGGAAAACCCAGTCAGAACCACACAAGATCTCTCATGGAAAAGTCGTTGGGGTGTATTGGAAGTGTAATTTGAGCAGGTACACCTCATGCTGTAGTTCACCTGCATCAGTTGAGGTCGATGGGAAAAGGGAATATGTCTAGATCTATGGTATTGGTACAGAATCTACAGATATACAGATATATCTGGTCCGAGAGTCAGACTTACTCGACCCCCAAATCTCAGTGTACTAGAAAAAAAATCTATATAGTTTAATTTGGAAATTGATTTTACCAGTGAATTTTTTTACCTCTTCTAGTCAGCATTTGACGAAATACCCTTCTAACAAAACTGTCCTTATCGCCTTTTCAAAACTCAAATTTGAAGTGAGAATGGGCTTTCTTGTGCTTTTCTAAATGTTGTGTTAGGGTATGGGTAAAAAGCTCACTGGAAAAATCAATTTCTATAGTTTATATTATTCTATTTCCTATCTTAGTAATAACTCTTTTACTGTTTTCTTTCAATTCTGAACATATTGCCGTGCTTTTCTAAATGTTATGTTAGGTTATCCTGTTAACATAGATATAAATATTAGATATAGGTAGATATAGGGTATGCGACAGTGGAAGAAGAATGCGGTATAAAACATTACCTGTCAGGAGGAATTTGATGATCTGTGGCTTGCAAGAATGCTCATCGGAAGTTATTCGGAAAAACACGTCAGTCTTCATGGAGGCGTGGACAGATTCAGCAGAAAACAAATACAAGAGTAACCACTGTTGCATCCCAAGGAAGGAAAAGATGAAGATCTAAAGAGGGTTTTGCAGACCAGTGTAGATGATTTGTATAGGGAATTCGGGTACAAGGAGCCTATTATGTATTAACTCCATCCTCACCTATATCTGGAGTGGTGACCTTCATCAGTGTTTTACCATTCTTTGTTCATGTGTCCAAGAAACAAGTGGAGGAACTTAATGAGGATTTTGACAAATTAGTTAGTGGGGAGTATTTATAAAATATTCAAACATTGTTAAGATGCTAAAGAAAGCTGAAGATGCAGGGTTGCCTCCAGGGTCGAGAAATTAACCACCAATGACACCATCACTTGCTCTGCAATGCTTTTCCAAGCGTGTTATTTTGGATGAATAGTTATTACTTGAGCTAGACCATTCTTTTGACTAGTGTCTTAGAAACTTAAGTTGGTGCTTTGGGTTCCTCCTTGGTTGAACATCTCAGCCCGCCACTTGGATTACGTTTTAACAGTCCATTTGGGACCTGGTTATGTTGTAGTTGAAAGGAAATTATCTATGTTTAAACGAAGTTATTCTATTTTGATTTTGCATTGCTCGTGCAGAAACATACCTTCTTAAACTTTCCAATAATGTTCGGGATTCCAGTTTTGATGTACACAACAAAAATTGAAGAAAATTAAAAGGGATCTCCTATGGAGGGGAGGGTTGCTTAGAAGTATCATTTGGTGAAGTGGATGGTTGTTTGACATCCTAAGAGTGTCTATGGTTTAGGAATATCAAACCTTGAGAAAATGAATATGGCTTTCCTATGGAATTAGTTTTTATGGGATTTGGAGTAGAAAGGAGTGATTGGAGAAGGGTGGTGGTAGCAAATATGGTAGGGAAACAGATTGTGTAGGCATGTGGAAACTTAGTTATGGAGTGGGGGTTTGAGAAGGCATTTGTAAGGTGCTTGATAAATTCATTTTAGTAAAATAATAGGTTAGATGTGAGATTCAGATTACTCTTTTGTGAGGATCAAAATGTTGCAAGAAGGGTTGCTTTAGCTCCTCTTTCTCCTAAGAAAGGAGGTGGTTAACAAATGTTTTGATCGAGTTAGAGCATCTCCAAAAGGCTTTCTAAAGACATTTTTTCGTCAGAATAGGTAGTCGTGCAGTCAATCTCTCCAACATACTCATCAAATCACTCTATATTCTAGGAGCTCTTTTATTTGACTCCCCAAATGTAGCGAGTGAAGCAAGCTCGCCAAATCCACTTTTGGAATAGAATATTCATTTTTTCAAAACATGTGCAACAAATTTTTTTCATCTACCGACTCACTTTTTCAAGAAAACAATACTTCCACCGGCTTACTTTGTCAACGACTAATATAAAAAATTGTAGGGACTCTAAAATAGTCTTTTGGATTAAGACCCAATGGCTAATGGCTTTACCCTAAAATAGCTTTTACTATTTTTCCCTAAAAAGTATAGGAAAAATAGGAAGCATTTTTGGAGCACATCGCCTAGTATCCATCGTTTATGGCTAGCAGAGTGCTTTCGTCGTTGGCATTGAACAATGGTTTTTTCGTGTTGTCAAAGAGTTGAACAATGAAAATAGATGGCGAGTGTCTGATCGAATTGATTAGGTCATATAGGAACAATGTTCAAGTAGCGCTTTGTTAGGATGCCTTAGGTGCATGGCTGAGTGGACTAAAGCTACGGATTGCTAATCCGTTGTATGAGTTATTCCTACCGAGGGGTCGAATCCCTTTCTTTCCATTTCCTCCGATGGCTTGCTCCAATAATGCTCCCTATTTTTTCTCTACTTTTTAGTGAAAAGTAGTAAACTATTTTAGGGTAGGGAGCAATTGGGTCTTTAACTCTAAACGACTGCTTTAGAGAGTCCCTATAATTTTTTATACTAGTCATTGCAAAAGTGCAGTTGGAAGTATTGTTTTCTTAAAAAAAGTGAGCTGTTGGAAGAAAATTTTTTATTGCACATGTTTAAAAAAATAGATATTTTATTCAAAAAGTGGATTTGGCGAGCTTGCTTCACTCGCTACATTTGGAGAGTCGAATAAAGAGTTTTAGAATAAAGTGATTTGACAAGTCTGTTGGAGACTTTTTGACTATACGACTCTCTATTCTGACAAAAAGTCTTTAGGGAGCCAGTTGGAGATGCTCTTAACGATAGGATAGTGTGGTGTGGAGCTTTGGAAGAGGTCATTATGTAAGAAAATCTATAAATATGCATGAATTAAATTCATGCAATTGTAGGACTGATTCATACACGATAATATGGCATTAAATCAAATATCGTAAATTCTAATACCCAGAGATATCTTCACTACCAATATAATCTTGGCCTTGTCGTACAAAATCTCTCAAATAAGAATCCGAGAGCTTGTTGCAAAGAAAACTCAAAACAACAATAGAGAGAGCAGAGGGAGTCAGCTTTTTTGAAACCTTAGTTTCTCAATGGGGCTCTCTACCCGCTGCAACTCAGGCGGGTTGGGTCGGGTTTGGAGTCAACTCGAGCCCAACCTGATCTGAAAGGTAGTGAGCCTGAGCCTGAGCCTGAGCCCGAGCACGAGCCCAACCCGAGGTCGGGCCTCGATTTCCCAACCTGATTGGGTTTTGTCGAGTTGATAAAATATTCAATTTTTATTTTTATTTTTATTACTCAAAACATGTCTAAAACACGAAAGATACAAAAGACAAAATTCAGCTATGGATTACAAAATATTCTACAAGAAACTGATGATTCCAACTAAATCACATTCAAATACTATCAGTCAGTTGGTAAGAAGGGAAAAAAAATACTCAACCAACTTGAACCAGAAAGGTGTAAATGTTAGCAAACTGGAAGTTTGAAATTGCCATTTCCAAGCCAACAAAGTCTAGCATTTAATGGGATAACCAGAGTTCTTCACGATGGTGTCACCAATGCCTAGAGAAAAGTGAGGAATTGAACTCACCTGACAAGAACGATGTCGCTGATGGACGAAGGATGAAGATCGAAGGATGGCTGTTGGCGGATGACGTCAATCCCCAGGAGAGGAGAGGAGCATGTGGACTGGTGGAAACTCACTGGAGCGGAGAGGACAGAATCGAGTGTCTCTTTACCCAACCCGACCCAAGTGTGTGTGTCTGGCTCGGGTTGGGTCAGGTTTCCTAAAGCCTCAGCCCAAGCCCAACCCAATTTTAGTCGGGTTTTCAACAACCAGGCCCGAGCCCGAGTACTGTAGGGGGCAACCCAACAGACAGGCTTAGGTTGAACCCGCCCACGCTGGAGAGAGTCTGACTCCTAACAAGGATGAAGACTTTCCTAGTTCACTGAGGATAAGAATAAGAAATCTTCTAAATAGAAACCTTCTTACTAGGTAACAGGAATAAATATTTTCATGGACTCCAATTCAACGAATATAAAGTTTTCATTGGAGTCCAAATCTTTCTAAAAATAGAATTCTCTCACAACCTATAAATATAGGTCGTTGGCAAAGGTATGGATCGTCGAATTCCAATTCATCAATTATATTTACAAAAACTTCTTTTCATCCTCTTGAGCGTTGGAGTGTTTTTGGCAGATTCCCTCTGTCTGACATACAGTTAGCAGAGGAGTTGAGGTCCCATCTCTTCTCGTCAGGTCTAGATCTCGAGGATCGTTCAATGAAGAGAAGTTTTTCCCATACCACCCATATATATAACAAAATAGGGAAGTTGTCTCCCCACTTATACCCCCTCTTATATGTTTCAACAAAGAAGGTCCAAGATCTTATCCCCAAAATAGATGGCGGATCTCAGCCACTCAAACTTGATTATGGCAAACGCTTTGTTGGAGAGTGCCATGTGCACGGGCCACCCACTATCTATATAACAAGTGACAATGGTTGTCTTATACCCCCTCTTATCTTATATGGCTTCAATAATGAGTGGCTGAGATCCACTATGCTTCATATCAATGGTTGAGATTAACTCCCACCCGATTTTGACAAACACTTTGTTGGAGAGTGCCGCAGGCATGGGCCACCCACACATATAACAAATAACTCAGTTGCATTCTCTTATCTTATCCTGCTTCATAAGATAAAAAGTGGTTGAAATCAAATCCATCTATCCAATGTGGACGGTTAGATTATAGCTACCAATCCCCCTCATTTATTCATTCACTCCCACTCATTTGACCTCAATTTATTAAAAATTTGAAATTCAAAATTTGAATTTTAACACCGTTATTTTTTGTTATTTATGTTATTTTCCCATTTTTTCTAATTTGCCCTCTCTGCGTTACAATCCGTTATAACAGACGTTATAATGGAAAAATGATAACGACCTAGTCCGTTATATTTTTGCAAACAATTTTGTCGGAGTGCCGTGGGCACGGGCTATTTACTACTATATAACAAAACAGGACGGTTGTCTCCCCCTCTTATCCGGCTTCACGAAGGATGGTCGAGATCTTATCACACCAAATGGACGGTGGATCTCAGCCACTCACACCCAGTTTTGACAAACGCTTTCTCGATGAGTGCCGTGGGCGCGAGTCACCTACTATTTACCTACATATAAGAAATGAAATGGGTTGGATTTACATATAGCCCAAGGGTCAGGCTTAGGAGCCCCACTTTTTATGCCTCGAGAGGGGTGTTACCATTAAAACGGATTGAAACGGCCAGGGGCAAAAATGGAAAAAATGGATTTTAATGGAAAAAAGTGGTGCTGAAATTCAAAATTTAAAATTTGAAATTGAAAAAAGAAGAATTTAGCGAAAATTTAATGGTTTTCTTATACCCCTCTTATCTTATATGGCTTCAATAATGAGTGGCTGAGATCCATTGCTTCATATCGATGGCTGAGATTAACTCCCACCCGATTTTGACAAACACTTTGTCGGAAAGTGCCTCAGGCACAGGCCACCCACGCATGTATCAAGACAACTCAGTTGTATTCTCTTATCTTATCCATCTATCTAATGTGGACGGTTAGATAAAGAGTGGTTGGGATCAAATCCATCGATTTAAAGTGGACGGTCAGATTTCAGCTACTCGATCCGCCTCATTTGACCTCAATTTATTCAAAATTTAAATTTCAACACTTTTTTTTTTGTTATTTATGTTATTTTCCCATTTCTCCCTCTGTGCGTTACAATCCGTTATAATGGAAAAAACGGTAATGCCCCAGTCCGTTATACCGTTTGAGTGCCGAACGTACCCAATTTTTGCCAACGCTTTTGTCGGAGAGTGCAGTGGGCATGGCCCATTTACTATTCTATATAACAAAACACATTGGTAGTCTCCCTACTTATACCTCCTTTTATAAGCATCAACAAAGAAGGGCCGAGATCTAATCCTCCCCAAATGGACGGTGGATCTCCGCCACTCACCTGATTTTGGCAAATTCTTTGTCGAGGAGTGTCAATGGCACCGGGCACCCACTAGTTAAAGAAAAAGAATAGTTGGGACTGCACTTTAATTAGAAGTTTCTATTCTGATAAAACTTATCTTTCCTAAACGTTCTAAACTAGCAGCAAGTTTACTACTCGACTCCTTTTTCGTCTTGACCCAATCAAGTCAACTTTATCTGGGCTGCAATGCTTGACCCAATCAAGCTTACTACTTGGTTGGACGTCTTACATGAGTTACATCAGCCTCTTTGGCATCAATGGTCTTGGGAAACCTGATCTTTGGATTGCTCCCAAAGGGTGGAGGACCTATACAAAGAATGCCACATGGCATACTCTTTGCCACTTTGGCCCCATGAATTTGTGGCCACCCCTTGGTGGACCTATTGGGTTTGAGTGAGGTTTTTTGGTTTTTTCCTGTCAGGGGTTTCATGGGGTTGGAACTCGTCCATATGCCTGCTTATAAAAAAAAACACTCAAATACTGGCTAAGAATCATTAATCAAGCTAATTTTTTGTGTGTAGGTCCACCAAGGGGTGGGCCAAATTCATGGGTCAGTGGACCCAAAAGGAGTGCCACGTGGCATTAAGGCAGGGGTCCTATCAAACTTTTTATAAGAGCCGGTACTACAGAAGTCACTATTTTGTGAGGATAGTACGATCCTGTGAAGATCAAGTGTCAATCTCTTGGAAACTATCATTTTAAGCAATCAAAAAGATGTTTGCAGTGTGGCTATGGAGGAGGCCGGTAGTATGAAAGGTCTGGTTCAATTCCATTGGTCACTTTGGTAATCCTGAAATAATAGCTAGAATTGGTTGGGATTCAAATAGACAGACCCTAATGAGGTGGGGATCAAGGTGTTAGTACAAATTGGATTTTTCATTTATAAATGCGTTCATAAACTCGACCAAAATAAAATAAAACAAAAAAAAAATAAGTAAAATATTGATATTTCTTTTTTTACACATTTTGATGGGATGGGACGGGACGGGACGGGACGGGACTGGGCCAAGGGGATCCAGACAAGTCTCATTTGATTATCGGTTATGTTGAAAAACAAAGAATTTAAGAAAACCAAAACATATTCTATATTCTCCTAATCATCAACCAAAAGCCAAAAAAGATTGTTCTTGCTTGCATCATCATTCTAAGAATCCAATGGTAAAAGGGCAAAAAAGTCATTGTCCAAATAACAAGGTTCAACAATAAAAATGTTTTAACAGCACAAATCACAAGTCCATTAAATGGGTATGCATATGGGTCTACTTTTGGATTGCAAGTTTGCAACCAGACCCTTCCCCATATATTAATTTTGTATGGGTTTTGTCGGGTCATGGTTCTGATCAAGGGAGAACCATAACCAAACTCATTTACTAGATGGAGCAATCTTTGAACCTTGACCCGTTCCAACTAATAACCCAATTTTAATCGGGTCTACTCTGGACCCTGTTTCACCTCTCGGATGGGGAACCATTTTCCTTTTATAAAGTGAGTAATTTCATCAATTGAGATTGTTCCTTCGGTCGGCCACTTCTTGTACGGGGCCCATTAAGCCGTGATAGTCTTTATTAGGTCCCAGTGACCCATGAATGAATGGCCCACCACACCAACAATCAACTCGATTTATGATCTCTAGCCATTTGGATTGGAACTTTTTCATCAAGTGATTTCTAGCCATTGGATTTGAACTTTTTTTGGATACATAGCTTCAATGGCTAGAGATCACCATTATAAATGCAATGTAGTGAAAAGGGGCCCCATTCTTTTGCTTTATCATTAATGCTTCTAATTTGCACCTTTGATATTAAGAAAAGGACCTTGCTTAACCACCTTTGCCCTTATGGTTTCACCATATTTGCCTAACCTAGATTTATGATTTTAGCGAGGTTTAAAAGGAACTGTTATAATGGCATAACGGGTAGCTGGCGTCACGGTTATGGCCGGGCCAATAACGTCAGGGTCTTTTTTTTTTGGAATTTTTTTCAGCTGAATCTATATTTTTTAACTGAAGATTTTATAATCATTAGATATATTATAATGTACTTAGGGTTAAATACCAAATAATGTAACGTGGTTGAAGCGTTACTTTTATAACGACATTATAATCATTTTCTAAAAACATGTACTTTAGGGTGCGTTTGGAATGCGTGTCATTTACGTGGAGGTCGTTTCGCACACTTTTTGAAATTTCTTTCATACCCCCTTCCCTTCATTATTTCCATGCAAATTAGAAAAAAAAAGATGGCACACATGCATGAGTATTGTTACACGAGCACACTAAGTAGGCACTAAACATGTGGGTCCTATACATCAAAGGGCAAAGAACCCACATGGGGTGAGCAACTCAAGTTGGGCTCCGCATGTACCAAGATGGGGGCCTGTGGGCTGTGACATCATGTTCTAGGGAGCTATGTTCTCGGCCGTGGATTCCACGAATACAACGGTGGCTGATGGCGCTACAAAAAGTGATGCCAGCTCAGCACTATCAACCACCGTTGATTCACATAATCAGGGCCGAGAACACGACTCCCCACAGGGGTCACAATGATCATAAAAGTACCGTTACTTGCCCGTTATGCCGTAATACGGGTCCCTTTCGGCAAAATATCCTTTTTTTTTTCCACACGAGAAAGAGAGACAACAGTGAAAAAGAGAACAATGGATAAGAAAGTAACTTGTCGGCCAAGCATTGAAGCCCACTTGAGCACGTTTTTGACATAAAAACTTCAAACAAGGGACCTTTCTGATATTACACATTTTTAGTAGGAGGTCCTTTACGAAGTTTTCCTAAAAATCGGGAGGTTCTTTGTGAAATTTTAACAAAAACTTTATCAAGTTGATCGGAATGGCCTAGACCCATATGGATGCACACCACGTGGAGTGTCTCGTCTTGCAAGATGCCAGATTTGGTGCTCGTGAATGTGGGGCCAATTTGATTGAAAGAGGGTTCACATCCAAATATAATTTAAAAAAAAAAAAGAAAAAAATTTGAAAAATAATGTTTGTCGGTAGTTTTAATTGTGCCAGGTTGCCACTGCCAGCCTACTCACCACGGGGCTTAATTATTAGAGGGCCCACCTAAATTTTAAAAAAGAAAAGAAATTGATTAAAAAGCAAAATAAAAATAAATAAAGCAACGTTCTCTAAAAGCTTCCCTGCTGTCGCCATGTAGTGGGCCCCACACTAATGAACAAATCCAACCACTTGCCATTGTGCGAGTGTAACAGACGACGATCTTCAATTCCTCGGCAATGCTTTGAAGACACTATTTCCTATTTCCTCCACCACTGCTTCGAGTGTCATCGACGACTACTTTTGTCACTTTTATTCCAAAGTTGTCCCTGTATTTTCTAATTTATAACAAAACTAATTAGGTCTTTTAGTATTTAAAATACTTTATATTAATAAATTGCCAAGCCAGAAAATTGTATTTTCCTTGGGAATACAGACTGTCCCTTGTTACAGTCAATTTAAATCTGAATAATTTTCCCTACTAAGCTAGGAATTCATTTTCCATCCAATAAGTGAGAATCCATTTCCACGTGAAAATACACCTTCATTTTCTCACATGATTGAAATATGTGTTCATAGTTGCACTCTATCAACCATTTAAGACATTTTCCATTCTAGGGAAAGTTTTCGGTGCAATCAAACATATCTTTAATAATTTACTGGTTAATAATAATAAATATTTTTTAAATTTCGGGATGGTAAAAATGAAAAAACGGTAGTTGGAAAAGGCAATTTATTCACGGGTATAATTTTGTATTGGATGAGAGAGAAAACTATTGTAACACTAATTCTTTAGAGATACTGAAAGAACTCTTATCATCGGCCAGGTAGGCCTACCTATTGATTGATCTTTTTTATTATCTATTTTTGTTAGTTCGTGAAAGATTGATTTTCAACAAACAATTAGTCATACTTACGACTTAATTATCAAATAAAGAAATATGTCATGTCATTACCCAAAAAATAAAATAAAAGATTAGAATAAGCACTTAAAGCAAGAAAGCAGAAAATATATCTTTTTGGAAAAGGATCGGGCTTAAGGGACCCCATTTCTGACCCCCATCTTGGCGTACCCACTTAGAAGATGAATCAATGGCTGATTTTTGGTGAGGAGGATCTCTATAGTGAGGAGATCATCCTCACAAAAATTCAAATCATTCTGATATATAAAGACTGGTTTAGAAGCTGAAGCATTATGGACCGTTGATTTTTACCGTGTAACTTTATAACCACATTAGATGGGGATAGAAATTTCAGAATGGGCTGATTTTTTGTTGGGGTGATCTATATGGTGAGGTTATCATCCCCACCAAAAATCAGCCATTGATTCATCTTCTACGTGGGTACGCCAAGATGGGGTCAGAAATGGGGGTCCCTTGAGCCCGACCCTTTGGAAAATGCTACCCACGGATAACCAGACAAAAAATCTTATAATCTTGTGCTGGTGAAGCCATTGATAGATTGGATTCAAGAGATCTACAGTCCATGAGGTAACACCTGCAGAGGATAAAAAAGTCGTCCCCTTGTGAGCCCTTGCTTTGCATCTTGACAAATCTATGGATAACCCTCACTTCGAATTGTGATCAACACTCAAACTTATATGCAGATGTCTTGTCAACATAGGTATGTAAGTAGACACATGGCAATGGTGGGACCCATATCACTTTGAAATATATTCTCTCTGTCAAATCATTTCTTCCCTTGCAACCATAGAGATGGCAATCCCTTACTGGACACACATACCCTATAGCAAAAACACCTCTACATCAAAAAATCCACTCCATTCAATTTCTTTTCTTGAACTAGTAGGGGGGCCTAAGGGGGTGGCGTTTTTCTCTGTGGTGGCACAATAAGAAAGTAACCTGGGCACCCACTCCGGAGTCCTGTCCTCGGCCGTGGATCCTCAGAATCCAACGGTGGTTATTAGTGCTGAGCTGGCATCATTTTGTTTTCTTAAACTTCGGGTAGCGCTAACAAACACTGTTGGATTCTCGCAAATCCACTGCCAAGAATCCCACGAATCCCACTCTGGACAGAATTTTTGAAGCAGTGTATTTTATTTTTGAAAAGCAGGTTGTGGCGCCATGTGATTGGCCACTGCTTCGCTCTTAAAAAATCCACTGCTTCAAAAATTTTCTCCTCTCGACAGGGAGGACAAAAAAAAGTGGGTGGCTCTTGACTTTTCACTCGTGTTCTCGTTCTCGGGCATGGATTCGGAGAATCCAACGGTGGTCGATAGTGCTGAGCTGGCATTACTTTTTGCCAGAGCAAAAGCACGGTTGGATTCGTGAAATCCACGGCCGATGACACGAGTGATAGGGAGTCATGAAAAGACAGTCTCGGACCTGGTACAATGAAAATTTCAATCCAAAGGGCAGACTTAGAAGATTATTTTCGGAAAAGTACGCCTAGTATTCCACTAATAGCCCCAATAAAAGACCACCCCCATTCCCCCCCTCCTTCAGGTTGATTGAGTTTAGGATCTAACGGTCCTTTAGATGTAGACGCATATATCCGAGTCAAGGATTCAACGGTTTACAAGACCTTATTTCCCCCTCTCTCTCTCTCTCTCTCTCTCTCTCTCTCTCTCTCTCGCTCTCAGACTGTGCAATGTTCCGACGCGCACCTCTCTTGAGTAATTCCGCCACCACGCGCACCACGAGTTACTACAATTTTGCAGTCCTTATTAAATTATACTAGGTCTAACGGGCGCGTGACGAAGTCGGTGTTGCTAACGTTCCAGCAGTCTTCGTAATATTCGTAGTTAGGTAGGCGGTTTGGGTCATCATGATAATCATCGTACCATAATTTAGAGGATTTTACACCACTGATGGAGGATAACCGAAATATGGTGGGGCCATGCACTTGCTTTGTTTGGTCAGCTTGGGGCGTATACACGTGAACATAATTAGGCGCACTGCGCACCTCGTGATCCGTTGCAACCGGCGCATTATTACTCTCATATAATCGTTCGCCGAGTAATAATTGATTTTTGAAATCTAAAAGCTGAAAAAAAAAGAGAAAAATCCAAAACAAAAGCGTGCGCTGCCGCTACTAAGCAGCGCCACGCGGTCCTGTACACACCTGATTCTACCGTCATCATCAGAGATAGTTTCCAGCTGGCAATCCAACCGGAACTCGAGAAACACAGTACAGCAGGTGTAATACAGTACTAATAACGCAGGTTTTATTAGAAGCGACACAGAAGCGCATGTTAGCATCCGCAGTTTCCAATGGCGACGATGCCATTTTCAATTTTTTTTTTCATCAGTATAAAAAAGTATAAAATGAGAACCTTTTATATGACAGTGAATTAGAACACACGTGAGGCCTGCACGTGCTAACATCCCTCACAGAGAGAAGGAACGGGTGATGAAGCATGCACTTGTGGAATAGAATTTCGTGATTGTACGCGTGCGATTTCGTGACGCAGGAATTCGCACGCGTGAAACCAACTAAAGGAGAGGAGCGGAGAGGAGAGGAGAAAACCCGATAATGCGGTCTAGAAATCGCCGATTTTTCTATGGAAGCGAGATTTCCTTGCATCCTTTCCGACTTCCTGCAAGCTCCGATGGCTTCGAATTGCCAAAACGTCGCCCTTCTCGAGCTCCAAAAATCGTCCGAAATCGTTCTTCTCGATCGAATCTACAAACACCAAAAAAGAAAAAAAATAGCTAAAATAGCTAAAAAATTCCAAAAACAGCAAAAGTTCATCATCAGGACCTGCATTTTACCTATTTCGTTGGGAAAACTTCTCAAACCATCGAAATGAAGTAAATCTGGAAAGAAAACCGCAAGGAACGGTGAGATCCTCTTAAAGAGCAATAAAACCCGATCAAATCGATCATCTCCGTTGATTTTCCTTACCTTCTTGAGGCGGATCGTAAGAACAGAGATAAAGAACGAGTAAACAGAAGATTGTGAGGACCGGTATGAGATGTATCGATTTCTCAGTTTGAAAAGTCGAACGATAGTGAAGCTTCTCTACCTTTTTTTCCTCTTCGTCATCCACAACTCCTCCTACTCCTCCACTTCCGTCCTTTCTCTTCTGCTCTTCTTCATCGAGCTTCTCTTCCTTCCCTCCATAGCTATGTAGCTTCGAACCAGGCGAGCTACTGCCGCCGAGAGACTGTCTTTGCATGCTTTGAGCCGTAGAGAGAGAACGAGAGACAGGGAGAAATGAGCTGGGGTCTTGGTTTTGGTGCTCTGCCTTTAATAGCAAAGTTTTGCTTTCTTTCCACATTTACCCTTTATCGAGATCTGTAATTACATTTTTATTTCTATAAATAAACGATCGCTTAGCTGGAACTGTTAGAAATTTTGGTTAGTAAACTAAATTAGTGGTGGGTAATGCGTATTGCGCACAACCATCCATTGACACGTCAGCAAGATAACATCGCATTGGAATGTTAGGTGTAAGATCTTAACCGTTGGGTCTATTGATGAAGTCATGTATGAGCCAGTAAAGTTGCTGACCGATCACAATGAGCCACGTGGGACACTCTTAGAGGACGCTGACCGTATGGTTGTTTGGCCAGGCCAATCCCTAGGTGGACCTACAGACCCAAGAACAACCTGATTAAGTGATTTCAAACGTTTGGATCTTTGTACTCCAAATAACGGTCAATAATGCACAAATTCCTCGGTTAGAAATCAATCCATGAAAATGACTCTAATCCAACGGTTAGAAACCACTAATCAGGCTAATTTTTGTCCCGTGTGTTCATCTAGGAGTAAAACTTTGATGACAGGGGGCAATACGAGCCACGTAGCAAACTTTTAGAGGACTCTGACCGGATGGATATTTGGCCAATCCTTAGGTGGACCTACAAATCAAAAATCATCTGGACTGGTGATTTCTAGGCGTTTGATTGGAATTATTTTCGTCGGTTGATTTAAACCGTGGGAATTTGAGCATTATTTGAGGTACAAAGATCGTTTGTCTTGAAATCACTAATCAAGCTGATTTTTGGTTTGCAGGTCTAGATGATTGGCCAAACATCCATACGGTCAGAGTCGTCTAATAGTGTGCCACGTGGCTCATATTGCGCCCCAGCATCAATTGTGGGCCGCTAGTAACTTTGCTGACCGCTTCTGCATTATGTTATTTACCGCTGCCATCTGGACTGACTGACCGCATGGATGTTTAGCCCACCCCTTGGTAGACTTTGGTACAAAAATAAGTTTGTTTGCTGATTTTTAGCTGTTGAATATAGTACCCAAAAATTAGATGAATCCAACGGCTAGAATCAAACCTTAAAAGTACTAAAATCTAATGACTAGAGATTAGCAATCAGAGTGATTGTTCGCATGTACATCCAACAAGTGGTGAGCTAAACATCCATTCGGTCACTGGGTCCAGATAACAGCGGTAAGTAACAAAATTTGCTATACAGGACGCCTTTGGCGTCAGGTCAACCTTGTTACAGATTTTTCCAAAAGCTTAAGCAGGTGCGAAAATTGCAAGGAAAAAAAAACATGCATGTTGAGCTTTATTGAAACACTGTGTCGAAGACTTTAGCTTTTATCGAGTCACTGGTGTGGAAGACTTTTGTTGGTGACCTTTTTCTTTGAGATATTTTTGCAAAATTTCCTGAAAATCGTAAATAATTAGTACTACCTCCCATGGTTTACAAAATGGCCGTTATAAGGAAAATAATGGTAACGCCCAACTCCGTTACATTTTTTCCGTTGGAAGGGATTTTCATTATAACGACCGTTATTTAAAAAAAGCATTTTTATTCCATTATTGAGGATTTTACCATTACAACCTTTAAAATGGATTGTAACGGATGGGCAAAAATGAAAAAAAAAAAATTGGAAAAATTGAATTTAAGGAATTTTAATGAATTTAACAGAAAAATGGCAAAAACAAAAAATAAAATTTAACGGAAATAATGGCCATTTTTCCACAAAATTTTCAGATATTAATGGCTGTTAAAACGAAAAAAATGGCTGTTATTTTCTAAGCATCAAAACGGTTTTTAACGTAACAGACTTAGGGCATTACCCTTTTAACGGCAGTTAAAACCGTTTAAACGGCATAATTTTAAAATTTAAACCATGCGTAAGACATGTACAATTTCAGTTCTAATATTTTTTTATCATTTTATTATCGAATCAATTCAAATAGAAAATAAATAAATAAAAATACGTATTTTTATTACAAAAAGTAAACAAACTTGTAATTAGAACCATGGTTTTAAAAAACGGCCGTTTAAACGGTAACATCCCAAGCCCGTTTCCGTTAAAACCGTTTAAACACGTTTTATCGGTTTTGAAAAAAACGGCCGTTTTCTTGTTTTACCGGCTGTTAAAATCGTTTAAACGGTTGTTAAAATCGTTAAAACAGCTGTTTAATTCTGAAAAATTTTGTGAAAAAAATGGCCATTAAATCAATTTAATTTCTGTTAAATTCCATTTTTTCGTTAATTTTCAAATTTCAAGATTTGAATTTCAGTGCCAATTTTTTCCGTTAAAATTCGTTTAATTCCATTTTTTCCCGGTATTTTCCATTTTTGCCCCTGGCCATTCCAATCTGTTTTAACGGTTACGCCCCCAGTCCGTTTAACCGTTAAAACGGCCTCCTTTAAACCTTGATTAGAACACGTAGGCATTGGTTCGTGGGAACTTGAGTGATTTTAGGAAATAAAAGAAGATATATGGAGAGATTTTATAAAATAGAAGAAGAGTTGTAGACGTTTTGTGTGGAGAGAACATTTTGTGACATGTAATGGACAAAATTTATCATTTAGCCATTTAGGGATACAGATATTTTAGGGATAAAGATAGAAGGGGAATTATCCACGCCTCCTCCAGTCATTGCAAATTTTTTTTATTGTTTTTGCCGTCGAAGGGTATCCCCACACCTTTGGGTGGGACTAATCCCTCCAGTCGTGCGCACCGACCCCACGGAAGTTTCCCTATGCACAACTGGGTAAGTCAGGAGGCCCACGAATCTCGAACACAGGATCAGAGGGAGCAAACCCTTATCGTGGTTCTACCACTGCGCCAACACCCCCTGGGGGTTGAAAGCCCTTATCTGAAACTACTTGAAAGCAGCGAGACATGTATATTGGAAGTATGTAGGTCCTTCAAGGGGTGGGCAATTTATTCATTGGCCGGTAATTGGCCCCAAAGAGTGTGTCATGTGGCACATATTCATGGCCCTTCAATGTTGAGAGCCCGTGTTGTCTGGGCTAAAATGAGACTACATAAAATTATTTATGCAACCAAACACGAAGTTTGTCACTATGTTTAACGCATACGATGGAATTAGGGTTTTTGTTTCTTTTTCTCATCTTTTTCAAAAGAAGACTTTTGACATGTAGTCAAATCTATCTCTTTCGTTTCACGTGTATTATCGGGTGTGAATTTTTACTCGTTTACCTGAAACTGGAACCGAAAACCCCACTTCTAGTTCAGTTTAAAATTGTCATATTATCAAGATTTGGAGCCAATATACCTAGAATCGGAACCGAAACTGACCGGAATCGAAAACCCCACTTCTAGTTCAGTTTAAAATTGTCATATTATCAAGATTGGAGCCAATATACCTTGAATCGGAACCGAAACTGACCGGAACCAAACAATCGGTTCCAGTTCCAGATCCATCATTTTGAGAACCAAAACTGATAAGAATTAAATCGACAATATTTGTTCTAGTTTTGATGGTGCACAAGTATCTGAGTCACAATGCCTCGGATTCAGATCTTAACATCTTGAAGAACTTTGGTCTTTCTCCCATGTATCGTAAAGCACCATCCATCAGACCGTGTACACGGTCCCTTTCGCAAAGGGGTATTATCAAATTGAATTGTGATGGTGATGCTAAAGGTAACCCAGGTATGAGCGGATCTGGTGTCGTGTTGCGAGACCATTGATGAAGCTATTAAAGGTGTTCTTCTGGTTAATCTGGGGGTGGCCATAAACTATCTTGCAGAATGCAACGTGATCGTGGAAGAGGTGAATGGAATTACAGGCAGTGGCGGAGCCAGGGGGGGCCTCAACTTTGAATTTTTGTACATCCCTAGGTTCTGTACTGTTTGAGCCAGCCCAACACTTATATTTGCCCACCCTCAACTTCAGTGTTTGGCCCATCCTTAGGTGGTCGTGGACCACAGTATTTGCATTTGCCACGTGCAACATTCTTAAATACCACTGACCGCATGGATGTTTGTCCTATCCCTAGGTGGACCAAACACAAAAAACGAGCCACATTAGTGTTTTCTAACCTTTCGATCGAAGTGCCCAAAATTATGTCTGAATCCAAAGTTAAAAATATTCCCATGAAAAGGAGTCAAATTCAATGGTGAAATTACTAATCAGGCTGATTTTTAGTCTGTAGGTCTGCCTAGGGATGGACCAAACGTCCATATGGTCAGTGGGCTCTAAGAGTGTACCACGTGGCCCATACAATGGTCCGTCATCAACGTTGATGACACACAGACTATAAACATTGTCTCCCCAGGGATAACACGACGAAGCCGATCACAGTCCACAATATGATCCAGTGGCATACTCTTAGTGGACGCAGACCATATGGATGATTGGAGAATCACTAGATGGACCTACAAACCAAAATACAAAAAAAACCTGATCAGTAATTTCTAAGCGTTGGATTGAAGTTATTTTCATGGGTTACTTTGAACCGTTGGCATTTGAGCATTATTGAACGTTATTTGGGTACAAGGATCCAAGGGTTGTAATCACTAATCAGGCTGATTTTTGGTTCGCAGGTCCACTGAGGGACTGGCCAAACATCCATACGGTCACCGTCCTCTAAGAGTGTGCCACGTGGCTCATATATTGTGGGCTGTGATCGGCTTCGCTCGCAGCCCCGTGTGAGAGAATGTTTACTCCACTTTGCCCACCCTTGAACAAAATCCTGGCTCCGCCACTGATTATAAGTATGGTTTAACTCCTCTTGGAGGGAAGTTAATTTTGGAGCTGACCAATGTGCCAATCTTACTGCTTATTTTAGTTGTGGCTCTAAAATTTGGTGCGATATGATGGGCGGCCTCCACTCCTTACGGGTGGTTGAGGACCCTTCGAGGGTCTATTACATATTTGTCGCTTGATGGTTCTTTCTTTGCTTTTGTTGTTTTCCTTTTGTATTCTTGTCTTTTTGGGAGCGGTTTTCTTCTCCCTTTTTGATTATGCATCTTTTCTTTTATCTTCTATATAATCGGCATCATTTAGCAAAAAAATAAAAAATAGGAACCAAATTGTTACCGACCCGTTGACATCCCTATATTCGATGGCTTACGTAAAGTAGCATAAAAGATGCGTGCGATTGGTCCTGAAGATCACGGTGGTCCTCGGGTTGACACCATTAATGTTGGATCTTAATCTACAAGGAGTACATCTTTTTAATTTTCAAACTGAAATCCCCACAATTTCACGAAGAAATAAGAGAACCATTGGTCCCCACAATTTCACGAAGGAAGAAGAGAACCATTGGAGCCCTAACCCTATTCTAGAAAAAAGAAAAAAGAAAATATATCAGGAAAGTTGAAAGAGATATTATATTTTATTTGTCGACTACCTTATTGTTTTAAAAAAAAAAAAAACTATCTCTTTTTTTCATGCGTACGTGGTCCTGGGCATAAGGAAAATATCTTAGACAAAATTTGAAGGAAAATATTTATTTTTCATTTTGCAAAAAAAAAGAAGATAGGATAAGCCCTGGTTGCATGGTGACCACAGAAAAGTTTTCTGAGATGGGATTCTTAAGTCATAATATGCTGAAGAAGAAAATATTTTTTTATGGAGATTCATATAGGTAAGAATCATTTCTAGAAAACTTTTCTCAGGGCAACCATATATGACCTAATTAAGAATTATTTTCTACTTGGAAATAAATTTTATATACACTAAATGCAAAAAAATTTGCGCACAAGAATTTTTATGTACCACCGTGCATATTCGACATATTTGTGGCGTCGATCGACATTTCCTGATTGTGTCATTGCTTACTATTTTTATGATGGATTGTCCAACATGATCTCCATGTGGGCCCCACCACTGGGTGTAAGAACTGGATGTAAGAAATGGGTGTAGCTCTATACGGATTCTTTTTATATTATTAACTTTTTACATATGGTGGTAACTATTTTCATTGATTTTAGTAACTTTTTATTGATTTTTTTTTTTTTTGAAACCGAGGGTATCGGGGCCTCTTAGAGAACCCAATGTTTTAACCAAGACTAGCGATTTGGAAGTTTTTTCAACTAGACCGTCCTTAGAGTCGATCAGCGGGGCCTTTCCCCCTTTTTGCAACATATATAAATTTTAAATTTTTCGTAGAAATGATATCATGAACAAGATATCGGTACGGACAAAATGAAGTCGTGCGAGACTCAATGCAAATGAATAACACCTCGAGAACAAACAAAAACCGAATTACTTAAAAAACAACAATGAAATAATTCAAATAAGAACAAAAGAAATGGTGTGGCTAGGATTTGGATTTTCATTTAATTATTTTCGTTTTTTCTTTATTTTTTTTTCCTTTTTTGGGTGGTAAATTAGTTGGTCCCCTACCAGATTTATTAATTTGCTGAATGAGCCAGCCCACACCACATTCCAAAAAGCCGAGGCTCCAGGGACCGGCCTTTTTTGACCGGCTGCCATTACAGGACACAATTTGAGCCACGTGGCACACTTATAGAGGACTCTGACCATATGGATGTTTGTTCAATCCCTAGGTGGACCTACAAACCAAAATCAGCCTGATTAGTGATTTCTAGGCGTTGGATTGGACTTATTTTCATGGGTTGATCTCAAATGTGGGAATTTGAGCAGTATTTGAGGTACAAAGATCCGAAGGTTTGAAATCAATAATCGGGCTGATTTTGGGTTTGTAGGTCACCTAGGGATTGGCCAAACATCCACATGGTCAGACTCAGAGTCCTATATTTCTAGACATGCTTTTAATTGATATAATGTATATCATAATTTATACACACATGTACATTATCAGTTCATTATCATATCAGATTAGGGTCGATCTGGAACCAATCCGACGAATTACCGGAATGTGATTCTCATAGGACCGATCCTGTCAGATCTGATCATTAGGTTGACTTGATCCTTTGACAACTCTATCTTGGCGCATCGAGCCTAGTGAGCCTATCATTTAGGGTTTGTTCTAATGGGTCTTGATGGTCAAAGACAAAACAAACAAGTGAATTAACAAAAAAGATTTTTTTAGTAACACCCCTGATAAATCTTCTATACTAGTGAAACCCCTCCTATGTTTTACTTCTTTTGGTCTTGCCCCTTGACTTTTTTTTCTGTAGTTGACCAAACATCCATATGGTCAGTGTCCTCTAGAAAATATGTCCTCTAAAAATTAAATTGAATCACGATATGGTTTAATAAACTAAACACGTTTAATTATCATTTACAAATAGGGTCGGGTTCAGGTGACCCCCATTTTTTAGTTTTTACCCACAATTTTGACACCCATTTTGGCGTACCCACATAGAAGATGAATCAATGGCTGATTTTTGGTGAGGGTGATCTCTATGGTGAAGAGATCATCCTCACAAAAATTTAAATCATTCTGATATTCATAGACTGGTTTAGAAGCTGGAGAATTATGGACCGTCTATTTTTACCGTGTAACTTGAAAACCACATTTGATAGGGTTAGAAATTTCAGAATGGGCTGATTTTTTATTGGTGTGATCTATATGGTGAGGAGATCACCCCCACCAAAAATCAGCCATTGATTCATCTTCTATGTAGGTACGCCAAAATGGGTGTAAAAAATGGGAGTCCCCCAAGCCTGACCCTTACAAATATTATCCAGTATTTTGCCGTAGAATCTTATTTCGCCATTCAATTTTATATAGAGCTATATCTTTTGTTAAAATGCATGTCTTCAAATCTTTTCTTCTTATTCATGTCATTTTCGGCCTCCCTCTCGTTCTTTTAGAACCCTCAACATGCACCAAATTAAATATACCCAAGTAGGGGGTGTCAACAGGTTGGTTCTGGTTCGACTTTTAAGCTACCCCGAACCAGAATCAATATTGTCAGTTCATATTAGTTTCGGTTCTGGTTCTTGGGGTGCAACTTGGGCTAGGGTTGGGTTGGTCCATGTAGTACTCGAGTCGGGCTCGGGTCCGAATTTTGACAACCCGATTAAGTTGGGTTGGGCTAGGGTTGAGCTATCAGGCCAATCTAATCCAACTCGAGCCCAACATGCATACTATCTATAGAACAAAACAAGGAAGTTGTCTTATCTCTCATCTTATCCTGCTTCATAAGATAAAGAGTGGTTGAGATCAAATCCATCGATCTAATGTGGACAATCAGATTTCAGACACTCAATTCCCCTCATTTGACCTCGTGCTCAACAAATTGAAAAATTGAATTTAGCGCCATTATTATTTTCGATATTTTTTTCATTTTGCCCCTGTGCGTTAGCGTTACAATAATGCCCCCAGTCCATTATACCGTTTGAGTGCCGTAGGCATGAGCCATTTACTAGGTATATATACATACTTTAGTATAGCAGCCAGTACAATGAGAACAAGAAAAAATTTAGGAAGGTGACATTGGCCAGCTAGGAGTATGGCCGCAATGAGTGTAGTAGACCCACCAGTGAGTATGGTATGTATTGCTTTGACTCAAGCAAATCACTCGAGAGATAAAGATGAGGAAGATGACGAAAGACAATCAAGTTCTCAGAATTCTTAAAAATTGATATCCATTCGTAGGAGCAAGATTTTGTTGAGAATTTTGAACTTATAATTCTTGTATGAATAAACCTGTAAAGATGATAAATATAAGGGCTTTTTTGCTTTACCCCCTTACTTTATTGATGCAATTTGCATCTCACCCAATGTTTTTGAAATATTTGTGTCTCACCCTTTGACCATGGTCAACGTCATTGACCATAGACGGTCTTCGGATGGACATCCCAATATTTTTTAAATGGCTATAATGACCTTGGGTGAGACACAAATATTTTGAAAACATTGGGTGCGATGCAAATTGCATCAATAAAGTAAGGGGGACAAGCAAAAGATCTTTTTATTTTTCGAGGAATTTTTTTTTTTTTCTAGGATTGTGACCTCAAAACCTTCATTTATTTTTGGCCCAACCCTAGGTGGACCTACAGACCAAAAATTAATTTGATTGTTACTTTTTAAGCATTTGATTAAAGTCTTTTTCTTAGGGTTGATTTTATTTGTAAAATTTGAACATTATTTGGGGTACAAAGATCCAATGGTTTAAAATCACCAATCATGCTGATATTTGGTATGTAGCTCCACCTAGCGATGGGCCCAGCATCCGTATGGTTAATGACCTCTAAGAGTGCCACATCGGTCATATTGTGGTCCCTCGTCATCATTGATGAGGGACATTCCTTTTATAGTTCACAAACCCTTTGACCATGGTCAACGTCATTGACCATAGACGGTCTTCGGATGGACATCCCAATATTTTTTAAATGACTATAATGACCTTGGGCGAGATGCAAATATTTTAAAAACATTGGGTGCGATGCAAATTGCATCAATAAAGTAAGGGGGATAAGCAAAAAAAAGATTTTTTACAGGTTTTTTTTTTCGAGGATTGTGAGCGCTCAACCTTTTTTTGAGGTTTGTGAACTATAAAAGGAATGTCCCTCATCAATGATGACGAGGGACCACAATATGACCGATGTGGCACTCTTAGAGGTCATTAACCATACGGATGTTGGGCCCATCGCTAGGTGGAGCTACATACCAAATATCAGCATGATTGGTGATTTTAAACCATTGGATCTTTGTACCCCAAATAATGTTCAAATTTTACAAATAAAATCAACCCTAAGAAAAAGACTTTAATCAAATGCTTAAAAAGTAACAATCAAATTAATTTTTGGTCTGTAGGTCCACCTAGGGTTGGGCCAAAAATAAATGAAGGTTTTGAGGTCACAATCCTAAAAAAAAAAAAAAAAATTCCTCGAAAAATAAAAAGATCTTTTGCTTGTCCCCCTTACTTTATTGATGCAATTTGCATCGCACCCAATGTTTTCAAAATATTTGTGTCTCACCCAAGGTCATTATAGCCATTTAAAAAATATTGGGATGTCCATCCGAAGACCGTCTATGGTCAATGACGTTGACCATGGTCAAAGGGTGAGACGCAAATATTTTAAAAACATTGGGTGAGATGCAAATTGCATCAATAAAGTAAGGGGGTAAAGCAAAAAAGCCCTGAATATAATGTATATATATTTTGTTAATGTGGTTGGTCTTTTTTGTTTTACCCCCTTACTTTATTGATGCAATTTGCTTCTCACCCAATGTTTTCAAAATATTTGCGTCTCACCCTTTGACCATGATCAACGTCAATGACCATTGACGGTCTCTGGATGGACATCCCAATATTTTTTAAATGACTATAATGACCTTGGGTGAGACGCAAATATTTTGAAAACATTGGGTGCATTGCAAATTCATCTATAAAGTAAGGGGGACAAGTAAAAAATCAATTTTTTTTTTTTTTTTTTCAGATTTTGTGTTTTTTTCTAAGATTGTGAATTGAACTCACCTTTACAGGTTGTTAAGCACGCTAATGTCCCTCATCAATGATGACGAGGGGCCACAATATGAGCCACATGGCACACTATTAGAGGTCACTAACCGTATGGACGTTGGGCATCACTAGGTGGAGCTACATTCCAAATATTAGCATGACTAGTGATTTCAAACCATTGGATCTTTGTACCCCAAATAATGATCAAATTCTACGGATAAAATCAACCCAGGAAAACGACTCTAATCCGATGCTTAAAAATTAACAATCAAATTAATTTTTAGTCCACCTACGGTTCGACCAAAAGTAAATGAAAGGTTTTGAGCTCACAATCTTCAAAAAATAAATTTCTAAAAAAAGAAATTGATTTTTTGCTTGCCCCCTTACTTTATTGATGCATTTTGCATTGCACCCAATGTTTTTAAAATATTTGCATCTCACCCAAGGTCATTATAGTCATTTAAAAAATATTGGGATGTCCATCCAGAGACCGTCTATTATCAATGACGTTGACCATGGTTAGAGGGTGAGATGCAAATATTTTGAAAACATTGGGTGAGACGCAAATTGCATCAATAAAGTAAAGGGGAAAAGCAAAAAAGCCCATGAAATTATTATATGATGGTTAGTATAACAATCATTGTATTGACCAATAAACAATTTCAAAATGAAAAAAAATTAGCAACCTTTCCATCCAATAACAAAATTAAGAAATTAACCAACCAGATAGGGTTGGGCTCGGGTTGTGAAGTCTAGGCCCTACCTCAGGTTGGGTTGGGTTAGGGTTCACAGCCTTGAAGGTTGGTTGGGCTAGGGTTGACCCCCCAACTTGACCCAACCCGCCCAAGTTGTAGCTTTATCTGGTTCTCAAAATGATGGATTGGGAGTAAAAACCAATTGTTTGGTTCTAGTCGGTGACTCGAGTCTAAGGTGGCGTTTGGTAAATTAAGTTATAAGATCTAAAAGCTTAAAGTACTTAAGATCTGGTAGCTTAATGACTTACGTCTGAATTAAGTTGTTTGGCTAAGGTCTTAAGTCTTAAAATTAAGTCAAGGGCATTGTGGGTATATTGAAATGTTTATTAAGATATTTTCGTAAGTTTTTAAAAGAGAAAGGTCTGAAAAAAGGACATTATTGGTATTAAAAAAGAATCAAAGAATCTTTTTTAAAGATTCATTCACTTACCGGAAAAAGTGAAGGCTGGGTCACTTTTTACTTGTCTTTTTTTCCTTGAATTTGGTGATAAGTGCTGAAATTAAGTTGTTTACCAAACGCAACTTAATCACCAAAATCACTTAATTTCAGCTTCAGACTTAAGGTCTGAAAAAAAGTTTTACCAAACGCCACCTAAGTCTGCACACCTATTTGCTTCATGGTAACAATGCCTGGCTTAGCATTTGAAACCCAAAATTTGAATTTCAAATTTTCAATAAAATTTATAATGAAAAATAACATAAATAATGCCCGTTTTTTTTAACAATCTTTTTCATAAAAAACGGCCGCTATAACGATAATAATGGTTTCTAAACGTTAAAACGGTAACGTAATGGGGAGGGCCATTTCCGTTATAACAGCCATTTTTTATAACCATGGCCTCTCCTTCTCTATCCCTGTCGTTTGTGCTTCTTCCCAGCTTTCTCCTTCAAATCTATTTTCTGTTTGTTACTTCACCAAAATCCTCTTTTTACCAATTAGAGTACTCTCAACCCTACAAACTACCTAAGAGCATTTTGTAGCCCCCTTCCCGAAGATGCCAAGTGGTTCATTCTTTCAGTCCGACACACTAAAATCAGTTTGATTGGTGATTTATAGCCGTTAGATTTGAGTATTTTAATGGGTGATTTCTGACAGTTGGATTTAAGCTTTTATTTAGGTGTCCAAATCTAACTGCTGGAATTAACATTCAAGCTTAATTTTGGTGTGTAGGTCCAACAAGGAGTGGGTCAAACATCTTTAGGATCGCTGGGCCTGAAAGAGTATTCCACGTGGCATTTTAGCCACCTAGAGCCTAGACGTGATAGACCCTGGCCATCGTGGTATTTGACGAGTGCCCCACCTAGCAAAAAATTGTTGAGTAAAACTTCTGTCACAACGTATACGAGCCACGTGGCATCCTCTTAGTGGACGCTGACCGTATAGATGTTTGTCCAGTCCCTCGGTGGACCTATAAACCAAAAATCAGCCTGATTAGTGATTTAGAACCTTTGGATATTTGCACCCAAATAACGCTCAATAATGCTCAAATTCCTACCGTTAAGATCAACCCACGAAGATAACTTCAATCGAATCCCTTAGAAATCACTAATCAGGCTAATTTTTGGTTTAGAGGTCCACCGAGGGACTGGCCCAACATCCATACGGTCAGTGTCCACTACAAGTATGACACGTGGCTCGTATTTTGTGTCACACGATGTTGTGATGGAGCACTCAATACGAGCCACGTGTCATACTATTAGAGGACAATGACCGTATGGATGTTTGGCTAGTCACTCGAGTGGACCGGTACACAAAAAATCAGCCTGATTCATGATTTCTAACCGATTCGATTGAAGTTATTTTCATGGGTTGATCTTAACGGTAGGAATTTGAGCATTATTGAGAGTTATTTGGCTGCAAAAATACAAAGGTTGTAAAGGACTAATCAGGCTGATTTTTGGTTTGTAGGTCCACCGAGGGACTGACAAACATCCATACCACTGATCGTGTGCCACGTGGCTCGTATTGGGTGCTGTGACGGGCTTCCGTCACAACATCTTGTGACAAGTTTTACTCTCCGGAGCAACAATTTGCACAGGGGTTCTCATCTGCAAGACACGTATACCTAAAACTGCCCTAACTAAAGCTGCATGGTTTATAAGCATGAGCTGGGCTTATTTCAGGTATACGTGTCGTATAAAGAAAGAAACCCCTGAGCAAAGTGTTGCTACATGGTACCCGGAGGCTAGGAATATTGTAGAAATTCCGCCCCCTTTCAGAAGTGTGTTCTGCTTTCAGAATTTTAGATCGCGACTTCAGGCGCACGCACCCCATATTTAGGCGGCGACTTGCGCCAAAAGAAAGAGAGGGATACAAAAAGAACAACAAAGAGAGATTTCAGATTTCAAGAGAGAGAGAGAGAAGAGAGAGAAAGAAGAAGAAGAAGAAGAAGAAGAAGATGGTGTTGTGGGAGATCACATTGGGGACGGCTTATTTCTTAGGGTTGAAACGCACATACAGGTTGGCTCTCAAGCTCCAACGTCGCCTCATCAGCCCTAACCGCCCTAGGATCCGCCAATTTCTCTACAGGTACGCCTCATCTTCTTCTTCTTCTTCTTCTTCATGTGCAAATACAAATACTTTATGTGCAAGTGCAAATACAAATACTTTAAGTTTGAATCCAAATTACAATACTAAACAAAGGGGAAAAACGCCAAATTCAAATATTAAGGATAGGGGTTCGTAGCCAAGTCGCTACTCGAAAAGTTTAAACGAACTCTACAAATCGGTAGTACTGCAGTTTTCCGTCCTAGGTTGGGCTCCGGACTTATAGTATAAGATACTTCTTTAATTTCCAAACGCAATATTCTGTCGGATATGACACACTGGGCTTAAGGCACTTACGTTCTTCTTAATTGTATCACACTACTTAAGGTAGAATACAACTAAGGACACTTTGGGAGAACTCGGGAGAGCACTCAAAGTGAATTGCAAGGTAAGCTTGTGTTTTCTCAATTCTTCAACTCTTGCTTCTTCATTATATAACACTCTTTAAATAAGGATTACAGTACCAGAAATCACCTAACAAAACCGTGGACTAGTTTGGTTGATTTCTCAACGTAACATAAAGCAAAGATTACAATTTCTACACTTCTTACAACATGATAAACAATTTGACATAAAGACACCAATAATAGATTTGACTCAACATAAAGCATACCCATCATACTTTTACAAAAGAAAGACATGATATAAAGAAGACAACTTGACTCCATGACTTAAATCAAAGTTTTGAAGAAAAAATAAAAAATAAGAAACATTTTTGAAAATCCCCCTGAGTCTAGAGGTACGGGGTTCTCCACAATCAATCTCACACCTACTTCAGCGGCTCAGCCATACCTATAATCCTTCCTACTCTTCAAATTGATCCTCCTTTTGAAATCATCGAGTCCCCAGATCGAGGTGCTGCACAGATTCAGATGATGCGTAAAAGTGAAAGTAAAACATGTCATTGTTGGAGATTGCCCCCCTAAAGCTGCATATGTCACTACCTCCAATGAGCAACTTATGAAGAATGGTAAAAATCTAGAGCTAAGGGCAGATGTGAGTTATCTACTTTTACACAATGCAAAGTCTCCCCATCTCCAGAAGGATGAAACTAGACAGTTAAATTATCTCATCCATTGGACTAAAGCTGAAAGACATATGAATAGTATTGAAATACAGCTCAAAAAGGTTTAGCAAAGTTTGGCAGCAATAGAAGATCAAAAGGAGTGGAGAAAATATGCAGTAGAGATTCACAATGAACACTTGCGAATGGTGCACGATAAGAATGAGGAGATCAAAGGAAAGAAACCAGAGTAGTCTCGATAAATTTTTAAATTTTCAAACTCTCGACTGACGAAAGGTAAGTCATCTAAGGTGGTTGACAATTCTTCACAAATGAGGATGATGTGAGCTAAAGTTGGATCAATTGGAGATAGTATCATTCCAATTGGAATGGACATGCCTCTTTTTGATCTAGATTTTGTGACGAAAGATGTGAACGTCGCATAGGTACAAAGGATATATATAATCCAGAAAATAAAAGGCTAGTAATGATGTTTTTCTAAAATCATTAGTTGGATGTATGACTGGAAAAGTTAGGAATTGGTGCAAATTATTAACTGATGAACAAAAAGCAGCTATTGTCAATGATGGTCTGCAAGAGTTTGGATAAAAGCTTCTAGCAGAGTTTGCTCCTACAAAACTGCATCACTAGGTGATAGATTTGTTACTCCTTAATAAAAGAAGATTATTTGGTCTAAAGGATTTCGAAAAATATGCTCCTGATTATGTGCAATAAGTTTAAAAATTGGGGTTACTCAACTCCAACAATAAATGACATTTTTAGCTTCCCTTCTTGATTCATTGTGTAATTTGATTATCGAGACATTACCTTCATAATATATATCAGTTGATGCATTGGTCCTTGTGGATATTGTGGAGTGTTAGACAAGAAATTTGGCAGCTTTGATACAAAGTCTATGTCCGTGAAGAATTACTAAAGATTAAGTTTAAAGTATGTAATAAAATTCCTAGCGCAGAGCAATACAATTTGTCACTGCAACTCAGATTTTGGAGAATTCATAAACAACAAAGGTTCAAGCCATACAAATTTTTCTAAAAGAAAAGAGGTCAAGAACCTTAAGGCAAAGGAGTTTGTTTTGCTTGTCAACAATAGGGACTGTGCATATGATTGTCCATCTGAAGCCCCACTACAGGTATAAGTAATGTTCGAAAAGTGAGACATACGAGAAGATGGGGATGTGGTCGAATGCTAAGTGCAATTATCTCAACTCTCAAGCCTTCAAGTCAAAAGAAGAAATTTTTATGTAGCGACAAAGAATCTTCACTTTAGCTTTATGTCTCATACTTTGGACTCCAAATGTCTTCTTTTTGTTCTATCTTTCTTTTGTAAAAGTGTGATAGTTTTGCTTTATGTTTGGTCAAGTCTATTGTCGGTGTTTTTATATCAAGTTGTTTGTCCTGTTGCAAGATGTGTGAAGATTGTAATCTTTGCTTTTATGTTGCATCGAAAAACTAATCAAACCAGCCAATGGTTTTGTTCAGTGGTTTGTGATATTGTAATCTCTAGTTATGTAATAAAGAAGTAAGAGCCGAAGAATTGAGAAAAACAAACTTGTCTTGTAATTCCTGAATTCTCCCAAAGTGTCTTTAGTTTATTCTACCTCAATTAAGAAGAACTTAAGTGCCTTAAGCCCGGTGTGTCATCCGGCAGGCGTTTGGAATAAGAGGTACCTTATACTATAAGTCCGAGTCCAGCTTGTGACGGGAAACTACAGTATTGCGTATGCGCGGAGAGGGGGTGGTGGTGTTGCGTATGTGCGTTGGACTTGTGTGGTCCTTGTTTGTGTCGGGGATCCTTTGATATACATTGTTTTACTCTCCTCTAATTGCTTAAGCTTTTAGAGTAAAGTGGTTCTCAACATAGGCATATTCAACGGTTTTCTCTGGTATCAAAGAAAAGCGGGTTCGTATCCCATGCAGGGTTCACTGTTCATGGTGAATAGTTCTTCCTGATCGTAGAGGCCGACTGAGAAGTGGTATCCGCTTCGTTGAGTGTTGCAGTGTATACCTTGAAGGTGCTATTTACCTTTGTGCGCTTTCCTTGTTAAACGCTTCTCTCTTTGTTTATTTTTCTGTGTCCATCCATCCGTTTTTATCTTTCTCAGATACCCTTTTATTAAAAAAAACTTTATTGCATTCAAAAGGGTATCTGTTTGTAATTCCCAAGTCCCTTAAATGAGTCAAGGGTATGTTTGTAACAAGAAGCTTTATCGGCGTAGAGATCATTACCCTGATGGAGATCCCTCTAGATATCAAAGTACCATGTATGGTCAATAAATCTTTCACCTCATGACTATGAGTTTGTGGTCCCTTTATTCCACCGAAAAATGCCAAAGCTTGAAACTTGTCTTGAAGAAGAATGGATATCTGATCCATTTCCTATTGAAAAAACTTGTAAATGGGGATGATATGTGGGAAACCTTGAGGGAACATAGCTCTTTGCCCTTACGCATATCATTCTTGATGATGACTTCAAAAGTTCCCTTTTTATTCCTGTCTTCATGCAAGTAGATAAAGGAGAATATGAAGTCCAAGTTCATATCGAAGCTATTAAGCCTATAAGCAGCTCAAATCAGGATGAGTTAGAGCAAGCGTTGGAAGAACTAGAAATCATTCCAGAAGAAGAGCATAATGGTGAGGATGATGAGTTTGAATGCTAAGATCATGAATTGGTGCCAGTCCGTGCACTGTCAAAGCCGACTCCTAAAGAATTCATTCAAAGATGGAAGATTTTCTTTTATAATTATAATTTTCATAAAAAAGGCAAAAGCCAAACGATTACAGATAAGACTGCTTAGAAGGTCGAGATGACCTATATAAGACTGCACCAAAACAAAGTAGCAAACAAGAAGCTAAAGGCATCTACAAATAATAAAATATCTCTCGAACTCAGTAGGTCCCAACGGAAAACAAAGTCCTTGAAGAAGAGCCCTCTGCACTCCACAAATATTTAGACCACAAGAACATCCCCCTTATGGAAAGGATGATGGAAGTCAAAATTTCATCATTTCCTTCGAAAATTCTCTAATTTCTCTCATTCCAAAGACCATAAACAATCGCGATAGGGAGCATCCACCACAAAATGCGCCCTCTAGACGAGAATGCATGAGAATGCCAACTGAAAAGAAGATCTAAAAGAGATCCCGACATCACCCATCTCATCCCACGCTCCAAGAAAAAACAAGACCACATCTCCTTAGCCACTTCGCAATGTAGTAAAAGGTGGTTACCTGATTCCCCTTGGTGCTAGCGCACATCGAGCGATAATCAATAATAATGATCCTTCTAGATCTCAGGTGGTTCGCTGTCAAAATCTTCTCCAGAGATGCCAACCATACAAAGAATGCAATCTTAGTAGGGATTTTGGAAGTCCATATCAAAGAGACAGGAAAGTTAATGCAAGCGGAAGAATTTAAAGCCTCATAAAAAGAACGAACCGAAAATGTGCATTCTTTGGTCCAAATCCAAATACGCTTGTCCTGATGTGAAGGCAACAATGAAACATTCTGCAAACGGGCGAGCAAGCTAGCTAGGGCTCGATCTCCTAGTCATTAAAATTTCGCCTAAAACCAAGGTTCCACCCCATTAACTCCCCTTCCCCGATAGAGCAGTCTTGAATAAACCAAGATTTTCTCTCAGAAAGAGAGTAAAGAGTCGGATAATTAACTTAGAAGGAAGCTTCACCGCACCAAGTATCCTCTTAAAATCTGATTTTGTTTCCTGAACCTACATGCCAAAACGAATGCCTCGGGAAAAAACTCTAGAAATCTTCAAGATGCCCCTCCAAACACTGCAACTACATAGGAAACAGGCCGTTCCACTGATCCATCCAAAAAGCTAGAACTCTCCACCCCAAATCTCCATAACCACTTACCCAAGAGAGCCTGGTTCATAACTCTAATATTCTTGATCCCTAAACTACCTTTAGCCTTATCATTACAAACATACTTCCAACCTACCAGATGAAATTTTTGGGAATCCACCCTATCATGCCACAAAGTCCCTCACGAACTTTTCTAGAACAAGAGCCACACTACAAGGGATTGAGAATAGAGACATAAAGGAAATAGGCAAACTGGAAAGAGTGCTTTTGATCAAAACCAACCTGCTCCCTTTAGATAGGTATCTCGCTTTCCACAAAGTTAGTCTCTTCTCGAAACACTCGATCATGGGATCCCGTATAGCCTTGGATCTTTGTAAGAAGCTCCTAGAGGAAGACCCAAGTACGTAGCTGGAAAAAGATCAATACTACATCCCATAATGCTAGCCAAAATTGATATATCTCCACTACACCCACCCCATACACCTTGCTCTTGGCCAAGTTAACACGCAACGCTGACACAGCTTCAAAGCAACACGAGACCTCTGAGGAATCTGATTTGGGCAACTGAAGGACCAAGAAACACGAGAGTATCATCTACGAATGGAAGATGAGAAATAGTCGAAGCTCCCAGGGCTGCCACAAAATCCTCCAACTCACCAGTACTCACAACTCTAGAGATCATACTCCCCAATGCCCTCTGCCACAACAATGAGTAAGAAAGGAGATAGCGGATCCCCCTGTCTCAACCCCTTGGAGATCCGAAAGTATCTGGTAGGGGGGATCCGTTCACTAAAATAGAAAAGGAAGCGGATGAAATACATTTCCTTATCCACAACCTCCATTTCTCATCAAACTTCATCTTGTGCAGCGTAGTCCAGAAACTTCCAATCCACATGGTCGTAAGCCTTCTCCATATCGATCTTGTAGACAATCTCCGACTACCCCGACTTTGTTCTGGAATCAATGCACACGTTAGCTATAAAGACCCCATCTAAAATTTGTCGACCCCTAATGAAATTCCCTTGAGTCGACGATATGACTGAAGCCAACACTATATGTATCCTAGTGGCGAGCATTTTGGCAATGATCGTATACACGCTACTAACCAAATTGATGGGTCTGTAGTCAGAAATGTAATCCGCTCCTTGTTTTTTAGGAATCATGACTACAAAACTGCTATTGGGCGTGTAGTCCAAGTACCCCTCCTCTTGGAATTCTACCACCACTTTCATGAAGTCTGCCCCAACAATCTCCCAACACTGCTTGAAGGCCAAGATATAAGACTAGTCTTTTTACATTTTTTTACTCATAAAGATGTAGAAAGATGAAGAAAGCATAAATATCAACATATCCATATTGAACAAATTGATATTCTTGTTCATCCTCATTTTAACTACGCTTAATGTTGAGCATCTATTAAGCTAAAGTGGTTCGTATGCCTACTTTACCTACTTGACGAAAGGGAACGAACTTTGTTTCGTTTCCGGGTTTATGGATTGGATTCAGTCAGTGTCACGACATAATCAAAAGGAAGGAGTGACGAACCTGACGGAACGGAATTCAACCTAGTGAGCGCCTTGCGCGATACGGCAAAATTCCACCCTTTCTCAAGAAGTTCTAGCTCAAGTAATTGATCTCACATCTGCTCATGAGATCAGGACACCACTTCATGAGAACTTTTCCCAACAGTCCCTTTGAGACCTCGAAAAATGGACAAATTCCTTTTATTAGGAACACACACAAGATTCGTCACTACAAAAAGGATAATGGTAACCCCACCATTAACTACTTCATTTATTAAGTACTTCATTTAATTTATGAATTTCATAGTAATAGAAATACATGTCCTATCGAGACAGAATTTGTAACTTGCTATCCTCTTGCCTAGCAGGCAAAGATGTATAAACAGTTCCTTGTTCCTATTAACAAAACAACCCCTTTTTCTTCGCTCTTCCAGAACCAGTACAGAAATGGGTGCTTTTTCTACGTTGTTTACCTAGAGGAATCAATATCTCGACATGGCTGTGCCACTCCACCTTGATGTAAGGCATATGGAGTGGGAATAGATAAGATATGCTAATTTAGAGGAAAATGGGTAAAGATGGATTATGCTCAGTTCAGCCCAACTATACCATATCTTTGCATGATAAGTTTGTAACAAATGCTTTTATGATTTGTATAGAAATTAGAAATATAGATTTACTCTTACGATAGAAATTTCTATCCTAATTTTCTATTTGTAGTCAAACTTAAAATAAAACTATCCTACTACAGTTCATTTACTTCAAATCTATCTTAATAAAAATAAATACTGAATATGAAATTATCTAATACTCCTACAATTCATTTACTTTAATCTATCTTAATAAAATAAATCATTAAATATGAAATTATCTAATACTAAGAAACTAATGCTTGTTGAATTCTTTGGGTATAAGTCTTCTTCCTTCTCTTGTTGGCCCACCTCTTTTGTTGAGAGGTTTGATTAGGTGTTGTGTGGGTGCATTGAAGAAAGGATGCTTTTGCACCACATCTTTGAATACCTTACTGCAAACTACCAATGTGGAACTAACATGTTCTAGAAGGCATAGGTGTTGCGTGGGTGCACTGAAGAAAGGATGCTTCTGCATCACATCTTTACCTGACTGCAAACTGCCAATGTGGAACTAACAACATTCTAGAATGCAGTCTTTCTAGTGCGCAAGTACCATCACATACTCCAAATAGATCTTCTGAACATGATTGCGGATGTCTGTTGCAGTCTCGTCTAAAAGTAGTTTATGGTAGTTCAAGGCCAACACATTTGAGAACTGGAGGTAAAATGAACCCCAACTTCAAATGGAAAGAGACCCCAAAGCCTTCTAATCTAGGGATTATAAAACCCTAATATACTCAAGGAATCCTCTTCTCTATGGAATAGAGAAACCAAAAAGAGTTGTGAGGCTGTAAGTTACTACCTTGAGATCCAACTGTTGTGATGCTTGAGTGGATATCATTGGATTCAGGATTTTAGATAGGTAAGTGTAGCTGTCTAAATTGCCTATTTGTTATTAACAATTAACATGAAAATGTATTTTCCTTTTTCTTCATTTTTCGTATACCATTATATATATAATTATTGAGAAAATCGGTTATTTTTTTTACAGTGACAAGTTTTCAGCTAAACAATCAGGTAAGTCGGTCTGAGTCATGAGTTTTCCAACTACGTTTTGACCATGGTGGTTGGAATCCTATTAGCAAGATTTTTTCTTTAAGGTAGAGACATTTAATCAAACATAACTTGTAATATTCATAGGAAGGTTTAATGGTATCTAATTCCCGGAGTATCATCATTTGGGTTTAGGTCAACGATGTGTTGATGCTCCATATACCACAATAACTTATGCTATGCTCCTTGAGGCTTTACTGGGATGCCTCCACAGCCATTCGGTGGTGCTGCGGGCAATATGTGAGAGCACCAAATGATATGGTGACAAAATCTCACGTCTCTCTCCAACTTATTTTTGACTAAATGTCAATTACAGCCCCTTCCCTTCATCATCATCATCATCATCATCACCATCGACCATTGCCCTTTCACATTTGCTTGAATTTATTGTACAGTAGTAGCTTTTTGCTAAATTTGGCCGATTTACCCCATTTGTGATATGCCTTGAAAAACTCAAAGAAACTCTGGATATTGAAATGACCTCGATTGTAGCACAGCTTCTTATTGCTGCGCAGTCTTTAATTTTCAGTTATGCCCTGAGTATTAGATATGCCTCCCTTCAATTTGCTCAAAAAACCATGTTGTTTAGACTGAAGCATCTTTAGATATGTTGAACACCTTTGAACATCATTCCCATCAATATGTAGCGCACAAATTTGGGGGCATTTCTGCTAATTTGGTCCTTTCCAAAGTTCAAAACCTTCTTCATGGGCCCTGCAAAGTTTTGTTTGAATATGGAATCACCATTTTATGGTTTTACTCATCGTCACGATCAGCATTATTATTATTGTGATTGTTATGTTTTACTTTCTGCTAGAATCATGGGACTTGAGATTGTGTTTGCTAGATCCTAGCTGAATCTTTTATTGTAGAACTTTTAATTGTCAATTTGGTTTTTTTGCAGGCATACTCGTACTATTTTTGACGTTGCACTCAGGGTTCACCAGAACATACAGCAAAGAGACTTAGAAGTTGGTAGGAATCTTGGAAACTGGATTCTACGATGGCTTGACCGCATGAAACCATCAGCTCATATACGTAGCGATCTGACCAGAAAGCCACCCACCAGTGGCAACACAACCAAGCACTTAACAAACTCCTCTGGCCATCAACCTCCTGGGACCACCCAGAGATCCAATTGCAGAAGTGGAGATCGGGAATCTGATGGGCGCATCTTTGCCTCATCGATGAACGTAAGGCCAAAGTACTTCCCGACCATGGCGGTGATGATGCGGCTACCAAATCCTGCTGGCACGAACATCCAGTACAGGCATTTGTGCATAAGTGGGCCTGACATGCCAAGATTGAACAATGGAAGAGGTGGATTTCAAGGTGTGATTCGGAAGGACATAAGGGAGTGGATGCTGCGAAATTGATGATAAACTTTGTTTCTTGGAGGCTTCTTTCCTGGTTTTGTATATTCTTCTTGGGCTCGTACAATGGAACTTGCAGTTGCCAGAGGTTGGAAATGATTTTCTAATGAGAAATTCTGTGATATTTCCGGGAATGTTGTACTGTAATAGTTCTTATTCTGCTCTGCACGTTGTGCAGTCGTCTAGCTGGACCCTCTAATTGATGGGCTAAGCATAAGATTGAAGGTAGTCAGCAAAATTCTGTGATTTTTTCTGCTTAGTAGCTGAAAAAAATATCGATTGGATCGGATGTTTAGCGCCACTCATTCGGGTGAGTTGATTATACAGTTACATGAAGCACAAGTGGTCCATTGGTCGTAGTATTTGGATCATTCATCCGTTTGAATGGAAATGTTGTAGACTTCTGAGTCGTCTTTGTCAAGTTCAGTGAAGTTGATTGTTCTCTGCGTTTTTCCCTACAAAGAGCGAAATTCATGCTGCACTGCAAGAGCAAATTTTTTTTGTTTTTTCTGGATTGCACTGGGACTGCCCCATGTGGTCCCTTGTGTTTTTGGGTTATTCATCTTCCAAACATGTTTTTGGGTTATTCATCTTCCAAACAATGAATGACTTCTGGCATGATCCTACCGTCTGCTGGGTCGAAAGAAAAAAAGAGTAAAGTTCTGCTTGGTTCTCCTTTGTAAAGAAAAAGGTTTGCTTGAACTGCCTTTTTACAAGAAAAAAAATGTCTGGATTTAATGGCAATGCAAACAGGCCATAATACTGTTTTAAAAGTTGCCTGTTCGAACAGGTAATATTCCTCTTACCTATTTTCCATTCTTTTAGAATGTTATTGCGAGAAATTTCTCTCTACAAGTGTTGCATTTTTTTTTTTGTTTCTCATACAAAGTTTCAGTTTATAGGAGTAAAAGGAGGTCTGGTACCTCTCACTAATAGAAGACTATTGATGTACAAATGCCAAGAGCACAAAAAGATTTCGTAAGCCCTCGATAAATCCCAGGCTACATTAAAAGTTCATGGCTACTGATCTAGTAGAGAGCTCCCTTCTTTGGCAAGAATAAACAAGCCACCATCACCTCTGGAGATACGGAAATCCTCGTCAAGGTAAGTTATCAGAAGCCAGGATCTGGTCCTGTCCCCAGGAATAGGAACCTTGAGAGGCGGCTGGCCAGAGAGAGAACGTGAAATGTTGGCCACGGCCTCCTGCAGAGGGTTTAGAGACCTTTGCACTGGCAACAAATCAATTTTCTGCCCAAAAATATCTATATTCTCAGGGAGAGCTAGGCTCGATAATATCTCCGGAGGCTGAAAGGTTCCTTCCTTGAACTGGACCTGCGAACATATTAGAAAAAAACCAGATCATTTGAGAAAACACGAGAGAAAGACAGCTTTGGTAACTATAATAGATTTGAGTATAGATGGTTGAATCCTACTCCCTCTCCATGCCTTGTACCCGAAAAGCATGTACAGGGGAATTGGGACCATGAATCATGAAACCACCGGGGAAATATGTCTACCTGCCTGAATGAAACAATCCAAACTAGACTTTCTGAACCATTGACCATTCTTTTAGTCGGTACCCTCCAAAAGAATGTGATTGATCAACTAATTATGCACTGGGTCGGTTGCTGGCAAAATCTATTGGTTAATGGAAAACTGTAATTGGTTATAGGTTCATGTTTGTGCTGATGGTACCTGTATCCTTGAAGGAGTTCGAACTTCAAAAGTAGCAGACGCGCTGAAGGAGAAAGTAGCAAAAGGGCTGGAGAGTGTGGTAGAGTTCTCAATGGTGAGGTTTCTGGTGTCAATCACTTGGCATATCCTTTTAATCTTTAGCAATGGTGTCGTCCCAGCTGCTAGAAGCGGCAAGAGCTCAGAAAATGCTGTGTACCTGAGACAAATCAAAAAGAAAATCCAGGATCAACAGCAATAAATAAATAGCACACAAAAGATAAACTGAAGATCTACAGTCCTGTCTTAGAGATTTCACTGGACAATTCACCATATTCTTTTCTGACATCCAAAAGAACTCAATGGATCATATGGTGAAGGTCAATTATCAATTGACTGTGTTGGTTTTTGGTATAGGATGTCTCCCAGTTAAGACTCATTGAACACTGACCCCTCTACATCTACTTCGTGTCGATGGCAAAGGTGGATTTGGATGGAGGTCATATATGCGGACATCCTGAGCTGTGTAACTCATCATGTATATATTTGGATATATGTATATGTATGTAGATATTATGACAATATCCATATTACATCATTCTTACCCTACACCTGGTGGTGTGGCCCACATGGAATTCATCACAAAAAACCAGTCCATTTTTTCCTAACTCCATGAAACCAGAGAGAGAGAGAGCGGGGGGGGGGGGGGGGGGGGGGGCAAAAGATCGTCAACATCTCAAATATTAATAACTAGGGCTCCCTCGTAATTGATGTCATTATCTTTGAAGGGCAAAATATAGATCACATTCGAGAGTGAAAAAGAAAATAATACAATATGATGCAGACTGCTATCCAGACTATAGAGGGGGCAAACGATCGTCAACATCTCAAATATTAATAACTAGGGCTCCCTCGTAATTGATGTCCTTATCTTTGAAGGGCAAAATATAGATCACATTCGAGTGTGAAAAAGTAAATAACACAATATGATGCAGACTGCTATCCAGACTATAGCGTGCAATTCAGTGGGTAGATTAACGTTTAATATGGTATTGTTTTTATAATTCTGGATAAAAAATTTGGCATGTATATATACGGGTAGTCTCTTCTACTACAAGAAGTGTGCTAAACCCCATCTCTCTCTCTCTCTCTCTCTCTCTCTCATCACCTTGACTCCAACTCTCTATCCTTTGTGGGGTGGCTCTCTCTCTCTCCCTGCCACCTCCATCACCTTGACTCCAACTCTCTATCCTTTGTGGGGTGGATCAGAAGATCCATAATCAGATGTGCAGACTATAGGGACATGGGAGCCACCATATTGTGGTTCCGTGGTAGGAAATGTCCCACACAAAAACCTGATCCAAGCTGATGATATTAACTATATCAAATACACGTATTATACTTTTTAATATAAAAAAAATGTTTTTTATTATATCTTTTGAATAATTTGACCGAACTATATGTTTTTTCCCAAAAAAGAAACTAAAATTCAATATACCACGTGAACTTGCTAACAGTAGTCAAGACAAACCAACAAACAAGAAGACTCCATGTAGGTGACCTATGCTTGTCAATAAGCCAAGTCATGCAAAGCTTCACCAAGCTCGGTGCAGGCTCATGAAATATGCGCTTGAGCTTTGACTCATTTTGACCTATGCCAAAGTCATCGAGTCCAAATTTCATGGAGAGCTCAGGCTCAACTTGAAGACAAAAACTGGGAGGATGAGAGTGGAAGGGGAAAGAGAAAGGGCTAGGGTTCTGAGGAGACTTTTGGCTTCATTTTATTTATTTTTTACTTTTTCGTTCACTCTCAGATTCTTTACTTTTAAAGGTAAATGATTATTATTATACAATATAATATATTACAGTTAATCTATATTGACTAATAATACATTAAAGTAAGACTAATCTTATCCTTGTAATATCTATTTTATAACTAGCAAGCTAATTTGAAGTTATTATTCTACTCTACTTTAGTTCTGTATCTATATTTCTTGCACATATATATAGATTAGAATCTCATCAAATAATGGAATTAGAAAGTGAAGAGAGAACCCATATCCTGATTTGTAACCAAATCTAGATTTAGATCTAATTCTGAAGATCTGACCTTAATTGCAATTGATAGGGGTAGGGTTGAATATATGCAGGATGGCTATTGAAATGTTGATTATTTCCTCCTTAGGGAACGGAAGTCTGATCTATCCTACTTGTGTATTGAAGTATAAAGACAACGAGGGGTTCTCAACAAATACCATTAACACATGACCAATCTACCTATGAAGATCGGGACCTTAATTGCAACTGATCAGGGTAGGGTTGAATGTATGCAGGATGGTAGTTGAAATGTTGATTATTTCCTCCTTAGGGAATGGAAGTCTGATCTATCCTACTTGTGTATTGAAGTATAAAGACAACGAGGGGTTTTCAACAAATACCATTAACACATGACCAATCTACCTATGCATGTAAACAAATAAAACAAAATGATAAATATAATCATTGTCATGACCAATGTAAAATTGAGCAATTGCATACAAGTCCATTGTCATGGCATCATTAAGAGCAAGGATAGAAGTTTCTAACATTTTCTAACACGAAGACCCCTTTTAAGGTGTCACAACAACAAAAACTGTGCCTAATTTTGCTAATGTCATCAACCAATCCCACAATATACAATCCTTTAATTTGTTTGAAAAAGAAAAAAGTTTAATTGACCATGTTAATAAACAATTATAAATTCTTAACGAAGGATTAATTTAAACACCAAACGAACCCATTTTCCCTATTATTTCTTTTCAGATTTGGTAAAAGATCACCATTAAATGACCCAAATGCACAAATTTTAGGAACTGTATCTTTATCTATTCATTTTCATACACTCCATGATTCACTAAGAGTCTAAAAGTATCTTTAAAATATTAATTGAACCAGATATAAAAAAACATCAGGGTGGAGCATGCTTGGTACACCATGGCTACACCATATATTGCTCTTCCATGGAAGACAACGACTAGGCCCCAAGAGATCCACATAATCATCAAGATATTTTTAGCCTTAGGATCTTTATTTTATATACTAATTTGGGATGGGTTAAATAGGATTAAGAGTTAATAAGTAGAGCCATATTGTGAGCAGATAAGAATAAAAGTTTCTAGAGTCTCTGTTATTTCTTTTTATTAAGATTACTTTGGGAATGTCTTTAGCTGCTTCCATAAAGAAACTAAGGGTTGTGTAGAATTCAGAAGTTTCTAATTAGTTCTTAGTTAAATTATGATTAGAAATCTTAAGTCACTTTGGGAGTCGTTAGAGGTCTATATAGGGGATAGGGGTATGAATAGTGACATGAATATTGATTTATGCTGAATGACTATGAGTTTAGTAAAGAGTTATTTAGTAGAAAGTCTTCTCTTAGAAGTTTGAAAGTTTCTAGTTAGTTCTTAGTTGAATTATGATTAGAAATCAAAAGTCACTTTGGGAGTCGTTAGAGGTCTATATGGGGGATAGGGGTATGAATAGTGGCGTGAATATCGATTTATGCTGAATGACTATCAGTTTAGTAAAGAGTTATTTAGTAGAAAGTCTTCTACTTCAGTTCAGTCCTTACAATAGTTGCAGGAACGAGGAACCTCTATCCTAGGTGCCGTTCCCATTTCCTCTTCTGCACTTGTTCCTGCTTCCTAAAAACAGTCAATCAAAACTAGTTTGTGACAACCGCTTCCTCACTTAACACCCGAGTCCTCTCCTGCACTTGCTCCAGCTTAGTGTAACCTATGTAACAAGGACACTTCGTTTTCTAAGAATTTGTCGTATCAGACACCTTGCCGTGTTCACATGTCGGGCACATGCCGACACACCTTTTCAAACAAATCTCAATTTATTCAAATATTTGATTTTCAGCCATTTTTTAGATATAATTCATGTGATTTTAATGTAAATCAGCTTAATCTAAATATGGACTAAAATACTTACAAGATATATCTTTCAGCATAAGGAATAAACTATACGGACATGTCGATGTATAGGGTTTGTGGGGATCACCGTGTCTGACACCCTGTATCAGTGTCGGACACCAGCACATGTGTCCGTGTCTTTGTTACATAAGAGTGTAACTAACGTCCCTGATACGGGACATTTCAAGACGGAACAAAACTTTGAACCATGATGTGTACGCACACACAACACATGCACACATGTCCAGCCATCCCCACTCATCCACCTACCCATAAATAAAATTATTTTTTTTACACAAATTTTTAAAGGAAGCATTAAAATTTCATTTACCTATCTTAACGAGCTTGATTGGGACATGGTTCACATGAGTTCTTTCAGCATGTAAGAGCTCCAAATTGGATGTGTATGTCATACGTGCTTTTCCAATCAAAGACAGTTAATGGTGCACAAGTTCATGCACTATCAGGGGAGACATACTTGACTTCTTTGCCTCCAATCATTGACCTTAAAATTTCTACCTAGGTCATAAGTTAGCAAAGAATCCATCGTAGGGAAATTGATCGAATGGGGATTATTATCTCTAATTAAATTGCCTTGTGCATGACTACAACAGAGATTTTGACTCAAGAAGACCAAAGAATATGGAGAGCAATATATCTCGATTTCCCAATTTACTTGCCAGAGCAAGAAGTGGATGTGGAGCAATTGCGGGAACAGGAGGAGGAGAAGAAACAGGAAAGAAAAGGTAAGATTATTTATGACCCGGAGCGTTGGGAATCGCAAGACTCTAGAGATGAGAAGCACCATATGTCTGCCTCTGAAAGTGAAGTTTCATAGAATTTCAAGAATTATAGCATATATTCCAGGTCCATCATCATATACAAAATTTCAAAAATAGCCAGCTTGAGCACGAATCTGAAAAAGTCATTCACACCCTCCAACTGCATGCAAACAATCAACATGTGATGTGATAACAAGTATAGGTGATAAGAAAGATGACAAAAAAGAGTCATTTATCTTATACAGAGAAATCTCAGTTTAAGAGGAGAAAAGGGTGACTTACCTGTTAATCTATGAGCCATACACACCAGGGTTACATAGAACTGGAAAGAGTTGATGAAGATTGAAATCAAAGGTTTCTTTTTTCTTCTCTTTTGGATAAATTGATGATTTACTAAAACAATGAAATAAGTTCAGAGAAACTGGGAAAGAAAAAACTATTAAAATCATCATCATCATTATTTACGCCTTATCCCAAAGGTTTGGGGTTGGAGACAAGTATAAACCAAGGGCCAATTTGTCTGTGCAAGCATCTGATCTCGTCACTGAAAAGATTTTCCTTTGACATTGTAATGGTAAACCTTTAACTGAGTTAGTCTGAATGTTGCTTGTCTAAAACTACTGTGTCTTGAGTTTAGTTTGTATGTTGTTTGACAATACTAAATAATCACCATATACTATATGGAAGAGGTTAAATTTCATACTTAATACATTGCCCCTCCTACCATTCAAATAATGGTCCACCTGACTGAATGAACAGGATGTGCACCAGAAAATGCTACCAGTGCATCATTCTAACCATACGATCAGTGAACCTATTGCTTGTATTTGTAGTCAATCCAAAAGGAGGAGACCAATCAAGTGGCTACAATCATCTGATTGGTGAAATGATTTGGCTCAGGCACATCAATTGGACTGTCCAAATCAGTTTTATCTATATGATTGTGGATAAATATTGGTTGAATGCATAATGTGGTGGTAGGTGCGCCATGCTCTCATTCCTATGTAGTATGAAACATTCTGCCAGAGGATTCTTTCTCTGAGATAGATGTGTTACAGACAAGAGGGATACTTCTTTCCTATCATCCAAATGGGTTGTCTCAGTGGCAGAAAGGACGAAGGGCAGAGGTGGAGGGTGAAGCACGATGTCTCACACTTAATTCTCTGATGAGGATAGTGGCTAGAGAAGTGTTTAGAAGGAAACAATTTGGGATTTTAAAGGGTTATTAATCCCCACCAGTAACCGCCTTTTCCCATTTATTGTTCATATTGTGCAAAACAAACCCAAAAAGCTGGTGCACTCCTTTCTACACCTGTTGGAGGATAGCATACATGTGCACAACAAACAGGTCCTGAAGAAGAGGAAGAGTATAGGCATCATAGTTGTAGGGGCAACTTCAATTTTATCTCTCCCTACAGATAGTGAGCTTTAACATTGTACTGCCATTCCCAAGCCTGGATGAAGGAGGGTTACGTCAGGTAGGCAGCCGGTGTAAAATTTTGCTATATCCAATCATGAATCCTAATCCATTGATGGAGGAACAGGATTCAAGTAGCTGACACTGTATAGTTGGGATAAGGCTTATGGTGATGATGAACAAATAGCGAGCTCAATGCCTCTTACGTATGTCTCTTGGCAGTTGCTCTAGCTATCAAGTTCACCACTCTTTCGCCTATTCATTCTCTCACAATGGATGAAACCAATTCTGACCACGTAAATACCTTCATTATTAATTAAGTTCTACTTATTCTCCATCTTTCCTTCCTCAATTGTTTCCAGCTCTATGTTCAAGTGAAAAGTGGCCTCTCTATTGCTAAAGAAGCAAACTAATTGATTCACTTAGCATGTCATCACTATCATCACATCATCATCATCATCATCAATTAACATATCATCACCATATTCCTCATAAATCACAAATCAATGTTTTATCGATAATCGCAGTCATTTTAGTATTGATGGAATCGGCGTCAAATTCAGTCTTGTCCCATCAATTGTCTTCTCTTTGGTGGTTGTTATTTATGTTTGATACAGATATTCTTAGTTTAAACCATGGTTCAAAACTTCAAAGTAAACAGCATCGTTCATAGGCGATACCGAAACGTATCGGAAGTATAGTTCGGTTTCGGACGAAACTTCATGAAACCAAAATGAAATATTAGTGCAAATTTACACATACTATGAAGTATCGTTCGATTTCGGACGAAACCAACATAAACGCATGTAGTCTTGTCCTATAGAGAAACTGAAACAAAATGGACGAAACGTTTCGGTTTCGGCTGAAACTCTGAACTATGGTTTAAATTTTCGCCTTTGATTATGACCATCATCATCATCAACCTTTTCCCAACAATATGGGGTCGGCGACACGAATTTTGTTCCTCCATTCAATCCTATCTAAGGCCGTCTCTACTATTAAGGCAAATTTCTTGAAATCTCCTCTCAGAACCTCACTCCACGTCCGTTTTGACCTTCTTCTCGCACTTTTAAGCCCTTCAACTTGCACGGTCCTCCTCATTGGTGTTGTTATTGGACTTCATTGTACATGACCCAACCATCTCCATCAACTTTCTCTCATTTTGTCACTTATTGGGGCTACTTCTATTGTTTCACGAATGCGTTCATTTCTAATTTTGTCTTTCCTTGTCTTAGCAAACATCCATCTCAACATCCTCATCTTGGTTGTACTCATTTTATGAACATGTTGTTTCTTCATTGCCCAACATTCTGCTCCATAAAGCATCGTCGATCTTATTGCCGTCTTATCGAATTTTCATTTTAGTTTGATTGGCACACGTCGATCACAAAACAATCCAGAAGCACATCTCCTCTTTAGCCACCTCGTTCTAATTCTATGGGCAACATCTTTCTTAATCTCTCATTCCTTATGAATAAAAGAACCAAAGTAATGAAATTGGTCACTTCAAGGTATCTCCCGATTGTCAATTTAAATTGGCGGATCATCTCTATATGCATCCTTACTAAAATTGTATTCCACATACTCTGTCTTGGTTCGACTTATTTTAAAACCTTTGGATTCCAAAGCATACAGGTTTTAATTTTGTATTTAGCTTATCCCTATTCTCGTCAACTAATACTATGTCATTTGCAAATAACATACACCAGAGGACCTCATCTTGGATATGAGCAGATAGTCAGTTACTTCATCTATAATTAAAGTACATAGGTATGGACTTAGGGATGATCCTTGGTGTAATCTCACTATGATTGGAAACTCACTTGTCTCACCACTAACTGTCTAACACTAGGTTATTGTTGCCTCATACATATCATTTATAATGTCAATATATCCATTTGGAGCTCCCTTTTTTCTAATGGCCACCAATTAATTCTTTAGAGGCTATCATATAATTTTCCCAAGTCAATAAAAATCATGTGGAGATTCCTCTTTGCTTTAAAATTCTTCATCTTTTGTCTAAGTAAGAAGATTGTCTCAATGATCGACTTTCCTGACATAAATCCAAATTGGATTTCAGATATTTGTCTTTTGCCTTAGCCTTTGCTCTATCACTCTTTCCCGAGTTACATAGTATGGCTCATAAGTTTGATGTCATGATAGTTTGTGCAGCGCTATACGTTTCATTTTTTCTTGTATATTGGCACTACAATACTTTTTCTCTATTCATCTATTTTTCTTATTTTCAAGATACTGTTAAATAACTTAATAAGTCAGGATAATCTAATTCCATCTATGCATTTCCACACCTCTTTGGCATTTCATCTGGTCCTAAGGCCCTACCTGTCTTCATCTTATCTAAAGCTGCTTTCACGACTAATACCCTAATCCTACGAAAGTATGTATGTCCAGTTCTATGTCCATTATATCTTCATTTAATAATTTATAGAAATAAGTCTTCTACCTTTCATTAATTTCTTCATCTTTCACTAAGACTGTCTAGTCATTGCCCTTAATGCATTTAACATGAACGCGTGCAATTGCGGTGTGCAAATCCATTTGCACGTGCAATCGTTTGCCAAGCGTGTTTGGAACGCGTGCATTCGGCCATTTGCATTTGCATGCGCACAAACCATTGCACGTCCTCTTTAGCAAATAAAAACCCATCTTACCCCATGTGCAACCATTTATGTACCTAGGCATGCAAATTGAAAAAATTCGGTGTACTTAATATATAGGCTTCGTACATTAAATAGCAAGGTGGATCCCACATGCATTAAGGTAGGCCCCACACATATAGAGGTGAGCATCTCAACCCATGTGTGACTATTGCTTTCAAATCCAACTTTTGTCACACCCATCTCTATATGGTGGGACCCACATATGAGTCGTGGGGATCATCTTGATGCATGTGGGACCCACCTTGGTGCGTGTCAAGCACACCTTGTCCTTTGATATGTTTGGAGCTACAAATTTGGTACATTTTTGTGTGAGGGTATAACAATACACATGCATGTGCGATACACCTGAATTTCTCTATTTTGCATGTAAATGTGTGAACCAAATGCATAAAAAAGTGTGCACGCGGATTCATTTGCAAGTGCATTCATTTGCGCGTACAAACCATTGCACAACCAATGGTTTGCGCATGAACCAAACAGACCCTAAATCACTAGCATTTCTTTATCTTGTTCGAGCAAGCTTGTAAACATCTTTTTCACCCTCTTGTCTTTAATTTCTTATATATTTATCAAATGCTTTATGTTTGGTCTCACTTGCCACTTTGCTTCTTTTTGGCATGTTTCTATTTTTTAAGTTTTCATTGTTTCTAGCCAATTGTCAGGTCTTGAAATAAATCATCTTTTCTCTAATGTCCTTTTGAACCTCATCATTCCACCACCAAGTTTCCTTGTGCATATGATTTTTTCCTTTAAATTCTCCAATGACCTCTTTTGCTACTCTTTTAATACATTTAGCCATTACAACACACATTTGTAGTCTCTGCTTCTAAGTTCCACATTTTTTCCTTTACCAATTTATCTAGGAAAGGCATCACTTCATCATGTCATACCATAGTCATAGGGTAGGATACAATATGAAGGGGGTAATTTGTTGTAATTCATGGTACAATATGGAACAACATTTATCGATACATATCATGTTTTGGGGTTACCGACAAGCATTACACTAAGATAGCGGCATTAATACCATGTTACAAACCGACTAGATCTACTCTAAGAACATTCTCTATTGACAAAAAAAATCGATATTAGCTTTGAATTCTCAAACATTAAAGAAATAATGACAAAATTATCTTCCAAACAAGTCGATCAACTTACAGTAGAACCCAGTTTCCATCAAGAAGAGAAGAAGCATCCGTAGGCGCCGCAGTGGGATTCAATGATTCCAGCTGATTAACCAATTCCAAAACCTCCGCTCTAACTTCGGGTGTCGCTCTGAATCCCAATTCAGTGCCGTAAACTGTATCCACCAGGCACCGTTTCAAGTCCCCGATCTTATCGTACACTGCCGCCGCACTTCCATTCCCCGACATATAATTATAATCCTTATTAGTCTCCTCATCTCCTCCTCCTCCGCCCCATTCGTCTTCGTCTTTTGGAGGATCGGCATCCGAAAACTTTGAGTACGACGACTCCGCCTCGGGCTCCGCTTCATCCCCCCACTCATCGACGATCTTGGGGGAATTCTTTTCATCTGTATCTCCGATTTCTGAGGGTTTATTGATCGGAACTGGACCGGAAGATGAATCTGGTTCTAGTTCTTCACCGGAAAGTGAAGAGTGGACGCGAAAAGAGGAGAATCTAGAGTTAGTGGAGACTGTGGAAAAGGAGAGAGAAAGTTTCGGGGATCGAAGCGAGTAGAGACGAGGTGTTCTAGGGTTTCGGAAGAGGAGTGAGGAATGTGAGGCGAGGAAGAGCGCCATTTCTGTTTCAGAGAGTGAGACAGAGAGTGACCTGAGTTGATTGCTCTCCTACGGATTATTACATTTGAGAGCACAGTTTAGTTCGACCCTCGCACTTAGGCCCATTCAAAATCAAAAGTCTGGTCCAAGCCCACCCTTTTACATCCGCTGGCAATTTGGCCAGCGGCCCGGCCCAGCCTGCCAAGCCTCCGGGCAGGGCGTGGGTTTGGGATTTGAACCTGCGGTCCAGCCCACGAGGGTTGAGCTGGGCCACTTGGCCCGTCATCTTGGGCCACCTGGACCGGCCCGCCAACTAGCCCACTAAGCCCACCCTCCCCTCTCCAAAATTTGATTTTGGAAGACCCCCTTCCCAAAATTTGAATTTTAAAATTTTCCCTCCTCTCCCTTCTAAATTTTAATGAGTTATTTCTTTTTTGAAATTAAGCCCGGCCCGGCCCACTAACCAGGCCCCAAAGTCAGCCCGCTAGGCCTGGCCCACTTGCGGGCCACAGGTTGGGCCCAGGCTTTGGTTTTTTCCATCAAGTTTGACCCCAGCCTGACCCAATAGGCCAAATTGCCACCCCTACCTAGGACTAACCATGGTTTTACTAAAATGTTACAACGGTTGCTATAACATGGTAACACTCCAAGACCGCTACTTTATTTGCAATAGAATGCCCAAAACTGAAAAACAAACTTAATCTTATAACTGTTGTTTTGTTGAATATATGTTCATTATTTTGTCTGTTATTCGCTATTTTATTGGATCCTTGAGTCATAGTGGAGCGGACCGATTCCCCATCCCCTACATATAAATCAAATGGTATTTGACAAGCATGTAGAAGATTTTGGGTCACTCGACCCCATAGGTTACAACTTTAAGGGACGTACTTTACCATTATTTGGACCATTTTTAACCATGATGTGACCCATTATAATGTACATGTTTAAACCTTGGTTTTAACAACCTGGTCTCATGTTTAGTCCTAATCTTCACCGGAGACAACAAAAAAAGGTTCTCTCCTTTATCTTGAACATCAAAAACTTAACTCTGTCAGAAACCTATCTGGGCACACCTAGGGCTGCAACTCGGGTGAGTTGGGTCAGGTTGGAGGTCAACCCTAGCCCAATCCAACCTTAAAGGCTGTGAACCCTAACCCAACCTAACCCAAGGTCGGGCCTAGATTTTCCAACTCTAACCCAACCCTTTCGGGTTAGTCGGGTTGGTAAATTTTTTTTTTTTTTTTGTTTATTGGGAAGTTTGCTAAATTTTTGTTTTTTTAATATGAAAATTATTTATTAGTAAAATCAATAACCGTTATGCCAACAACTAAATAATAGATTCATTTCCAATACCTCATAAAAGAAAACACGAAGTTTTCATAATAAGGAAAAAGTTTATTAACTCAAATGCATGACCAAAGTAACTAAATAAGTAATAAAAAATAATCCTTAAAGAAAATATGATATTTTCAAAATCAACCGATCACATAAAATGTCAAAATGTAGTTTTAAGGACATTTTGTAATCTCACACAAGGGTTGTAGTTTTTAAGAACAAATATCCATGTGTTGCTGCAGTTGCCGAAATGTAGTGTGGATATTTGTCAGTATACTAATACATATATGCATTTGTATGTCGGGTTGGGCCGAGCCTCAACCCTAACCCAACCTAATTTGATCGGGTTATAAAAAATCCAACCCAAGCCCAACCCAAGTTTTGAAAGAGCTAACCCAACCCAACCCTAATGTCGGGTTCAACCCGTCGGGCTCAGGTTGAGCCGCCCAAGTTGCAGCCCTCACACCCATGTTTATTGACCGGGCAAAAACAAAAGCCTTTCACCATTCTCTTGATAGAATTGAAATGGCCATCACAGGCTGGAAATCTTGGCTTCTTTCCCAAGTTGGTCGAACCACGCTGATTCAAGTTGTGGTTTCAGCTATATATCCCTGTTTATCTTATGTCCACTTTTCTCTTTCCTAAACTTCTTTGCAAAAAAATAGACACTCCCACTAATCATTTCTGGTGGAGTAGTGACCCGACCAAAAGAGCTATTCATCTTACCAGCTGGGACTCCGTTTGCACCCCAAAAACTTTAGGGGGCCTGGGCTTTCGAAAATTTCAAGAGACTAATATTGCTCTCCTAGCTCGCAATGTTTGGCGAGCTCTGATCGATCCAAACTCTCTCCTAGCTAGGTCTTTAAAAGGTAAACACTTTGCAAACTCTTCCATGGGGATTCATGGGTATGGAAAGGCATTGTAAAAGCAAAGGATCAATTCAGACCTTTCTTTATTAAAGTCATTGGATGTGGTCTGACTACTAATATTTGGAGGGATCCTTGGATTTTCGGTGGTCCTGACCACCTATACAACCCTACTCGACCTCCAGATTGTTGGCTTGAAATCGTCAAGGAACTAATCAATGACGACAGAATGTGGAAGACCTCGCTGATCCACAATATGTTCTCTCCGTTGGAAGCTTCCACTATTCTCGCCTTGGAACTAAGCTCTCAAGCTTTTGAAGACCGTTGGTTCTGGGCAGCTATCGCAGGGGCCTATTTTCGTCAAAATCTGCCTATAGCTACCTACCTCGGCCTCCTAACCCATGGAAGGCTATTTGGCGAATCAGAATTCCATACCGTTGCCAACTATTTATATGGAAACTCTTACGAGGTATCCTACCCACCAAGGCTCTGCTTCATAGTCGGATTCATGCAATCCCTCCAGAATGCGCTCGGTGCCAACACCCCACTGAGAATACGGTGCATGCCCCTTCCATTGTCCGACTTCAGCCAGAATCTAGTTTGGCTCCACTCTTTTCACTCTGCACTGATCTTATGTTAGCCGATGATTGTTGCTTGTGGTTTCTGACACTTCTAAACCTTTCCTCAAGCAAGGACGAAGAAAAAACATATCGCCTGGCTTATTCTTGTATCCTTCTTTGGCGCTTGTGGATTAATCGTAATGCTGTTACCTTCTCGAACACTCACATGCTTGCTCTAGAACTTCTTGCCTCAATTCCATCATATGTTCTACCCTTTGCCGAATCTGCCTTGCTTATGAATAGAGCTCTTTACCATTGGACCCCTCCTCCGGCGGGCTGATATAAAGTCAACTCGGATGAAGCTTGGGTTAGCTCCACACATCAGGCGGGCTTTGGTTTTATTATTCAGAATGCTGCTAATATTTGCATCCTGGTAGGAGGTCAAATTAGCAGATCTTCCTCTGCAGAAGGGGCTGAAGCCAAGGCGTTGAGATGGGGAATGCAAGAAGCAGCGTCTCTCGGTCTTCGTTTTTTGATGGTGGAATCGGATGCATCCACTCTTATTTCACAGCTGTCTCGCAACTCTTCCTTTTTGGGGCTCTAGTCATCTCCTGTTGCTGTGGATATTTTACATCTTGCTTGCTCTTTTGAACAAGTGAATTTTTGTTTATGTTTTAGAGATTGTAATACTGCTGCTCACTGTTTGGCCTCGAAGGCCTTATCTGAACAGTCTCTTTTTGTCTGGTCCCCCCCCCCCCCTTGGTTTATTACTTTGTGTGCCAAGGAGGGTGGACGGCCAGTGGACTCTTCTGGTGTTTTAGCTCTTTTATAAAAGGGTTTAGTTTACAAAAGAAAAAAAAAACAATGAATATTGTAAATCTATTACTATTTTAAAGCCAAAATTTGGGTTGTCACATATAAGAGTGTCAATCTGGCCCTCTTGTTAGGGCCCCGACGTAGCCTAACCCTTTGAAAATCCTAAAATGAGGGCTTTTATATAAATTCCAAGCCCTTATGGCGGGGTTGGGCCCAAATAAAAGGTCGGGATAAGGTCACACCCAGAAAAGCCCGGACCTAATCAGCCCTTCTACTACTCACTTGAAAAGTACCTAATTTACACCCCCTTTAAACCCCTAATATCTTTCCTTCAACCTTCTCATTCTCAACAACAGCAACAAGTTCTCTTAACTCTCTCATAAATCTATCAGTCTTCTTAACTCATTCGTCTCTCTCTCTCTCTCTCTCTCTCTCTCTCTCTCTCTCTCTCTCTCTCTCTCTCTCTTAAGTAATGCTCTTTACCTCTTTTGATTCTCAAAAAAGAAGCAGATGAGGAGTTTTCAATTCTCATTCTAGAAAATCAACCAACCAATTATGTTTTTCTTCTTCTTCCTCTTCTTTTTTTTTTGTTTATAAATTTGATTTTATATGTATTTGAGTAAGTTTTATAATTTAGGGTTCTATGTGAGTGTTTAAGGTTTATTTTCTAAGTTTTATATATTGACATTTTTGGGCAGTTTTAGTTTGGATGACGGAGCAGTGTTTCAGTGTTATTCTTAGGAGTAGTGAAGTTAGTTTTGAAGCTTGTTTTGAAAACTCGTTTATGAGGATAATAGGCTTTTTAATCTTCAGATTCCTCATGTATTTGAGTAATTATCTTTACTCGTACATGATCATAGTTTTGGATTGTGTTTTTGTTGGAAGTGGTATTTTGTTTTAATATTAATTTTATATGGTGAGTACATAAACTTTTAGAGTATGTTGAAAAGTTTTAATGCATTGAGGTTTGGAATTTATCTTGTTCACCGATGAACTTAATGCTAGGACTTTTGTTACGATGTGTTAATGGATTTTTCAAGAAATTTAAATACTTAGAAGAGGTTGGTTTAACGCATAAATAGAATTAATGTTGTTGTCACGCCCCGAACTTGACCCGAACGCTTGTCGGTCGGCCCGTTTTTCTAAGATCCAGTGTATGATAATAAATAAAAAATTAAAAATACTCTGAAATAATTTTCAAAAATTACTAAAATTTCTAATATATCAAAATAAATTTTATTATAAAGGCACTTTGGCCGAAATATTTATTTACTATTTTTTAACTTATTTTTCGTGCTTTAGCTATATGGTACTCAAAACTTGAAGAAAATATAATTTTATGAAACAAATATTTTTATTTTAGAAATTATTAGAAACTATTTTTTGTGAAAGTTCTTAGCCCAAAATGAGAATTTAGATTCTTTGAGTTCGTTTGCCCATGTACTAATTTTTTAATTGAATTCTATAAATTTTATACAAGTGTTATGACATATCAGAAACATATACTAAAAGTCCAATCTATAAAATGACTCATAAAGAAGTTAACGGCCTCAAGGTACAAATGTAAATTCATAGGTCCATTAACGAAAATAACATCATTCGTGTATCTCAAAAGAACTACATAAGGTCTTAAACTTAATACGATGATACAAAAAATCTCAAATTATCAAATTCAAATAAAAAAATCAAGGTGAATAGGCGCCTAATGCTCTATCCTCGATCTCATTGGCATTCTTTAATATGCCTTGTCATCTCTATCCCGTCATTGTTCTCCAATACGCCTGCCCCCCCATTCCTGTATCGATCCGTATCATCACATATAACATTCGAAACATTAGAATGCATCATGAGCTAAAAGCCCAGCAAACCACTGTAACTCGCATATATCATAGATAATATTACATATTCCATTCTAACAATCATGGCATATTCATGGCATGACAGATGATATAAACCACTGATGCATACAGATCAATAACAATAATTATTTTCCAAAGCCACCCCTACATTAACATAATTATGACTACAACCCAACTTAGGGTCTCATTTTCATTCCCATGCTGGGAGTGCCCAAAAGGCTCTTCTGTAGAAATTTGGGATCTTTCACCTTAGGGCTTTAGGTCATTTTTAAATTTTCATGGACATCCACTAGGATTACACCCGAACTAACACTTTAATATTATGCACAAAGGCCAACCAAACGAGGAAAAGAAAACTTAAACAAAATGCTATTGGAGATGAAGAACTCAAGAGAAAGTGATTTATGAATTTTTTCGGTCGTTAGACGGAAACCCTCGAATCAACAATATTTGTAATTTTTATCCATCATTTCGATTCACTTTTATCCTGCAAAATTACAAATTTGCTTGCACAGTGGAAAGTCGGAGTTGAATTCGCACTCGGGATTAGTCGGGTTAGAGCAGTGAAAGCCATAGAATCATAGAAAATTGCCAAAAATGCATCACATAATACAGAGAAAACATATTAAATTCTAAACCCAAAAATTTCATTCAAATTAAATCAAGGTCTTTTATATAAATCTAATAAGAAATTGCTTAAAAAAATAATACATACAAAAGAAAATAAAAGCAAATAACACATAAATCCTAGAGAAAGAGAGAGAGATGGTTCTAGAGAGAGAATGAGATTTAGAGAGAGAAGGAAGAGGAAAGAGAGAGAAAGGAGAAATTAGAGAGGGAAAGTGATGAGATGAGGAGAGAGAAAAGCTTACTTGTTACCATTTTGAACCACTACTGGACGTGCCTGTGTTGATCATGGTGTAGGGAAAGGAGGCAGCACATGCGTGATGGTTCGCCATGATCACCGAGAGAAGATGATGGTAGGTTTTTGGACTGAGGGTTTTCACATGTGACAATTATTCACCACGAGAAAAAAAAATTGATGTCAAGTGAAAACATAAAAAACGACGATCCCCTTTTTAAAGAAACATCCATCTATGTATTTAGTTCAAACCTAATTGTATAAATGGTAGTTTCTTAAAAATGGGAGTATCATTCTTTTACGCTCCCATTGGAGTTCAAATTATCACTGTCCACCCAGGGCCGGCTCTACCTTAAGGCCATTAAGGCGGTAACCAAAGGCCCTTTGGTGAGAGAAGGCCCCCATCCGAGGTCCCACTAACCACACAAATTTTTAGCTAATTACCTTTTATTGGACACAAACCAAAAATCAACCTGATTGATTATCTCTAGCTATAGATTTTAGTACTTTTTAGGACATGATTCTAGCTGTTGGATTCAAGCATATTTTTTGGGTAGTAATTCCAATGACTAAAAATCATCAACCAAGCTGATTTTTAGTGTGATTATCCACCAACAGGTGGGCTGAACATCCATGTAGTTATTGAGCCCCAAAAATGATCTATGTAGGGCCACGAGAGTCCTTTGCATCTAATTTTTTTTCGAAGTTTTTTATTATCAAGAATAGTTTTTATATAAAGATTTTCAATTATAATTTTTAATAAATACCATATATATTAATAAATTAAATATAAAAATGCCGTATATAGAATTTTCGCCTTAGGCCTCAACTTGTATTGAGACGGGCCCTGTCTCCACCACCTCCTCTCCGCCTGACAAGTTTTCAAGGCATATAATCAACATCTGGCAAAGAGAGAGTCCCTTTTATTTCAATAATGCGTCTTTTACAAGCGATAACAAAGGTAACATGAGTACTGAAGAGGTCCATCTGTTCCACCACCTGCCCTCCTCTCCATATGCGCGCACTTCAAAAATATTTGAAGGTGCCAGCTTGCTAAGTTGGTAAGGTTTGTGAGTGTTGATACCATGGCCTAGTTCAAAACCTGCATTCACCCACTAACTACTAACCACTGACCTGCATTGAATTTGGCGGCACGAGGATTAGAAGTAGAACCGGGGTTTGGCTCTTTAAAAAAGGCACCTTCCTAATAACAAGTTTGGTGCCAATGTGGTTGCACATGCACTTCCTTCTTCGTCGTACTCCTTTTCATAGATCCCATTAAATTCTTCGACATGCCAAGTTTTCCTCTTGACTTTTTGAGAAGTATTTAAAAGGTTCCGTGGACTCGCAAAAAGTTAACTCATAAGGTCAGTCATGTTTTCGGCCAAGAATCCAACCGTGGTTGATAGTGTTGAGGTGGCATTTACTTTTGGAAAAGCAAAACCACCATTGGGTTCTCGGACTCCATGTCCGCGGATATGAGTGAACTTATGAGTCCATTTGTACGAGTCCACGGATCCGGACCCTTTACAGGTGACAATCTACCACCCCACCTCCTTTCCAGAGAAAATTTTCGCTGGCCCGGGGGACTTCAAACTTTGATGTTCCCCTCCCAAAATGTCTGACAAGTACCCCTTTTTGACCACTAACCAAACGAGAAAATTTTCGCTGGCCCCGGGGGGACTTCAAACTTAGAAGTTTCCCCACCCAAAATGTCTGACAAGTACCCCAATCCCTTAACTCAACCCTGGTTAAGTTAGCAAATGTTTTCTCCTAACCAAACATGTGGCGAAGAAAGAGATCCCTTTTTATTGCAATGACGCGTCTTTTACAAGTTGACAGCAAAGGTGGCAGGACGGAAGGGGTACATTTGTTCGCTAACTACTAATCACTGACCTACTTGTCTACCGAATTTCTTAGAGCACCGACTAGTCCCCCGGGGCGCGTGTGTAGCCATTCCACACGCACCAGGTAAAACGGGGGTAAATCCCCCGGGGGGTTGACTTAAGGGGGAGTCGAGTTGGCCATCTCCGCCCAGCCCTCGGGTTGTCCACATGCCCAATCTTTGGAGAACATATATTTGTCGCAATGCGACTGCAAAATGTGTCGTCGTGGTGATCAAGACACATGTTGAAGTGGGGCCCTATATCTATCAAAGGAGATATTGCAAAAGTGATGTTGACCCCACTCAACTTGTGGTCTTAATTATTGTAACCTGACCTTTGCAGTCACAATGACTTTTAGCCGTTGAATTTGAATTTGGTTGTTAAAATCTAACTACTAGAAATCACCAATCAAGCTTATTTTTTGTGTAGGTATACCAACAGGTGGGCCAACATTCATTTGTTGGCGAGCCTGAAAGAGTGTTGCACGTGGCATTCTGAGAGGGGTACTTCAAACCCTGGACAGCAGATGTTTTCTCTTCATATAACTGGTCTAAATTTGCCACATCAGCCGTTCATATGCTGTCACTGCAGCCTTTCAAGTGTGCAGCGACTTCCCAGCCTGCTTTTCAAAAAGAATATTAGAATCTATCAGAAACCCACAATCAGAGGAGTAAATTTTTTCTGTGGAGCTCATAAAAAACTGTCACCACAGTCTTTCAGGCCCACTGAACATGAAGGTTGGCCCACCACTTGATGGACCTAGGCACCAAAAATCAGACTGATTGGTGCTCTCTAGACTTTTAATCTGAGTATCCAAAGATAAAAAAAAAGTTCAAATCCAACGGGTAAAAATTACCTGATGAAAAGCGTTTTGAATCCAAATGACTAGAGATTAGAAATCAGACCGATTGTTGGTGTGTAGAATCTAGATCCATCACGTTGTGGGCCATTCATTCATGGTTCAGTGGGCCCGAAAAACTGTCTGGTGGCAGAATTTTATGAGCTCCACAGAGAAAAAGGATCCACATAAAAAAAAATTTACTCCAAGGAGGAGATACTAGAGTAAAACTTGATGACATGGCACAATTTTAGCCACGTGGCACACTCTTAGAGGACTCTGGCTGTATGGATGTTTGGCCAATCCCTAGGTGGACCTACAAACCAATATCAACCCGATTGGTGATTTCTAGGCATTGGATTGGAATTACTTTCATGGGTTGATTTTAACCGTGGGACATATTGGCCATTATTTGAGGTGAAAAGATCCAAAGGTTTCAAATCACTAATCAAGCTGATTTTTGGTTTGTTGGTCCACCTTGGGATTGGCCAAACATCCATACGGTCAGAGTCCTCTAAGAGTGCCACGTGGTTAATATTTTGCCCTGTGACAGGGCCCTATCATCAAAGTTTTAGTCGAGATACTAATACTATGGTCCCACAAACAGGCTGGTCCATTAATTTAACATTTGTTGAGAGCCACGTGTAACGCATAGAGTACCTAAGTACAAACACCATGAATTAATACGTTGGGGAACATGTCGGAGGATTAAATCATTAAAACCCAACATTTGATGGGTCCCACAAATGTGATCTCCTACACGAAAAATCAACGTCTCGAGACTCTTGACAACCAATCAAAAACCGTCTTCTTTTGGTTGGTCACAAAAATAGGACGACTGTCTGTGAAAGAAGTATTAGAGCCTTGATTCCCTGTCCGCGAGCTACCAAATTAAAATAGTCTTATGGGTTGAACACCTAGGATCACATAAGCCATGGTCTTTTTTATGTGGGATCCACCACATTGTGACACCATGACGTTCATTTTTGGTATCCCATGATCTACTAGATCTTTTCCTAGAAGTACATAGATCAATGATTGGATTATATATTATATCTTAAGTCTATGAGATCTCTTAGGAAGAATACCTCGAATTATGTATATTTACACGCTTACATGTTTGGCACGTGTGATTCAAGTCCGTTTTAAGTTACTCAACCACCGTTAAACTAGGTCAAGGGGGGTAATCCTAAAGTTTGAAAGTATAAGGGGTATTACAAATTACTTTCAAATTTCAGGGGGGGTGTTGCTAAATTACCAAAAAAAGTCAGAATATTAATTTTTATGGAGAAAAAAACTTCTTTTTTTTTTGTTTCCAAAATAATGGTCCATATTTCCATTATAACGGCCGTGAACACTAAACCTATTTTTATCAGTTTGGGCAGTATTTTAGAAATAACGTAACGGGGTTAGGGAATTACTGTTATAACAGCCATTATTTAAAACCATGAGGGCAACAATTCAAAAAAAAAAAAAAACGGTTACGATGGTCATTAATATTTGATAAAAATTGGACTTTATAATATGGAGCGTAATATCATAGTTTAAAAAATGTTGCAGCGGATGTTATAATATGCCTGTCATAATGGTTCGTAACAGATCTTATAATGCCTGTCATAATGGTACACAACGCTCCAAGACCATTATATTATTTGCCAAAAAAAGGTCAGAATCTGAAAAAAAAACAGACCTACTGTTATAAAGGCTAGCTGTTATTTTAAAAATAACGGCAGTTATTTTGTTCGTCATCCCTTATTTTACCATTATCAATGTTATTTTGAAATAATAAAAAAAAAATTATTTTTGTACTATGATGTGACCCGTTGAACAGATACAACGGTAACGTCATGTATCCGTTATAACGGTCAGATTTAAAACTTTCCTTATATGACAATAACATAAGGACTAAAGGGTGTTGTTCTTATAGTTTTTTTTGGATATTTTTAATAACAACCCCCTTAAATTTGAAAGTAATTAGTAATACCCCTTATATTTCCAAGCTTTAGGATTACCCCTTGACCTAATTTAATCAGTGGTTGACTTAAGTTAAAACGGACTTGAATCACACGCCGTTAGCATTGAACTTGCAATATTATGGTCTTTCCATAGATGCATGTCACGTTTTAACATCAGTCAAATGATGGTTAAACTAGGTCAAGTAGGGGGGTAATCCTAAAATTTGAAAGTATAAGGAGTATTACTAATTACTTTCAAATTTCAGGGGGGTGTTACTAAAGTACCATTTTTTTGAAGCTATATATATATAGTTGGACCAAGGTTTAAAAGAGGCCGTTATAATGGACTGGGGGCATTACCGTTAAAACCGTTATAACGAATTGTATCGGACGGGCAAAAATAGAAAAAGAAAAAACGGAAAAAATGGCGCTGAAATTCAAATTTTGAAATTTGAAATTTCAAAAACAAAAAGAAAATGGAAATAACGGAAATAACAGCTATTTTTTTTCACAAAACTTTCAGAAAATAATGGCTGATATTTTCTAAGCAAATTCTTAACGTTACGGGGACATTACCGTTTTTACGGCCTTTAAAATGGCGTTATTTTTAAACCATGGTTGGGGCAGCTTCGACATGATATTTAGGTTTCAAAGTCTACAAAAAAATGTCAAAATCCATACTATAAAGCCATCCAACCATCTCATCAATGATATTCAGTTCAGATGGACAAAAACCACAGCCCTGGATGTCGTACATTAAGTACTGTGGTTAGGGCATGAAATAGGTTGGATCCGGGTCAGAACTAGGTAGACTCGGTTCTAACCTGAGTATGAACGCCATAGCCATATTTTGGATCATGTGGATCTGATCTATTCTGGACTGACCTGTCGACATGATGCAGGACAGGGCAGATCCAATCTGGCCCCATTGGATGTGGATTCGGATCCAACACAGACCAAATATTTCTGTGCTCGCGTGCAAGAATGAACCAAAAGTGTGATGTGATGAGGGTACAACTTAACCTTCATCATGTAGATCCAAGGGCCTCCAATGAGAGCAATATTGGGAGAAGCTGTGTGGGCCCCCCCAAATCCCATGTTTGTAACTCTTTTTTTTTTTTCTTTTTTTCTTCCGAGTCTCAATAAAACCCAAAAAAGCACATGTCAACCATAGCCCCCCTAGTGAAGTGCAGATGCGAAGCACGTGATGTTTAAATAAAAATTTCGTAAAAATGGTAGATTTATTGAAATGGAAAATGTATTTCATTTCTTTAGCAAGGGTATATAAGTGGGCAACTTAAAACAACCTTATTGCTTTCTTATACCTCATAATTAAGCATAAAAATTTTGTTTTATAAGGGTAATATACTAATTTTAAATTAATATTAATATCAATATTATTTTTAAAAATAATTTATGTTACATATCATTGAAAAGATCTCGGTGAGAGCTTTTTAATGGATCCATTTTCATTGCGAACGAACTTAGGAATTGAAAGTTATATTAGTTTCTAAAGATTTTCAAAGAAAAAATATTTTTTAAAAATAATATTGTTCATTTATTAAGGAAGGATGATAATATGGAGCATTCCACGTTTTTCTAATCTTCAGAAAAACTTTATAAATTTAAAAAATAATTTTACCCATATGTAACCAATTAAATTACAGTAATGCTTTTATTGACTTTTAAAGAACTTTGGAGATAGGGTGAAAGTGAGGGGCAAAAATGAAATAACTCAATGCATAATTTAAGAATTGAGAGAAAATGAGCTAGAAAGTAGAAAATTAGGATTTGGGGGGAGATTAATTAGGCGGTTGTCTCAACCACCTAATGGTTGAACAGCCCTGCATGCATGCTGGAAGGAAATATGCTGCAGATTGGAGGGTCATGGCTTCAATAGTGAAAAACATTGTCAATGGGATCTACTAGCACCATAGTTACAAAGTCGTGATTCGGCAATAAATCAGCAAGGGGTCAAATTGGGAAAATTCAGATAAATTCAATAAAAATCGACTGAAATCGACGAAAATAAAAAAAAATACAGCATCATGGCATTTTTGAAGTTATAAATGTTGTTTTTAACAAAACACATTTATATGGTGAAAAGCACATCTATAATTTCATAATAATAAGTCATTAACTCATAAGCATGATATATCATTCATAATTCTAAAATCGGCAAAATCGAAATCATAAGGGGAAAAAAATGGGTCTCAGTCGATTAATCAGCAAAATTCGGCAAAATTGTTGATTAATTAGCAAGTTTTTTTTATTAATCGGAGATTTTGCCGATTAATCGGTGATTGATTCGTGAATTCAAAAAATTAGAGAATTTTGGAGATTTTTTAAAAATATCAAAGATTTTTGTGACTAGGACTAGCACTACACCAAAATCACAAAAAAATGACATACTAGGTGTGTCTTTTATGTGAAATAAAGACAAACCTAGTATGTCACAAGGTGTGTTGTTTATAGAAGTGTCTTTTTTTCCTGTGGACGTACTTGGTATGTCTTTATTTTGTCAAAAAATATGACACACTCAGTATGTCTATCCATAGCAACACACTCGGTACGTTATTTTTTGATTTTTTTTTTTTTAAATAGCTAAATTGTGTAGCACTTTGGATGGAGAATTCTAGTAATAGTTTTTGAAATTTAATTTTTCAAGCTGATTTTTGGTTTGTAGGTATAATAATATTTTTAATGGGATTTTTTACACCAGAATATGCAACTACTGATTATCATGATAATGTACAGTTTCATCACATACTTCTTGTAACAGTACATAGAAAAATGAAATCCAAAAAATTCTGGTAATAATATATACAGTCACAGTACACCTATTGACTGCTCTCTATGGTACCTAGCTAAGAATTATTGTTATGTTTCAAAACCTCTGCTTCTGCCCTTGCCATAGGATCTTCCTTGGTCTCAATTTCTTCGTCTTTTTTACCTTCTCGCTCCTGAGCCAATTTCTTTATGTGCAACTCCTCTGCTTCTTCCATTGTAGCACGATTTTCTACTTGTAAATGCTGCATTTCCTCTTCTTGTTGTTGCCGTTCAAACCATGTATCGACATCTGCCCAAACTACATAAACAAAATGCAGTTTAAGAAATGCACATTAATCTGATGGAAATCAAACAAAATGCAGATTAAGAAATTGTAAAACCTACTACAACAAAACGAAAATTATCTACCACATTGTTCTGTTTTTATTGGTAGGAAACATGATCGGACTAGAAACAAAAACCTGTCAAGCTGTGGTTCAGATCCAAACAACAAATGTGGGTTATAGCTGCAAGTAGCAACTGGTATTTTGGAGAGGGATGCAAAATTAAGTTGATTTTAAAATTAATTAGATCAAAATTTCAAGAATGGATCTAAGCAATAACCGATCAAAACAATAATTAGTTGAAATTTTTGAGTAAAACTAACATGAAAATACTATAGATTTTGTATTTTCAACCTAATATCCTCTTAACGGCGCTTAGAATCTCTGTAAATATCGAAACAGAATGAAAACAAGAAGCACGATGGATAAATTTCGAATTTGAGATCAAATTTTATCTTTACTTGAAACAATTGAAGGATCTGTAGCTAGAGATAAATTTGAAAGAGTAGACTGAAATGGAAATCTAACCTGATTCAGCTGCGTATGTAGGGATCCAACTTCTGAAACCTAGCTGATGCTGATGAAATTCAGTAATGGTGATGACGAAAAGAAAGACAAGTTGAAAGGAGGAACGAATTGCGAAGATTTCAGACCTTTTTAGGGTTTGGGAATGATGATCTGCACACTAAAAGACTTCTGAAGAGACTCACAGGCTTTCGCAGCTCGAGAGTCGGGAATCTCGACTTTGAGAGAGTAAAGGAGTTGTTTAAGAAATGATCCAGGGGTTGTATTTATATTTTTTGTCGTGTTTTTTCACTAATTTTACTAAAATTACGAAAAAGCCATTTAAAATTGGTGTCACTTTTTTTACGATTTTGGTGTAGTGTAACCCGTTGTAAGTGGTGAATTTTGAGATCACAAACTTTGAGGGCAGATCTTTGGCCATGATTTCGTTGGAAAAAGGTGGCTCGGTGGAATCCTAAAGAGCAATCTTTGTTAGGATATCAACATGTTTAACTATCATCTTGTACGCTCATCAATTCAGGCAGCTAAGCTTTGTGGTCCCTCATAAGTCCAGAAAACTCAAGATGAGCTGTAGGGGTCAGAACAATGGTTTCAGATCCGGTATGAGACTTCTGAGGATACACATGCTTTGGGTTAAGGTTCGAAGAGTATCAGTATCAGAACTTTCATCATTTACTTTTAATTCTCTTTCTCTTGCACTCGAGTATGGATATCTCTCAGAGATATTTTCAAGCCAGACGTCGATTAAACTCTATCCAATTATAGGTATTCGTGGCTCTTGGCTATTGACAGGCCGTGCCAAGCTGGCATCCTTGTTTGGATGCATCTCAGGTGATTTAGCTTAGCTCGAACCTTGAAAGTACAATGGGATGAACTGAAATATTTTTAAGAGAGGGAGAGTGACACGTGGATGGTAGAGGTTGGCTATAGATTTTAGGTTCCCTAACAAATAAGATGCAAGGTTTGCCACATCGTCATCCCAAGCAACTGATTACAATTTTTTGAATCCCACACAATATTGGTAATACTGCTTGTCATTCTTAATGTGGTATTTTTTTTTCTTTTGGTCTTCGTGGTTAGAAGGAACGCCTGATTCTAATGGAAAAATTGTAGGTGTCATCATCATGGCTTCAATAGATTTGGATTAGACTTTTCGGACACGAACTAATTGCACCGTTCAAACGGGACGTCTTGCCATAGAGATTTTCTTGACGCCGACTCTTTTTCCGAAATGCCCAAGGTTGCATTTAAGCCTTTAAGTCATAACTATAAGGTTATGACTCTTATACCAATATAATGAACACTTTAAAACCCTTGTTTTATATATCTTAGTTTTTACAATACTCTACACGTAAGAATACAAAAAATCTAGGTTGTTTTGATCTTTTCAATAAGAAGGCAGTGGAAAGGGGATCATTTTTATTACTTAGTAGTCATAATGAGAAAAAATCGGCTGTCCCCTCGGGATTGCAATGTTTGAAGTTCCCATCCCAAAATGCCTGACACACATCCCTCGTCAACCACCCTTAACCAACTAACCAAGGGCTTAACATGGGTTGGGTTAAGGCCTTGGGGTTAGGGGTGTCAACGGGTCGGTTCCGGTTCGGTTCCTAAGGTGACCAGAACCAGAACAAACGGTTCCGGTTCTTATCGGTTCGGGTACTTATCGGTTCCGGTTCTCAAAGTGATGGTACCAGAACCAGAATCGATTATGTAGTTTTTGTCGGTTCCGGTTCCAGTTTCGTGTATAGCGGGTCCAATCTTGGTAATATGAGAATTTTTACATTATATTTATATATCGGTTTCGGTTCTTATCGGTTCGGTTCCGGTTCTTATCGATTTTGGTTCCATATTAGAGTACCGGAACCGTAACCATTAGTTTCCGGTTCGGTTCCGGTTCCGGTTCTTTTTAATCGGTTCCCAAAAATGTGGTACCGGAACCGGTGTTTTTGGTTCCGGTTCCTATTCGGTTCCGATTAAATCGGGTAAAATTGACACCCCTACTTGGGGTACATGTTAGAAATTTTGGGAGGGGACTTCAATTAAAATTTACAGTTCCCCAAGATATCACAATGAATCTTTTCTCTGGTTAAAATGAATGAATATGAGCACTATTTGTGATGACCAATTTTTTTGTTTTTTTTTTTTTGTCAAAAACACCATTTTACTTCCACTACACAAGGGCACTTTGTTCTTTAGTTTGTATAATTTTTATGAAGTTTCTATAATTGCCCATTAAGTTGCCTCAATTAATTTTTAAATGTCCTTCCAAATTTAAATAAATACTCAATCTTCTAAAATTACATCTATATAACTACTAAACCATTAAAGGATCATTTTAATCTTCCAAAATCTCTTTTGGATTTTTGTATTTTCAAAACACTCCTATGAAATTTCTATTTACTTAGTTAAAAAATGGCCCTAAAAATTTGATATAAGTTGATGAAGTATGGATATTTTGATCAATTTGTACCTTTGCTGCCAATTCCTCTCTGCTAGTACTAATTTAAACAACTGTCAAAAGGGGTATTAAAGAGGAGGGGAGGGTCTAATTAACTAATTTGTGCTATTTCCCAAGGGGTAGCACAAAAATATCCCCAAAAAATAGTTAATATAAACGAAAGGATGTATGTTATTTTTGAAAAAAAATTAATTTTTTTTTATTATTATCAAGGTTTATGAAAAAGTTTAAAAAAAATTAATAATTTGACCTTTTTTACTTAGATGTGACTTGTTATAATTGCCATAACTATAACGTTATCTCTTATAACACTATAAAGAACGCTTTTAAACCTTCTTACCCTGCATCCAAGAATACAAAAAAATATCTAGGCTGTTTTGCTCTTTGCAATAAGTAAGCAATGGAATGGGGATCATTTTTACTGCTTAACATTTATAACGAGAAAAAATTCGTTGTCTCCTAGGGATTGCAAAGTTTGAAGTTCCCCTCCCAAAATGTTTGACAGGTACCCCTTGTTAACCACCCTTAACCAACTAACCAACTGCTTAACATGGGTTGGGTTAAGGCCTCTAGGTACGTGTTATAAATTTTGGGAGGGGGACTTCAAACTTTGCAGTACTCCCCCAGGAGACAACAAATCTTTTCTCTAGTTATAATGAATGAACGTGAGCACTGTTTGTGATGACCAATTTTTGTCTTTTTTTTTTTTTTTTTTTTGCAAAAACATATCTTTACGTCCACTATTGTTTTTATGATACACAAGGGCAATTTGTTATTTAATTTGTATAATTTTTACGAAGTTTCTATAACTGCCCATTAAGTTGACACAATTTTAAATTTGTCCTTCTAAATTTAAAAAATACGAAATCTTCTAAAATTACATCTATATAATCTAAAATCTACTAAAACATTAAAAGATCATTTTAATCTTCAAAAAATATTTTAATATTCATACTCTTATCTAACAAAACTGGTTTAATTATTATAAAATTTTTCAAGAATACTCTTTCAATTGTAACACTTTTCAAAATAATTCTCATATAATGCTTGACATATCAAACCACTTTACAATTGCCCTTTTGGATTTTATATTTTCAAAAGCACTCCTTGAAATTTCTATTAACCTTATTCCAAAAATGCCCCTAAAAATTTGATATATGTTGATAAAATAAGGATATTTTGGTCAATTTGTATCATTTCTGCCAATTCCTTTTTTTTTTTTTTTAAATTTCTGCCAATTCCTCTGTGCTAGTACTAATTTAACCAAATGTCGAAGGGGTCTTAAAGAGGAAGGGGGGGACTAATTTGTGGCATTTTCCAAGGGGTAGCACAAAAAATATCCCAAAAATAGTTAGGGTACCCCCCATGTTATTTTCCCCATGATTTGAAAAGCTGACATACCCCCCTATGACTCGGTCCACTGTCATTTGACCAGTGTTGACCCGAGTTGATTACCAAATTCTGTATTAATGGACAAAAGTGCCCTTGTCTTCAACCTTAGAACAAGGGTTTGGGCCAAAACCCAAACCCCAAATCAAACATGAAAAGAGATTAAAAATGAAATAAAAACCATTGTTAGTAAACTTGAGATTTTTTTTTTTTCTGAATTAAACAAAGATTGAAATAAAAATAGATAAAACTCAAGAGGGCATGCGATTTCTTTTTAAAATTGAAACAACCCATCTTTCCAAAATCCATGTCTCAAAAGCTTAAAATCTAAATTCTCTTATTCTTATTTTTTATTTTTGTTAATGAATATTTTAGAAATATAATTGTATGTTTTATTTTTTTTCAAAACCTTGAGTTTTAAATTATTGCCGGAGTAGTGGTCAGCCGGCCATGAGACTCCGGTGGGTTGGTTGCCGGTGATGGGTGACCAACCTATTAGAGTCTCTTGGCTGGTCGTCCTCCACATCCGTTCGATTTGGGGTTTAGGTTTTAACCCAACCCTTGTTCCAAAGTTGAAGACAAGGGCGTTTCTGTCATTTAATATAAAATTTGGTGGTCAACTCGGGTCAACACTGGTCAAATGACAGTGGACCGAGTCATAGGGGGGTATGTCAAATTTTCAAAATAACATGGGGGGGGGGGGGGGGGGGGGGGTATGTTAAAAATTCCCAAATAGTTAATAATCGATCCAATTAAAGGAACTGATAAAGTCTGAAAACAAGAAAAAAAGGTTGACTTTCATCCTTACCCATATCCGCTATTTACATAACGCCATGTGTCATCCACGTGGCAAGAAATGGGGCGGGTCTACAGAAGAAATCTGGACGGGTCATCCACGAAATATTTTTACCTCCGACGACCTAACAAGTCCTAAATAGGAACTTACCGTCTGTTAATAGTAAAAAAACCAAAGAACTGAAGAGAGGAAAGAAAGGTTGACTTTCATACTTACAGAAACGTTCTATTCTCCACTTAAGTAACGACAAGTGGCTATAAACAGCAGAGGCGGATTTACTGGCGTTGATCAGTTTTCTGTGTACCGTAGTTAAAGTAGCATTTACCCCGTACGGTAATTAATAATTACCGAGTAATGGCAAGGATGAAATAGTGAGAGAGAGAGAGAGAGTGAAATTATAGAGAGAGAGAGAGTCTGAAAATCCAGGAAGCAAAGAGCCCTCGACTTCTCCATTTCCGAAAAACACCGACACTGGTATTTAATTTCCACTCTCTCTCTTTATCTGCTCTCTTTAATTTGTTTTCCCCTCTTTTTCGAGCTTTCATGGCGGTTTTGGAACTCAAAGATCTTGAAATCTTTGCTTTCCAGGCGAAATCAGTGGTTCAGGTATCCACAGATTGAAGTTATTATTATTTTTTTTATACTTCTGGATCTGAGCTTTTTCACAACTTTTCAATCTCGTTTTTGGGTTTTCTTTACTGCATGTTTGGATGGATTTGCTGTTCATGGAGGATATTTCGGAGGGGATCGTTCAAGTTACTATAATAAATTCTTCCTTTTCTTCTGTGTTTTGGTAGATTTTTTGATTTGTGAGGGAGAAGAAGAGAGGGAAGAGCGAGTTCGATTAAATTTCTGGGTTTTTTTTCTTCGCTCGCGAGAATGTATGGAGATTGCCAAGTACTGTCATCCATGGGAGGGAGCGTAGTTCCTTCAGACTCGCTCTTCTCGTCATCGATTCAAAACCCTAATCTTAACTTCATGGTTAACATGCCTTTCCATCCTTTCTCTGCAATTATTCCGGTAAGTTTCCTTACATAAACCCTAATTTACTGTTATTTCTCTTCTTTTTTTCGCTAAAATACGCTATGGAGTAACGTTAATGAGTGCATGGCTGACCCTCTTCTTCTCTCGCAGAAAGAAGAAATCGGGTTACAGAGAGGAGGTAAGGAGGAAGAGATGGAAAGTGGGTCTGGAAGTGGACACGTGGATGGAGCATCCGCTGATGAGCAAGAGAATGAGCAACAACCTAATAAGAAGAAACGCTATCACAGGCACACTGCTCGCCAGATTCAAGAAATGGAAGCGTAGGGTTTCTCTCTCTCTCTCTCTCACTCTCTTGCTATCTTACGCACATGGGTATTCTTTTTGTTAAGTATACGCACTGGTGCGCTCTTTTCGCTTTCTCTGTGCATCATCCATTTTCTTCTTCTATAGCTCAGTCTTTAAGTAGAAAGATTTCTATCATACGCACTAGTGCGCTCTTTTTGTTCTTCTCTCTCTCTCTTTCATTTGTTAATTCTTACAAAAAACATATTTTGGTTTTTTTTTTAGTCTGTTTAAGGAATGTCCACACCCAGACGACAAGCAGCGGATGAAATTGAGCCAAGACCTCGGCCTTAAACCTCGCCAAGTTAAATTCTGGTTCCAAAACCGGCGTACCCAGATGAAGGTGCGCACGTTAACATTTATTATTTTTTTCTCTTTATAATTCGCCCTTTACACACATGGTAACCCTAAAATGCGCCCGTTGGTGTGTACTGAGACACGCAAAGCATGATTTCCGGGGATGACACGTATATAATAAATACAGTATTTTAGTGCTTACGTAAACGTTTATTATAGAGATTTTAAGAATCGAATTGTATGCGTACACCACCATCACGCGCACTGTAGTAGAATAGGAAGCACATTAACTTTGGCTCCCCTATTTATTTAAAAAGATGGGAAGTCCTTAAATATTTACAGGTGTGCGTAATAAACCCTACCAGCGCATATGCTTACTGCTTTCCCTGCAAACAACTGTTTAACCAGTAAGGGTTAATCAAGGTTTAACAGGATAAAATACATGGGGTGCGTAGGATAAGACTCAAGACTTATTTCCAAATATATAAAATTTTTTTTCCTTCTTTCTTTATTATTTGTGTGTTAAGGCACAACAAGACCGAGCAGACAACGTGATACTTAGAGCAGAGAACGAGAACCTAAAGAATGAGAACTACCGTCTGCAAGCGCGTTAAGGAACATAATTTGCCCTAATTGTGGTGGTCCGGCCATTCTCGGAGAGATGTCGTTCGACGAACAACACCTTCGGATCGAAAATGCGCGACTCAAAGACGAGGTATATATTCTCATATGATTCGACGTAAATTTGAAAATAAATGGGTGGTGTTCATGAATGTTAGTAAAACAATTAAATTAAGAAGAAAATGATTAATCCAATTTATGGGCTTATTAAAATTGAAATATTTTGCAGCTCGAGCGTCTCTCTTGTGTCGCTTCACGATATAGTGGCCGGCCGATACAAGCACTAGGGCCGCCGCCTCCTCTCCTACTCCCTTCATTGGATCTTGACATGGGTATTTACTCTAGGCATTTCCAAGAACCAATGGGTACTTGCACCGATATGATGCCGGTGTCTGCAATGCCGGAGAATCCGCACCTCGCTGGTGGAAATCTAATTATGGAACAGGAGAAGCATTTGGCACTCGAGCTTGCCATGACTGCTATGGATGAACTTGTGAAAATGTGTCAGGTGACTGAGCCTCTTTGGATTCGAAGTAGCAATGGCACCATGGAAATGCTCAACTTAGAAGAGCACACAAGGATGTTTCCATGGCCGATGAACCTCAATAAGCACCAGAGCGAGCTCAGGACGGAAGGCACCCGGGACAGTGCTGTTGTTATAATCAACAGCATCACTCTTGTGGACGCATTCTTAGATGCTGTAAGTCTTCAAATTTTAAAAACCATAAACATTTTTGTAAACTGTTTGAAGCACTTCCTAATTCATTCCTATGAAATTACATTTTTTTTTTTTAAATTATAATTTTCTAATGAGTTCTATCTATTAGTATTTAATGAGATTTTTGATATGGAAAATAATTTAAGTATCTCTTTTGCTTTCAGTCAAAATTTCGTGTGAAACTTTGGAAAATTTCAATGAGATTATTGATGAAAATTTCAAAATTTCGATCGAAAGTTCACGAAAAGTTTGAAATTTCAATATAAAACAAAAAATTTATATGAAATTTCGAAAAATCAAAATGTGTAAAAATTCATAGAATTTCAAAAAATTCCAAAATTTTGGTCCGAAATTTAAATTTGAAAACCTTGCACCACATGGGCAATGGGACTTCAATGTTAACCTACAAAGACTCATTCTACCGGGCCATTATGGGTCACCTGTAGTTGGACATTTAAAGCATCCAACTATGGACATTTAAGTATCTCTTTGAAGTTTTGACAATTAGCAAATTGAAAATTTGAGATTTGTGTTGTCTAATTGACGCCAAATGGGTGATAGGACTTCAATGTTATCTTACAAGGAAGGGAAAGATTAATTCTACTCGGTCTTATAGGGTCACCTGTAGTTGGACATTTAAAGCATCCAACTATGGACATTGAAGTATATCTCCTTGGAGTTTGGACAAATATTACCAAATTTAAATTTTGAGATTTTTTTGTCTAATTTACACCATGTGGGTGATAGGACTTCAATGTCAACCTACAAGGGAAGGGAAAGATTAATTCTACTCGGTTTTATAATGTCACCTGTAGTTGGACATTTAAAGCATCCAACCATGGACATTAAAGTATATCTCTTTAGAGTTTGGACAATTACTAGATAAACATTATGACTTTTTGTCTTGTCAAAGACACCATATGGATGATGGGACTTAAAATGTCAACCATACTTAAATGTCAACCAACAAGGGAAGGGTTAATTCTGCTGGGTAATTATATAGGGTCACCTGTCAGTGGACATTTAAAGTGTCCAACTATGAATTAGAGTTCCAGGCTACCTAGGACATCTATCCTTTTTTTTTTAAATAAAAAATGCAAAAGAAGGCGGGAAAACCAGTTGACATGGTCTCCAGGTTTAATTAAGTATACGTGGCATGATTATTAGTGTTAAGAGGATTTGTGTGTACAATCTCGTTGGACACTACTACAATTATCCAATGCTACCCTTTTTTGCTTTTAGTAAAATTGAGTGCAATTATTTAATTTTCTATGTTCTATAATCCCATTTTTTTCCTGTTGAAATTGAACTGTTCATCTGCTATTCCTCATGGTTTGGCTTTTAATAAGCTACGTACTGCTATTTTTCAGAACAAATGGATGGAGCTGTTTCCTTCAATCGTCTCTAGGGCAAAAACTGTTCAAATTATAACTTCTGGTGTTTCTGGTCATGCTAATGGCTCACTTCATCTGGTAAGCATCTCAGTATCCAACTTTTTGAAGCAGCGATCATTGGAAGCAGCGATCATGCGCCCAATGATCGCGCGCCACATATACCTGGGGTTTTGGATTTAATTTTTAAAAACTTTTTAAAAACTAACCATGGGTCATATATATGCGGCACGCAATCATTGGTGCATGATTGCCGCTTCAAAAAGTTTCTAAAGTTTTAGGGGTACAATATTTAGGAGAATATTTTATAGCCCTTGGCTATGTATGGTTGCCCAGCATAAGTTTTCTAGAAATGATTTTTGCATATAAATGTCATAAAACTTTTTCTGTATCAACACTTTCTGATGTACAAATCCTTTTTTCGTAAAACTTTTTGTTGATCGATCACTAATATGTTAATATTTTGTAAACTTGAAAGAACTAGAATTTGTTTAAAATGCTTATCGTCCCTTGATTGATTGATTTATTCTTTTGGGCAGATGTACGCAGAGTTTCAGGTTCTTTCACCATTGGTGCCCACACGAGAGACTCATTTTCTTCGATACTGCCAACAAAATGTTGAGGAGGGGACTTGGGCGATTGTCGATTTCCCCATTGATAGCTTCCATAACAGTCTTCAAGATTCCTTTCCTAGGTATCGTAGACGACCCTCTGGCTGCATTATCCAAGATATGCCTAATGGATACTCGAGGGTGAGTTTCAACTATCAACTTTTTTTTTGGGTGGGAATATTGGTTTATGCGACCCCTATCCACATATATTAAAAAGAACAAAAATTACAACCACTAGTATCATCCTCGACTATATATCAACTTTTCCTGTTGTGGGGAAGGAACTTACATAAGGCTGCAAGTTGTTCTCATTGTGTTATGAGAATTTTATGTATGCATGTATGTACATATACATATGTAGGTGGACACGGATTCGAACACCAACTCGCCTGAGACTCTTTGTTTTTTTTATAAACTGAAATTTAAAAAAATAAAAAAATTCAATATAGAGAAATTTGGCGTTTGAACTCCATGGGAGAGAGAGAATAGGGTTTTGCTTCTAAGATTTGGTAAAAATCCTACCATGATCTACAAAGAAAGTTCTGATATTTCGCCATGGACTCGTCGTTATAAATAAAAATGAATTAATAATTAAATATTCAGTCGAGCCTCCGAATCTTAATTTGGGATTTGTCGAGTCCGACACCTCATATCTGTATCGCACTCCAACACACATATCCGTGTCCATGCACATACAACTTTCATGTGTTAGATATTTGCAAGATTTAGAAGTTTTAATTAATGGAATCTTCCCCTCTCCCCCTGAATTGTTTGAAATATTGAAGACGATGTTTCATACCCCTCGCCTCATGTTCTTCCCAAGGGCATATGCCTGTATTTAGAAGTTTAGAACATGGTTAGGGTTTTATACATGGTAACAATGTCTTTCCTATTTCTAATTTTGCTAGTCTTTTAAACAGGTGACATGGATAGAACATGCAGAGATAGATGACAAACCAGTCCATCAGATATTTAATCACATTGTAAACAGTGGGATAGCGTTCGGGGCGCAACGCTGGTTAGCCGTCTTGCAACGCGAATGTGAGAGGCTTGCAAGCCTCATGGCCAGAAATATAGCCGACCTTGGAGGTGCTTATTTTTCATCTTCTTTGCCTTCTGCAGTTGTATATGCACATGACTGCATGTATTTATATGAATTCACGTGTTATATGTGACATATGTATGTATGTATTAACACTGGCATTTACAGTCATACCCTCTCCGGAAGCAAGGAAGAACCTAATGAAACTGGCACAAAGAATGATAAGAACATTCTGCTACAACATCAGCACTTCAGGAGGTCAGTCGTGGACGGCTCTCTCGGATTCTTCCGACGACACTGTTCGAATAACCACCAGGAAAAACACAGAACCAGGCCAACCCAATGGTGTGATTCTCTGTGCCGTCTCGACAACTTGGCTGCCGTTCTCTCACCATCAAGTCTTCGATCTCTTGCGAGATGAACGCCGCAGATCTCAGGTTTGTATACTACTTACAAGCTAGGAACGATGGGACGAATAGGAAAAAATTAAGTATCTAATTGTGTTCTTCCACAGCTGGATGTTCTTTCCAGTGGGAATTCCTTACACGAGGTGGCGCACATCGCCAATGGCTCTCATCCAGGGAACTGCATTTCTCTTCTTCGCATAAATGTAAGTAAATTCTAAATATCAGAATTCTTCTATGTAAGAAGGATATACACTCCCGTTTCCTAAGAATTTTCCCGTGTCAACATGTGCAACATGTTCACGTGTCAGCAGACATGTTGACACACTTTTTTCAAACAAATCTAAATTTATTCAATTTTGCTTTCAACTTAGGCCCTGCTTGGTTCACTGCACTGGGATGCATTTCTCACTCTATTGCAAATGCGGTGAGTTGCATTGCAGTCACTTACCACGGTTTTTGGGTTGCACATGCTTGCATCCATTTTCTTAAAGAGTTTGCAGGGGCATCGCAACCACTTGCACAGCAACTAATTTGCACGCCACCAACCAATCAAGTGTAATCCCAAAATCATGGCAAGTGGGTGCACTGCATTGAACCAAGCAGGGCCTTAATGTATATCAACTTAATTTAAATACATTCTTTCTATATTGTATATATTTATCGTGGACTAAAGTATACATTTCATCTGTTTACGAGAGAATACTCTAGACTCCCCCATTACCGTAATTAGGGGTGTCAACGGATAGTCAAAAATTCGAATCCGTGTGTTCGAATAATCGGATATTATCTGAAAATTTCGGACATCGGATATCAGACATGCATAATTTCGGATTCAGATATTGATATATCCGCTTCGATATATAATATCCGAGTCAATATATTATACAAATATAATAATAATGTTTATATATATATTTATTATTATAATAATTTATTATATGCATTTGATTTATTTACCGGACGAATCGAATGTTATCGGATATCCAATAAGTAAATCTGATTCGAATATTGATTTAGAATATCTATCAGATTTCGAAATTCGGATATCAGATATTTTTTCGGATTCGGATTTGGCTATTTTAATATTCAATTCCAATAATATCCCTTGATAGCCCTAGCTGTAATTATAACAAATAACTTGATTAATACTTTTTGTGAAATGACCAATGTACCCCCAGGTAACCGTTATTCCATCTATATATACTTTTCTATTTTGTTAGTTAATATATTTTCTAATTTTCGGATTTTTTTTGCATGCATGCAGTCAGCCAGCAACTCATCCCAGAACGTAGAGCTCATGTTGCAAGAGAGCTGCACTGACCAGGCCGGCAGCCTCGTAGTCTACACGACTGTCGACGTCGATGCTATCCAGCTAGCAATGAGCGGTGAGGATCCATCCTACATCCCCCTCCTTCCAATGGGGTTCTTCGTAGTTCCGGTAGGTCATCCAGTCAACAACGAGGGAAGCATGAACGGCAATGGCAACACCATCCAATCTGCAGAGAATGGAAATGGGCCAACTTCAGGCTGTCTACTAACAGTAGGCCTCCAGGTACTGGCGAGCACCATCCCATCTGCAAAACTCAACCTCTCAAGCGTCACAGCCATCAACAACCACATATGTAACGCGGTGCACCAAATCAATGCTGCTCTAAGCAACAGCAGTAGCAACCTTGTTGGTGTCGGCGGCGGTGGCACCGAGCCGACAACTGCATCTGGGCAATAGATAAGAATTAATACCGGAAACCTCCCCCTCTCAGCATCAAAATTGCCAGAAATGCCCTTGTCTTTGAATGGTGAGAGATAAGGAGGTTTTGGGTAATATGGGAAGAAGGAAGGGGTACGAATGTCCACAGAAAAAGCAGTAAGAAGTGGGAAATAAGAAAAATGGAAATGTAGGGAAGTAGGTAACGTAAAGTCTTGTATTATGTGGAGAAATGTGGTAGAGAAGATAGAAGAAAAACGGAAGGAGTCAAGAGCGCACCAGGTGTGATCCTTGCTCCCTGGTAAGGCTATTATGCGCATTGATGTTCAATGCGCTGGCTTCACCAGGCAGCAAGGGTGGTGGTTCGGGAATTGACTTCTGCTTGCCCCACCTTTGTCTTTTTTTTTTTTGCCTTGTTATTTTTTGTTTCCAATCGAAGAACTGTGATTCATATTTATTATTGTCGTTATTGCTGCTGCCTCTGTTATTATTATTTTTGGGAGCCCATATTTGCACACCCCACTTCCTATCTCGGTGGACTCCTAGTCGGGGCACACCCCAAAAAGAGAAATCTCTAAAACTTGGCTGACCGGTGAATGACACTGACCACCTACAAAATGAGCCACATAGCACATTTTTAGAGGACACTGAGCGTATAGATGTTTGGCCAATCTCTAGGTGGACCTGCAAACCAAAAATCAACTTGATTAGTGATTTCCAAGCGTGGATTGGAGCCATTTTCATGGGTGATTCAACAGTGGGATTTGAGCATTATCAACCATTATTTGGGTACAAGATCGAAATGTTTGAAATCGCTGATTTTTGGTTTGTAGGTCCACCTAGGGATTGGCCAAACATCCATACGGTCAGTGCCCTCTAAAAATATGCCACATGGCTCATTATGTGGGCGGTCAGTGATAGTCCTTGGTCAGCCAAGTTTTAGAGAGAGATCTCTCTTTTTGGAGTGTGCCCCAACTAGGAGTCCACCGGGATAGGAAATGGGGTGTGCAAATATGAGCACGCGTGCGTTGCACGTGAGCGATTGTGGGCGGGTTTTTTTTTTTTTTTTTGAAGAGGAGGTAAAATAATAAAATTTTAAACTAAAGGGTAGATTTGGAAATTGTAGCAAAATGACAGTTTTTGGAGGGGTAAATTGAAAATTTTGACAACTCAAATAGTTAAAAAAAAAAAAATTTGAAGTGGGAAAAGTTAAAACCATGGTTTAAAATAACGCCGTTTTAAAACGGTAAGGCCCAAAGCTTGTTACATTATGAACCGTTTTGACCCATGAACAAATTTGTTAAAAAAAAAAAATGGATGTTATTTCCGATTTTGAAAATTTAAAATTCATCTCTAAATGTTATTTCAGTACGTTTTTTTTCCGTTATTTTCCATTTTTACCTGTCTGTTACAATTTGTTTTAACGGCCGTTATAACGAACAAAATGGTAATTAACATCCCCAGTCTGCGCGTTATACCGTTATAACGGCCTCTTTTAAACCTTGGTTAAGACTGCCCATTTACTTTTAATGATATCGATTAACTATTATTTTAAGTAAGTGTCATGGGTATTTCAGTAAAAAAAAAACCCTTAAATTGGCCTTTCCCTTTGTATATACTGGTGGAAATTTTATAATTTGAGACATCATCAGGTACCTAGTCCTATATGTACTCTAGCTTATATCCATATAACAAAACATAGCGGTTGTCTCCCCCTCTTATAGGCTTCATATATCGATGGCCCATATCTTATCCCCCAACTGGACGGTGGATCTCAGCTAGTCGGACCTGATTTTGGCAAATATTTTGTCTGGGAGTGCCGTGGGCACGGGCCACCCACTAGTATTAGACAAATAGTGCATTTTTGTATCAATATTAGCTTTTTAATTCATAGGACCACCAAGATTTTAATAAATGCATCTCTGTGACAAGATTCTTATGAGAAAAATGTTGATGGGTAGCAAATGTAAGTACTCTTAAAAGTAACCATGTACAAAAAATAACGAGTTTTAATTTTTGAGAGTACTTGCATCCGCATTTAGATACAAGTACTTTTTATAATAAAAAATTCAGAAAATTTACCACAAGGGTCGTAAATGTGTATCTGCGGCCCAGAGAACAGACGCCTATCATGCATTTCGACAAAAAAGGAGTGCCTTTTTGAAGTTTGGCCCGATAACCCCAATTTCACTATTCACGACTCAGGACTCGATGGACAATGAAAGATCATGTTGTGCATGTAGTGAAGACCGTTGAAAGAAGTATTGGGCTCATCCATATCTATCTTGAGCAAGCAATTGATTTCTATAGCTCGCTGTGTTAAACAACCATTTACCCCAAAAGATCGACCTGTTGGGGAAAGGCGAGACAATTATGTATACCAACGGGGTCATCGTGCTAACACAACGCAATACGTGCTCGGGAACACACCATCCGCTAACACGCCCCCTCAGCGAGAATACACTTCGCTGGAGACTTGAACTTGCAACCTCCCAGACCTCAAGGCTCTGATACCATGTTAAACAACCATTTACTCCAAAAGATCGATCTATCGGGGAAAGGCGAGACAACTATGTATACCAACGGGTCGTCGGGCTAACACAATAAGTGCGTAGGAACTTATATATATAGATAGGGCTGGGATATAATGACTCATGCTATTCTTACTAATAGATTACTAATGGACGTGGGGCCCACATGCAGATGAGTTATGGGCTGATTTTTGGCGAGGATGATCTCCTCACTAAAAATCAACAATTTCTAAAACTTCTAACCCTATCAAATATGGACTTAAATTTAACGGTGAAATTGGACGGTCCAAAGTTTTTCAACTTATAATCTACTTTTCATAAGGCTACAAATGTTGGAATGGGCTAATTTTTTGTGAAGTTGATATCCATGTTGAGAAGAATATCATCACCAAAAATCATCTCTTAACTCATCTGCATGTGGGCCCCACATCTATTACTCATTATATTAGTAAGAATAGCATGAGTAAACGTATCTCAACACACACATACATATATATATATATGGTCAGGATCGGGAGACAACAATTTTCACAACATTTTCTACAACAAAAAATTGGCGTGGGCCAATATATAAATTATAAGTTTTGGAATTTGATGATTTTTGGCGAGGAGATCATCCTCACAAAAGTTCAAATCATTTTGACATTCATAGACTGGTTTAGAAGTTGAAGAATTATGGACCGTCTATTTTTACTATTAACTTGAAGATTATACTTGATGGGGTTAGAAATTTCAGAATGGGCTGCTTTTTTGTAGGAGTGATCTATATGGTGAGGAGATCATCCTCACCAAAAATCAGCTATTGATTCATCTTCCATGTGGGTACGCCAAAATTGTTGTAGAAAATGTTGTGAAAATTGTTGTCTCCCCATCCTGACCCGATATATATATAGAGAGAGTTAGGATCGGGGGACAACATTTTCATATAACATTTTTGACAACAATTTTGGCATACCCACATGGAAGATGAATCAATAGCTAATTTTTGGTGAAGATGATCTCCTCACCATATAGATCACCCCTACAAAAAATCAACACATTCTGAAATTTCTAACCCCATCAAATGTGGTTTTCAAGTTAACGATAAAAATCGATAGTCCATAATTCTTCAACTTGTAAACCAGTCTATGAATATCAGAATAATTTGAATTTTTTTGTGAGGACGATCTCTTCACTATAGAGACCATCCTCGCCAAAAATCATCCCATTCCAAAACTTCTAATTTATATATTGGGCCGCACCAAGTTTTTGTTGTCAAAAATGTTGTATGAAATTGTTGTCCCCCGATCCTAACCCATATATATATATATATATATACAAATTTTGACAACAAAAAATTGGCATGGGCCAATATATAAGTTAGAAGTGTTAGAAGTTTTGGAATGGGATGATTTTTGGGGAGGATGGCCTATATTGTGAGGAGATCATCCTCACAAAAATTTAAATCATTTCGATATTCATAGACCGGTTTACAAGTTGAAGAATTATGGACCGTCTATTTTTATCGTTAACTTGAAAATAATATTTGATGGGGTTAGAAATTTCGGAATGTGCTGATTTTTTGTAGCGGTGATCTATATGGTGAGGAGATCATCCTAACAAAAAATCATCTATTGATTCATCTTCCATGTGGGTAATCCAAAATTGTTGTAAAAAATGTTGTCTACAATTGTTGTCCCCCGAGTCTGACCCTATGTACATATATAATACTAAAGCTAACGCATGAAAAGCTTTTCTCTCTCCTCCACGTGGCTTTCTCTCTGATTTTTTTTTTTTTTTCCAAAATATCCCTAACCAAACTTTCTGTCCCATATAAAAATCTTCTCCTTCGCACCTTTCTAATTCTTAAACAGTCTCTTCCTTATTGTCCATATCCCGATCCTACGCCAAAAAAATATATCGGGTGCAGCTTGCCAGTTGGACCGGATGCCACATCAGCATGTATTTATCCCCAATTGTCGTCTCTCTTCCCAATTTTCTTCTTCCAACAAAACGTGTCCCCTTCCAACATATACGTGTCCCCTTCCAACAAAACGCCTCCTCCCAACCAGTCTCAGCAACGTTCAAACACCGACGGGTTCCTAAAATGTCTCTCCTTCTCTCAAACCCTATATATATATATATATATTTCAAAATAGACTTTCTCTCCTTCAACGTTTTCTGTCATTGTGTTCCTCATTCAATTTTTACTGCAGGAAATGAAAGATTCAAAAGTTCAATATATTTTGCAATGTGAGGTAGAATATATTGAGGCCACCGACGATTATTTTCATATTCAATAAGGTTCTTTTACGATTTTTTATTCTGCTTCTTTTTTCTTTGATTTTCTTTACGGTCTGTAATTTTCTACTCCCAAGCGGTAACAATTTCCTTTAAAATCCGCATCTTATTACCCTCATGTGAAAACACTTTCTTTCAATCTAACATGTTCTCTTTTTTAATTCACACAACTATTTTTTCTTCATATTTATTTCAGAAAAATCCTACTTCACTACAAGAAATTCAATTTTTAATGGCGGTCAGTAAAAAACCATCGCTATAGAGGGTTTTAGCAGCGGCCAGTGTCAAAACTGCCTCTAAAGGCTTGTTGGAAAAATGGAGGGAAAAAAATTTGCTTACAGCAGTGACCCTTTACCGGCGGTCAGTACCCAACCGCCGTTAATATGACATATAGAGAGGCGGTTTCTTTTATGCCCGCCGCTATATGTATGGTATTAGCGGCCGTCAAGTACATGACCGCCGCTAATATCATCCTATAGCGGTGGTCATATAGTGGCCGCCGGTAAAAGTTATGATATAAAAAAAAAAATTCTATTGTTATTTCTGTCGCCCGAAACCGAAACCCTTCTCCCTCTCCTCCGTCGCCCCTCGTTGCATGATGCCGTCGCCTGTAGTCGCCGGAGCCCCACCTCGCCGTGCCGTTGCTGGAGCCTCGCCTTGCCGTTGCCGGAGTTTCGCCTTGCTGTTGCCGGAGTGCCTCCTGTAAGTAATTGTAATTTTTTTTTCTGTTTTCGATCAGGGTTTCAAACCTTTCGATCTTGTTCCAATAATAGAAAGGTTTCAAACCTTTCGATCAGGGTTTCAAACCTTTCGATCTTGTTCCAATAATAGAAAGGTTTCAAACCTTTCAAACCTGATTAGGGTTTCAAACCTTTCGATCAGGGTTTCTAACCTGATTAGGGTACAAAGATCCAAAGGTTTTAAATCACAAATCAGGCTGATCAGTGAGTTCTAAGTGTTGGATTGAAGCCATTTTCATGGGTTCATTTTAACTATAGGAATCTAAGCATTGTTTGGGTACAAAGATCCAAAGGTTTTAAATCACTAATCAGGCTGATCAGTGATTTGTAAGTGTTGGATTGAATCTATTTTCATGGGTATAGAACCGTAGGAATCTGAGCATTAGTTGGGTACAAAGATCCAATGTTTTAATCACTAATCAGGCTGATTTGTGATTTCTAAGTGTTGGATTAGAGTCTATTTTCATGGTTTGATTTCGTGGGTTGATTTGTCAGTGGACAGACCAAAAATCAGTCTGATTATTGATTTTAAACTTTTGGATATGATCTTTGTTCCCCAAAATAGACCAAAAATCAGCCGCATATTATTGATTTCAAACCTTTGGAATCAATAATCAGGCTATTTTTGGTTTTTTTTTTTTCTATCTTTGTGGACCCACTGATCACATGGATATTTAGGGGGCATTGTGGCAACACAAAAATAAGTTACTTATTAACTTTTATAAGCCAAAAAAGTTAAAAAGTTAGTTTGGATGTGTTTCATATTTTAACTTTTGAAAAGTTAAAAACCAACTTAAAACTAAAGCTAATTTTTTTAGCTTTTAACTTCTAAGAGAAATTACTTCTCAAAAATTAGAAAGCCTCTTATGCTTTTAATTTCTATAACTTTTTTTGAGGTAAAAAACCAACTAGTAACTTCTACTACAAGTAAAAGTGCTTTTACTTCTCGTTCCCAAACGCCCCCTTAGCTCATCCTTAGTGGATGTACACAGTGGTGGAGTTAGCATTTTGTTCTAGTGGGCAAGGCAACAAGCGCCTGTCAAATTGGGGCAAATGGGCCCACTGACAGCATGGATGTTTACCCTATCCTTTGGTAGACATTCAACCCATGAATACGACTCCATTCCAAAACTTAGAAATCACTAACGAGGTTGACTTTTGATTTGTGGATCCACTTAGGGATTGGCCAAACATCCATACGGTCAACAACCTCCATAGATGTGCCATGTGACTCATATTGTGGCGGTCATGGGGGCAGTCATTGTGGAGGGTCGGAAAGTTTCTCCTAAATGGACCAAAAAATAGATTGATTATTGATTTCTAAGCATTGTATTGGAGTTATTTTCATGGCTAGGAATCACTAATCACACTGACTTATGGTTTGTGGGTCCACCAAGATATGGGCTAAACATTAGGGGTAGTGGGCCCAAAAGAGTCTACTACGTGGCAAATTGGATATTTTCTTGGGTTAGAGCTCGTTGAAACTACCCAACACTTATATTGTCTTTGGTGTGATTTGTTGCAACTCTTCTATGTTATGTCATGATCTGTTTTACATGAATGTTGTTATCTTTCAATGTATGGAACAAATTCTTGTTCTTAAAGAGTATTATGTAGCAAATTGGGTTTCCTATCGAATGGTTTTTATTTTTTTAGTAATCTAATAGATATTGTTTTGTTCAGGGAATTGAATGTGATTATCGGCATAGTGAGAGTGCGAGGCTCAATCTGAGGGATTTTTGGTATTGGTTGGTTGGACTTGTACTTTTCGACATCTAGTGAGCCTTTCGTTCTATTTGATTTTCTTAAAATTAGTCTAATTAATGATTTATAAGCATTGACATTTTTAAATTTATAGATTTTTCCTTTGCTAGGTTTGTTTTATTTTTTAAGAATCTACAGTGTAGTTATATTTACTAAATGAAGAGTTAATTAGGTTTACATTGTATTAATTTGTTAATTAGATTTACTTTGTTCTAATTATGTTTAATTTATAGTCAAGTAATTACATTCATTATGTGATTCATCAACCTGTAATAGCCCTAACCCCGCTCTACTATACCCTTGGTATAGTGAATGACAGGTCCTCGTGGTCTATGTTATATGGCTTAAATTGACTCCAGGTTGTGCATATTTTTTTTTAAATTTCTTAATTATAGGATTGACATAGAATACATCATCCGATAAATAATGTTTCAGATGTAACATTCAAATGGAAGATAAAGAAGGATGTCAGGAATACAAGGAAGATGTGAAGAAGTTGGGAATGGGTGGAATGGGAAAAAAATTTTATCATTAAACCAATTGCAGATAGGCTGATGCATGCCAATTGGGAAATGGGATGCCATACAAAGAAAAGTCTTTTGTTAGCTGTTATAATTGGGATACCATACAAAGTTCCAAAATCAGTTCGAAAGTCATCCGGTATAAAGACTTCTGTTAGCTGTTATAATTTGTAGGCTTAGGCATTTTAAGGCTTAGAACTGAAATCCATTTCGGGACTTCGACGCCCAAATCAGGCAAACTAGGTTGGAATCTCCCGAAACTTCTTCCAATACTTCAAACGTGTTGAAACAAATGTGTTGGAAGAGACGGAGTCAAATTCTGAGGTTGGGTTAAAAAACTATAGTCATTTGTAGGTTTAGGCATTTAAAACTTAGAACTGAAATCTATTTCGGAACTTCGACGCCCAAATCGGGCAAACAAGGTCAAAATCTCCCGAAACTTCTTCAAAAGTGTTGAAACAAATGTGTTGGAAGAGACGGGGTCAAATTCCGAGGTCGAGTTAGAAAATTATAGTCATTTGTAGGTTTAGGCATTTAAGACTAAGAACTGAAATCCATTTCGGGACTTCGACTCCCAAATCGGGCAAACGAGGTCGGAATCTTCAAAACTTCTTCCAACACTTCAAATGTGTTAAAACAAATGTGGTGGAAGAGACGAGGTCAAATTTCGAGATCGGGTTAGAAAATTATAGTCATTTATAGGTTTAGGCATTTAAGACTTAGAACTGAAATCAATTTCGGGACTTCGTCGTTCAAATCGGGCAAACGAGGTTGAAATCTTCTGAAACTTCTTCCAACACTTCGTCATTTGTAGGTTTAGGCATTTAAGACTTAGAACTGAAATCTATTTTGGAACTTCGACGCCTAAATCGGGCAAACGAGGTTAGAATCTCCTGAAACTTCTTCCAACACTTTAAACGTGTTGAAACAAATGTGTTGGAAGAGACGGGGTCAAATTCTGAGGTCGAGTTAAAAAATTATAGTCATTTGTAGGTTTAAGCATTTAAGACTTAGAATTGAAATCTATTTTGAGACTTCGACGCCCAAATCGGGCAAACAAAGTCGAAATCTCCCAAAACTTCTTCCAACATTTCAAACGTGTTGAAACAAATGTGTTGGAAGAGACGGGGTCAAATTTCGAGGTCGAGTTAGAAAATTATAGTCATTTGTAGGTTTAGGCATTTAAGACTTAGAACTGAAATCCACTTCGGGACTTCGACGTCCAAATCGGACAATCGAGGTCAGAATTTCCCGAAACTTTTTCAAATGTGTTGAAACAAATGTGGTGGAAGAGACGGGGTCAAATTTCGAGATCGGGTTAGAAAATTATAGTCATTTGTAGGTTTAGGCATTTAAGACTTAGAATTGAAATCAATTTCGGGATTTCGACTCCCAAATCAGGCAAACGAGGTCAAAATCTTCCGAAACTTCTTCCAACACTTCAAACGTATTGAAACAAATGTGTTAGAAGAGACGGGGATAAATTCCGAGGTCGGGTTAGAAAATTATAGTCATTTGTAGGTTTAGGCATTTAAGACTTAGAACTGAAATCCATTTCGGGACTTTGACGCCCAAATCCGACAAACGAGGTCAGAATCTCCTAAAACTTCTTCCAACACTTTAAACGTGTTGAAACGAATGTGTTGGAAGAGACGAGGTCAAATTCCGAGGTCGGGTTAGAAAATTATAGTCATTTATAGGTTTAAGCATTTAAGACTTAGAACTGAAATCCATTTCAAGACTTCGTTGCCTAAATTGGGCAAACGAGGTCGGATGTGTTGAAACAAATATGTTGGAAGAGAAAGGGTCAAATTCTGAGGTCGGGTTAGAAAATTATAGTCATTTGTAGGTTTAGACATTTAAGATTTAGAATTGAAATCCATTTCGGGACTTCGACGCCCAAATCGGGCAAACGAGGTCGGAATCTCCCAAAATTTCTTCCAACACTTCAAATGTGTTGAAACAAATGTGTTGGAAGAGACGGGGTCAAATTCTGAAGTTGGGTTATAAAACTATAGTCATTTGTAGGTTTAGGCATTTAAGACTTAGAACTGAAATATCCATTTCGGGACTACGATGCCCAAATCGGACAAACGAGGTCGGAATCTCCCGAAACTTCTTCTAACTCTTCAAAAGTGTTAAAACAAATGTGTTGGAAGAAACATAGTCAAATTCCAACGTTCGGGTGGGAGATTGTAGTCACTTGTAAGTTTAGACATGTAAAACTTAAAAGTAAAGTCCATTTCGAGTTTTTAACGATATATTTATTTTATTATAACTTATAACATATTTTATTCTAATAAGTTTATTAATTTTATTTTTGCAGGACTTAGATGATTATTGATCTGATGCAAACCCAATTGATGTTTGAGCCGTGGCCTTTTTTATTTCATTTATGGATGTTTCTGAACAAATGATATTGTATTAATTAATTTTTGAGTTTAATGAATAAATTATTTTTATTTTTGTTTATTTGGTTTAATTAGTATTATAGTAATCAAAATGCTACAGGGACAGGTGGAAAAAAATTCCAAAAAAATAGCAAAAAAAAAAAACAACAATTAGATGAACAAATCAGTATTAACGGCGGCCAGTGATCGCCACTAAAAGAAGTATTAGCGGCGGCTAGAGTTTTGACCGCCGCTACAAGTATGTATGAGCGGCAATGATAGTCTAACCGCCGCTAATGCATAGTTTTAGTGGCAGTCAATAACCACCGCTAATGCATACTTTCAACGGCAGCCATATTAAGTATTAGCGACTGTCATTGGCTGCCGCTAATACTAATAATCCCGCCTTTAATATTTGTTTCCACCACGACTGTACTGTCGCTAGTGTGATACTTTTTAACGGTGGCTGATTTTCACCTGACCACCGCTATAAGTTTCAGCGACCAGGGTATCAGCGGCGGTCTCCGACCGCTAGAGTGGCTGCCGCTGAAAGTTTTGGCGGCGATTTTTCTGACTTTAACCGGCGGTCTCAACCGCCACTAAAACCCTATTTTCCCATTGTGCTTTTCATGCAATTTAATTTATATTTTGATTCCTAAATAGGTTGCATTATTTCATGTAAGACGATAAGATAACTAAACAATGTTTTTTTTTTTCAATATATATCTCAAGTTTGCTCTATTTTAGATTCTGTTCTTAGGGTACGAATAATCGAGGTTTTTATTTAAAGAAATAAAGATGTCATTTTTCTCTTACATTATCAATATTTATGTGTAATGAATTTGCTTTTGAGTTGTTTGAGAAAATGTCGGACATAAGTGTTGTTTCTTGGAACAAGAGTTTAGGCTTTGGCTCAATTCGGAAGTAGTGATGAAATGCACCTTTTGTTTTTTTTGATGATGCCAAAGAGAGACTGGGATTTATTAGACGGTATGATTATAGCTCTATCCTATAATGGGATGATTGCTAAAGTAAGTTAGTTCATCCATAGGAGATATTTTTAAGTGGAACTGTGGAGGACTTTAAATTGGAGCCACCTGAAATACACTTTCGGCCACAGTACCATGAATGAACCTAGGTGCATGGCATTCTGTTTAGGTGACATTCTGTTTCAAATCAAGACTAGATTATTGTTTGATTCATCTTATCTTTTACCAGTTCCATTAGGAGTGGTTGTAATAAAACGTTGTTAGACATTTGATATTTTCATATCTATAGCATAGACAATGATCTAATTTGTGAACGTTGGATTTGGATTTCTTTTTTAATGCTTTCAGATAATGAAATTATTTCTTTTTTTTTTTTCCATTACTTTTGATTTTCATAGATTCGGGATTGGTGAAATTTTTATTTTTTTACAAGTAGGGGCAGGTGAAATGTGTTTCTCTAATGGCCTTTTCTTTATTTTATGTGCTTGCAGTTGCCAAGTGTTGGAATTAATCCACAATGATCACAAAGTCAGGTGAAATGTGTTTCTGTAATTGTACTTTTTTTTATTTTTTTGTGCTTACAATGCAATCACGTTTTTTCGGATTTACACGTGTTATATATGATGGAATTAGACAAGTACATATGTGTTTGGGAGACAGACAACATTATGTTAACAATAGTAGTACCTGGAATTAAATTTTTTAACAATTCTTTAGAGTATTCAATAAAACAAATTGTGTATTAACAATATTTTATATGGAAATCATTGTGCTTTTCAATTGAGATCAAATCTTATATTTCGTGTGGAGAAAAAATATAAAAGGTTGAAGATCAATTCATAAAAAATGAGCATATAAAGTTTTAGAATCAATCCACAAAAATAAGGTCTTGACTAAAGAAATTGTCAAAGGGACCAAGCCGCCACCAGTACTCGCCCACAAGTACAGATGAAACCTAATTTTGTTCATTAATTCCAACATTCTAACACATGTATATATAAATGAAAACTGTAATGGAATTTGTCCTTTGTTGTTTTAGGGGAAAATATATCAGATCAATCATTGTTATTTTCTGTCCTCGGGTTTTGACAGAATTACTTACTATCAATGTTAGATTGGAACATAAATGATTGAACAAAAGTTATTTTTGTGTTGATATTATGTTTTACTGGATTTTTAATTGATTATGTTTTGGTGTTGATATAATTGATATTATTTTTTAGGATATGATTCCAAAAATGCCCAATTTACACAAGTTTGGGGTATGGCTTTGCACTTAGGGCGTATTTGATTGCACAGAAAATTTTTCTGTGAAAATACACCTGGGAAATGCCTTAAATGGCTGATTGATTGCAAGTGAGAATACATATTTCAATCATGTGAGAAAATAAAGGCATATTTTCAAGTGGAAATGAATTCTCACCTATCTAGATGAGAAATGGATTCCCGGCTTAGAGGGAAAATTATCCACGTTTAAATGACTTGGTAGGAAAAATTATATAGATTTAAAATGGCTATCTAATGACGGATATTTATGTTTTCCCAAGGAAAATGCAATTTTCCCACTTGACAATCAAACCCGCCTTTAAGTTGTTAATGTTTTGATATCTTCCATTTTGATGGACATGCCAGCATATTGGCACCTGCATGGGTTGCCATGTTTGAAGTATAGCACGTGGTTTTTCCTGTAATATTCCTTTGTTTGCTATCCAAATTTCAGAAATTTATCTCTAATTTGCCAGTCTTGGCTATTTTAAGCGAGTAGTGATCGATAGTGCAAGAAAACTTGGAATCATTTTAGAGGTTGTAAAAGTCCTCACAGTTCTGAACCTTTGTATTAAGAAGATTGAATCTCTTCGCACGGAAGATGGTTCAGTTACTGGGAAGTTTTAACTCCGTGATATCTAACTATGTAAATGGCCTTACGGCACTAGAACTAACATGGACTTTTTTTCCAGGTCTCCAGTACTCCAAGAGATTTGCAATCCTCTCTCTACAAATAATGTCATTGAATAGAAAAGGTGTGGACGCACAATGGAAGGATCAAGTTGTTAACTTATGTTCTAGATGTGGACTCTGGGTCTCCAATCGATGACTCCCAGAAGATCGATAAGATCGAAGGGCTTCTAAGGAATGCTCTTTAAGACAACATTGATATCTGGAGTATGAAGACTACAGTCGCCATTGCTGTCCCACACAGAAAGGCGGTTCAAATAGCTGATGTTCGATGATTGTTATTTATTACAAAAGAATTCCTATAAATGGGCCCACACTATAGCCTCAATGGCCATTAAGCATTTCAGAATTGTGCAGAATGGGGTAATGCTAGGCTTAATTATTATTTTGGGTAGCGATATACAAAATGGTGAGAAACATAATCGTGACCTACTATTCATATTCCCAAACATGTTATCATCGTGTATTGAACTAACAAGTCATATGGACTGGATTTAAATCTATATATTTTGCAATTATTTATGTAAAGGTCGGGCTCCCTTGACAGATATAAAATGACAGGGACATAATATAAGCCAGGTGTCACACTGTTATTGGACTCTTACCGTACGGATGTTTGTTCTATTCCATGGTGGACCTACAAACCAAAAATCAACCTGATTAGTCATATATAAGTGTTGGATCTTTGTACCTCAAATACTGCTCAAATTCCCACAGTTGAGATCAGCCCATGAAAATAAGTCCAATCCAAAGACTACAAATTACTAATCAGGCTGATTTTTTGTTTGTAGCTCCACCATGGGATAGGACAAACATCCATACGGTCAAGTCCTGTAACAGTGTGCCATGTGGCTTATATTGTGTCCCTGTCATTTTAGATCTGTCAACGTAGCCCCCGACCCTTTATGTACTAATATAAAATGCTAAAAATCTTTTTTTTTTTAAACTTTTTTAACAAATTTTATCTTTAACTTTAGCTGACCTGTGCTTTAGCATGGGCATAAATCACTAGTATATATAGGATGAATAACCTGAGGTGCTGTTTTTTGGGCAATGGTTTAATTTCGTGTGTTTGCTGGGTGAGGGGAGCTTGGCAGGCCTGTCTGTTCGGCCCAAGAAAACAGGCAGTAAGGATAGGCCCGTGAAACCCCTTAACGGGTCAGGTGGGCTGGGCCACGGGCTCAAAACTAATGCCGAAGCCTGTCACATACTTAGCGGGCCGGGCTGACGGGTCAAATGTACACCACTCCCCTGTGATTTTCAACCTCATGGTACCACCGCTACACGGCCAAAGAGTGGTGCCATTTTACTCTTGTTTTCTTCTGCTCCCCCCCCACCCCCACCCCCCACCCCCCCCCCCCCCCCCCCCCCCCCCCCCCCCCCCCCCCGACTCTCTTCCGCCATGCCAAACACTCTCTGTGTTGTCTAGACATTCTCTATGACAAAATAAAATGCTCCTCATTCCCTTATCACTTGGGCTTCAGCCCATGACATGACCTCAATGTTGAGTCATTGAAGGTTTCAGTTTCCATACCAAGAGTGGCCCACCAACTCAACAATCTGGACCGTTCAAAGGCAGGTTTATCTTACTCTAAAAATCAGACTGGCCAGAGGATCCTGACCTCTGATCTAGAGCTGAAACTTGGACAGCCAAAAATGATTGACGGTTGGAGAATGGGTCGGTCTATGAATCGAGTGGTTTGAAGTGTCCGTTTCAATCAGTTTTTCGGGATATAGCTCATCCTAGGACATGTAGATTATGGCGGTTTACGACTTGCCGATGACCATAGAGCTCAGGTTCATTACATAATTTTCCTTATTTGATTCTAACCGTCCACGTTCTACCTCTAGATCAGAGAAGTTTGGATCCTTTGGTCGATCGGATTACTGGCTTACACCCCATGCCAGAAATGTGCCACTGATTGAACGGTCCTGATCCACATGTTATGGTACAAGAGGTAAGATCCATGTATATCATGGTAACCCTCCTTCCTTGGTATATAATATTTGCATTAGGCCCAATCATTTTTTTTTTGCCAAAAAGTGGCTGCAAACAGTTTGCAAATGACTCTTTCACGGGAAATTTTTTTAACCTGGCAAATTTTTTATCCAGGCGTTCGGGCACCATCAGTTAAGTACCACCTGTCCCGGGGTTAAAGTGGCCTTTAACTGTAGTAGCTTTTTTAACAGTGGCACCTAACCGTAGCTCTTAATCTCAGGACAGGTGGCACTTATCTAATGGTTGCCAGAACGCCTATATAAAAAATTTTCCAGGATATAATATTTTCTCCTCTTTTCATTTCCCTTTGTTCCCCCCCAAGAGCTCTCTCCTCCCCAACCATATAAATATTTTTCCAACAAATATTTGTCATTGCATGTTTCCCGAATAATTTTTTTTTTTTTTTAAATCCCTCAATTTACACCAAAGAACTTAATTTCAAAATTTGAAAAAAAGACAACCCCGAATTATACTCGAACTTAACAATTAGGGTATAATCGCACGAAGTAAAAGAGAAAAAAAAGCGGAAAGAGACGAGGAAAGGGTCAGAGTACACCAACGCGGACCCAGGTCAAAGTCGTTTGGGAGATGTATCTAATCACATTGACAAAGTAAAACTGGTTTAGATTCGATTAATCCCATTCAACTGAAGTTTCGACATCTAGCCGATTACCTTTTTTGGGGCCCGATAACTAATCGGGTCAGGATCAGGTTCAATATGGTATACAAGGTCGAGCAGTGTCGCTGTCAACCTATTGATTTGGGCCAGTCTAGATCTATCCTTCATCGTGAATAATAATCGGGTCGGATTTGGATAGCCGGGGGTACCCGAAACTAATCCGCGGCGCTGTCGCGCCTAACTGGAACGCGGTGGGATGCTTCGTGTATGTACGCCTATGGCTCTCACTATCGAAATAATAGTCAAAAGTTAACCATTCCTTTTTTAAAATTTTCAGCCACCAACTTTTCTTATCTCAGCCAATGTTCTTAAACCCCAAAACCCTCATCCAACTGGTGGTTTGGATTGTCCGCGAATTCAACTGGTTGGTGGAAAAGCTGAATTGTCTAAATTTTTCTTCCTTTTTTAGCAAAATTTAACTTGTCATTATCATCATCTACGCCTTATCCTAACTATTTGGGGTCGGTAACATAAAAGTCCGTGCTACCACGGATAACCGGACTTTAGGCCATTGACCGTTAGATTCAAAAGATCCATGGTCTAGGAGACAATTTCTCGCGGACCTTGGATATCCTGAATTCAACTATCAATGGCCTCAGCCATCTTTAGTTGTAATGGCCGTTATAACAGTAATGTTCGAGCTCGGTCCCATATTTAGAAAAATAATAACCAAAACCAAAAAACAGGCATAGTGTTATGACGGAAATAATGGCGGTCATTATTTTACCGTTATTGAGGTTATTTTGAAACAAATATATAGAAAAAATGAAAATTAATATTTTGACCTTTTTTGACTCAGACATTGACTGATGTGACCCATAATAACCGTAACATTAGCGTAGGTTCTGGGATGGATGGACTTGGCATGGCTGGTACTTGCTCTTGTTGTTGCTTAGAACGGTTATTAAGGAAAGGGTGGGTGGGTGGTGGGGCACTACCATCAGGCCCCACCCAAGAATATTCATTATACCTGACCATTTAAAACCTTGGTTCCAACATCTTTGATGGTTCTTTTATTGTACTAGGGGAACCACGTGACAGTACCTTACACTTAGCACAACTCGTAGAGATCACTTGCCGTATCGATATTTGGTCCATTCCTAGATGGACCTACATGCAAAAAATCAGCCTATTAGTGATTTTTAAGGATTTGATTGGTGTCATTTTTACGGGTTAATTATTAACCATAGATTTTGAACATTATATGGGTATTCAGATCCAAAGGTTTGAGATCACTAAACAAGCTTATATAGGTCAACCTAGGGATGGGACAAACATCCATGTGGTCAGTGGTCCCTAAGAGTGTGTCACATGGTACATACTATTGTCCCTCATCATCATTGATGAGGGATGTGGGCGTGTCGGACATCCTGAACTGTGAAGGGCGTACTCCAACCCAAGTTTGTCTTTTCTTTAAAATAGAGGCATTTAACGAGGGAGGTTTTACCTTTTGAAAGTATAAAGGCCTTTGATTGTGTCACATGGGTGGGTGGTACTACCAGTTTGTTGCTTTATAATAGTATAGACTACGAGATTCACACGTGCAATTAGAGTTGGACTGAAAATGTGGATAATTAGTTAAATGGAAATGTTTGAATCAGAATATGAACAAAAGATAATTGCATAAATTAGAAAAGTACATGAGTGGAGCTTGAATAAGAAATCAAAAATAAAGAAGTTCCAATCTCATAGAAAACAATATACGACAAATAGAGAGCGAGCATAAGAGTGTGAATCAGAACATAGAGAGGGACTGCACAAAACTTCTATGTGCTAAGTTGGCATTCATTTTTCCTTAATCCAATCATGGTTGATAGTGCTAAGCTGGCATTCACTTTTTCAAAAGCAAAACCACCATTTGATTTCAAGAAATCCAAGGCTTAGAGTTTGGGTGAAAAATTTTAGTCAGCGGATTCCAACCCTATCAGGAGCATGGATTCTGAGAATCTAACAGTGGTTGATAGCGCTAAATTGGTATTCACTTTTTCCAATGGCTAAGAACAAGATTTCTGAGAGGGGTCAAAAAAAGGAGGGGTCCTTAGAGCCTGAGCCTGAGCCTGAGCCTGGGTAAAAAAGTTTTTTGAGCAACTTTATTATTATGAAGGCTTCATCCCCCTCATCTCTCTCAAAAATTTGTTCTCTCTAACAACTCAACACGATAAACACAGCCAAGTCCAAAAACTTTCTCTAATGCTCCACGTTCTACTACTCCTGCAATAGCTGCTCCACAGTGCACCATCTTTTTAGACTACTCCACGCACGCCTTCTCTCATTTTCTATTTATGTGGGAACTACGACCTAAATGCAATAGGTAAACCCTTTTTAATGGTATTTTTGGGATTTTTGTATTGAATAACATATATTAATAGATTTTAGGGTTTTTGTATTACATTGAATGACATGTTTTCATTATTTATGGCGGTTTGAGTATAATTTTTTACTGTGGTTTTGGCTGTTAGATTCAAAACTTGCAAATGTTTGAATTTAAAATATTCGTTTGTACCAGAAAATCGAAAAAATGAACTTGATGTAAACCTTACAAATGTCGAATTTAATTTCCTTTTTTCTTTTTATATATGTATTATATAAGAAGAAATGGGTCTAAAAATTTATATTTCAATTTTTTTTTCTCTTTAAAAACTAGATTCTTTTCCAAATGCATACATTGTTTATTAATCTGTAAAAAGAAGCTTTTCAAAACTAAGATTGATAAAATCTTATTTACGACCAACAATGTCACAAGAAAAATTAAGTGAATTAGCCATATTATCTATTAAAAATGATATTTTAGCAAAACGGGAATACAAAAATTTAATTAGTAATTTTGTATCTCAAAAAAAAAAAAAGATAATTTTTTTTATTTTTTTAATTAAATATTACTTATAATAATATATAAAACACAAAGAAGGTCCCATTGAGTGTTTTTGCCTTAGGCCTCAACTTGTATCGAGACCATCTTGCTACCAACCCTCTCGTACATACTTCTCCCATGGGCAATCGTCCAGAAAACAATTGCCCCATATGTATACCCACAACCATGGTCTGAAAAACCGGCATTATAACAAAAATAAAGGCCGTTATGACGGATTCGGACCTCCCCCATTAAGTTATGTACCATTAAAACGTCCAAAAAATAATGGCCGTACTGTTATTTTCTGAAAAATTTTGTGAAAAATGGCCGTTATTTCCGTTATTTTCTGCTTTTGAAATTTTGAAATTCAAAATTCGAATTCCAACACTAATTTTTCCATTTTTTCGTTAGTTTCCACTATTTCCGCTATTTTCCCTTTTTGCCCCTTAACGCGGAAAAACGGTACGCCCCCAGTCTGTTATACCGTTATAATGGCCCCTTTTAAACCTTGCCCACAACCACAAGTCAATTTATGGGCTGTAACACAGAGAATCTAACAAGTGGGTAAAAGGAAATAAAGCGTTGGATACTTGGATTTCATAAATGGAGTCCGTCTATGAGCGAGAGAAAAGGTGGTTTTCGCTTTTTTCCTTTGGGGAGGGTGACGTGGAAGTTTCTTTCCCCACGAGTTTTTATATTTAATTAAAGAATTCTAATTATTTTTACCAACTTTGCGGTGACCCAACAGACTTTGCTCCCTGCAAAGATTGTGTATTCAAACGTGTCAGCTGAGATGACAGGACAATACTTAGCAATTCGGAGTGCGGGAAAATAGAGTAAAACTTCGGTCACAATATGAGCCATGTGGCATACTATTAGAGGGTGCTGACCGTAAGGATATTTGGCTAGTTCCTCGGTGGACCTACAAACCAAAACTCAGCCTGATTAGTGATTTCTAAGCGTTGGATTGAAGTTTCATGGGTTGATTTTAACCGTAGGAATTTGAGCATAATTTGGGTGCAAAGATCCAAAGGTTGTAAATCACTAATCAGGCTGATTTTTGGTTGCAGGTCCTCTGAGGAACTGGCCAAACATCCATACTGTCACCGCCCTCTAATAGTGTGCTACGCTCGTATTGTGGGTTGTGACCGGCCCGTTGTGCCGGAAGTTTTACTTGGCAAAATATGATACAGAAAATGTTTGAGGACAATTTGGGTTTGTCATTAAAAAATGCGCTAAAAAATTTGGCAAAAATTATTAAAAAAAATATTTTGTCAACTTTTGTCTTATAAAACGACTTTCATGTTCAACACCGAATAATTTGGATAAATCCGAGAATTATTCGTGAATAAATCGATAATGTTAAAAAATACAAGTTTTTTTCAAACCTTTGAAAATGACGTTTTTCGGTTCGTTTTTAAAATAATTTGTATGGTTCGCGATAATTCGAGATGAAAAGCGGTTCTGTACATAGTAAATTCTCGAATTATACGCGAATCACACGAATTATCCGAACAACGTCCTGTTCTTGAATTACTCATGAACTTTTTTGAATTATTCCTGCATTATTTAGTTTTGAACATGAAAATTCATTTTATAAGACAAAAGAATTGCCAACATTTTATTTTTTAATATTTTATTTCATTTTTAAAATTATATTTGCCGAAGTTTTGAACACATTTTTAAATGATAAACCCGAATTGTACTCGAACATTTCCTGCAAGGCATTTTTGCCACACTCCGAATTACTAAGTACTAACTATTGGTCCACCTGTTGACCCACCACACCCCTACCCACTTGCTCTCTGCAACGTGGCTAAAAGAATAAGATTATTGTTACTATTTTTTTTTTTTTTTTAAATTAAGAGAGAAATGGGTGGACAAAAGATGACATGGACAACTGCTCTATATGGGCCAGGTGACAAGAATACCATGACTGAACAGGCTATGTAGTCTGGGGGGGTGACAGACCAGAGGACAAATTTCCCATTTTTGACACGCGAATAAATACCCGGACCATTGACCTTGAGCAGAAAAAAACCAACTTAGTTAGGACGCCGACCTTGGATCATGGAAGAGTCGTGGTCTGCCTTCTTACTTCCTCCTTTCAACGCTTCATTCTCTCGCGCGGCTCTGCTTTATTGGCGCGGCTCCTTCAATCAAAGCACATAGCGTCTTCCTAGGTGGGAAAAAAATGTTGTAGGGCTTCGTCAACGTTGACGATGAACCACAATATGAGCCACATGGCACTCTCTTAGATACTACTGACTGTATGGATGTTTGGCACATCCCTAGATGGACTTACATTCCAAAATTCAACCTGATTAGTCGTTTATATCCCTTGGATTAGAGTCTTTTCCATGGTTTATTGGGAACAATTTCTTTTCTAAGATTTGGTTTATATGACATGTTTTCCATTATTACAATATTAAACATCTAGATGTAGTAGTTTCAAGATTTTGTGTTCCTCAATAGATGCCGCGATGAACTCGATCAGGTTGGGCTCAGACTGAGAATGTCAGGCCCAACCTCGAGTTAGACTCTAACCCGACTCAACCTGCCCAAGTTGCAGTCCTAGTCGAGATGTGCAATTCTGAGTGTTGATGCAATATTTTAGGCATAGAAGAGCATGTAGTGATTGTAAAATTTTGTTATTGTTCTTCGTAGTTCAAGAAATTTTGTTTGAATAATCCATGCTAACATTGAAGATGTTGACGAAGATGAAGATTTACATCAGTTTTCAATTGGGAGGGCTGAGATAGTGAAGAAGTATGGAAAGGTTTTTGAAGAGTACTCGACCAACTGACTCTATGGTCGTAATAATGCGCTATGGACCTGTGACACGTGTCTTCATCTTGTATGTTTGAAAAATAGGGTACCCACAACCATCTTCTTTCTTCATATTAAAATTACACGAGTTTGGTTCAACCTGATACGTAGATTTTTTTCTTCTTAAGAACAAGATCCCACCTAGTTTCAATAGCCCAAAATTGAATAAAAAAAGTTTCAAACGTGACCATCATGGATCACCATTTTCGCTAGAAACTACTTTCCTTCACTAGCGATCGATATCAAAGCTTGATTTAGGCAATTCAATCATTTTGAAACATTCAAAGTGGCGACAATAGTTTTTGAAATTTTCTTTCAGTTACTATGATAAATCCTAAAGGAGGTAAATGGGACAATAAAAATTTCTCTACGGATTACAATGTACGTAGATTTAAAAATCAATGATCATGTTAAACAAAAATAAATCAAACATTTAATACGATATCATTAATCTTTAGATACTAAAATTAATATAAGACACATATGTAAGATTTACAATCACACAAGATAGGAATTTATAGTGGTTCAGTGAACTCGCACCTATATCCACTCTCAAACGCTCAACACGAGCAATTTATTATTCTTTCAATTATGTATTACAGCATTTTTTATTGAACAGAATAAACTAATTAAGTATCCACTTAGTCTAAACTCATCAGAATCACTCTCACAGCACCTAGAGAGTCAACTAGGCCAGTAAAATTAGAAGAATGCCTCTTCCTCACAGATCTATGATCCACAACTTAATACCAATAAATAAACACTCATCAACCAAACAAGGGTTCAAGTTTTTTTGTAGAAATAATTCAACTTAAGATTTTCACAGAGAGACTTATCTTCAGATAAATCCAAACCAATGGTCGAATCTTTGAGAAAAGTTTCATCACGAATGAAACACTCACAAAGACGATCATCCACTTTATAGAAGAGGAAGCTATGTGATTGACAGGAGAAAACCTATCCAACGGTGGGAGCATTCACAGAATTATGGAGCTAGGGTTGCTCAAGTAAAGCTCTTAATGAACCAATCTTCTTTAAACTCAAAATCTCAATGTGGGTTATGGAGTAAAAGAGTATGGTCTTGTTATTTTAAATAGGGTTTAACTCCCTTTATATAAGAGGTACTCAAAGAAGAGAAGCAGACTCAAAATATGTCTGTTGGGATGGGTCCAACAAGCCAAAAATCGCTAGACAAAAAGTCAATTTGAGATCCGATTTTCATGAGGAGTCGACCACTCATTTTGGCCAATCGACTGCTTAGTAATAGAATTATGTCTGAGGGGCAATCAACTGTATAAAATGGCAAGTTGGCCCAACAGGCTTCTATATAAAAATAGCATAACAAGGGGTGGTCAAACGCATTTATTGGCCAATAAAAATGATGGATGTTATATTTTTATATAAGGGTCTATATAAAAATAAAAATAAAAAGATGTTATTTACACAGAGTGCTATATTATGTGTAAAACTAGTAAATTGCCCATGCCCACAGTACTCTTTGGCAAAAATATTTGAAATCTGACCGTCCACATTAGATTGATGGATTTGATCTCAACCACTCTTTATCTTATGAAGCTGGATAAGATAAGGGATAAGACAACTGAGCTATTTTGTTATATAGATACCAATATGTAGCCATTTTATAGAGTGTTATATTACATATAACATAACTATGTGTGGCCATTTATGTTATAAAGTGACATATCTATCTAATCTGTGAACCTTTTGAACAGTTACAATTTGTTTCTTAAGATTTACTTCAATGGATTTTTCTGTAATAAAATATAGGGTACCAATTTTTTGTGGCTCACATGTTGGAATTTTTTAGTTGAAAGAAATAACTAGAGTTTTTCTTTATTTTCCATCAGATTTTACACCATTTTGTCCATGAAAGTTGAATATAGAGTGATACATGGGATGGTTGAGTAAAAAATGTACATACAATTAATTTGGAATGTTTATTACACCATTAAGTTGAGTAAAACTTTGATGACAGGGCCCTCGATGACAAAGCGCAATATGAGGCATGTGGCACATTCTTACAGGACTCTGATTAGTGATTTCTAGACGTTGGATTGGAATTATTTTCATGGGTCAATTTTAATTGTGGGAATTTGAGCATTATTTGAGGTACAAAAATCCAAAGGTTTGAAATCACTAATCAAGCTGATTTTTGGTTTGTAGGTCCACCTAGGGATTGACCAAACATCCATATGCTTAGAGTCCTCTAAAGTATGCCACATGCCTTATATTGCGTCCCTTATAATGTTATAACAAACATAATGTTACTGTTTATGTGTAAGGATAAAAGAATAATAAACGAACAATAAAACAAAGATGCAAACAAACCACAACACAGATTTACATGGTTCCCTTCAGATTGAGGTACGTCCACGGATCCACACCGATTCCACTATACTCTGGGGCAAAAAAAATACACACAGTACAAGATTAGGATACTCGTCTCTCACCAACATAGGTATATATAACCCCAGGACGAAATTAGGGTTTTCGTATATCTATGTGAGAATTACGGAATCGTGCCTTCATGTAAAATGCTTCAAGCATCATCAGTCTCTACATAACACAACATTATGTTTGTTATAATAGATCGTGTGATGAAAAAAAACTGTTAAAATAATATTATATTTAATTTTTTATCCAAATAACATTTATAATGTCAAGTTAGCGGACAAGGAACAAAATAATGGCCATTATTTACAAAATGATAGTTGTTATTGAAAATAATAAGGTCTTGGAGCTCTATAGTTATATTGCCTTGGACTCACTATTTTGCACTCATAATTTCACTCGTGCTCTCGGGGTGGATTCCAAGAATCCAACAGTGGTTTTTATTTGGCAAAAAGTGAATGACAGTTCAACAAATTAACCACCGTTGGATTCTCCGAATCCATGCCGGAGAGCACAAGTGAAATTATGAGTGCAAAAAGGTTTGGAGAGTAAAACCTTGATGACAGCCGATTGTCATTGAGGCCGATGAGTGGCCACAGTATGGACCACATGGCTTACTCTCAGAGGACTGACCATATGGATGTTTGGACAATGGCTGGGTGGACTTACAAACAAAATATCAACATGATTAGTGATTTCTAGGCGTTCGATTGGAGTTATTTTCATGGGTTGATTTTAAACGTGGCAATTTGAGCTTTATTGACCATTATTTGGGGTCAAAGATCCAAATGTTTGAAATCACTGATCAGACTGATTTATGATTTGTAGGTCCAGTTAGGATTGCCAAAACATTCATAGAGTCAAAGTCCCCTATGAGTATGCCACGTGGATCATATTGTGGGCTGTCATCGGCCTCGATGACAGTCCACTGTCATCAATGTTTTACTCATCCTCGGATCCCGATCCTTTATTTTGAAAACGTGCTTGAATCATCTCAATGTGAGTCCCACAGAGCCATGTATCATATGGAGCCATACATCTCAGAAGGAACGTGTCACCATCAAATGGTAGTGATCAAGCCTCAAGCTGTCTATTCTCAGCCAGACTGACAATCATAGAAGGGTTTGCAATTAAGATCTGAAAGGCGACTTGGCTGGCCGTTCCAACGAAAGGGATTGTCTACGTGGGACCTATTGAATGGTGGGTCCTGGATTCCTCCTTTGTGAGCGTTCAAGGACTACCCAAAAATAGAAAAGAAAGAGGAAAGTATTTATAGACCATGTTTTTCAGTATATAACATGGGATTTCCTTAAAATAAAGGGAAATACAAACGGGTCGGGCTAAGGGACCCGACCCCCTTTTTTTGGACCCCTCTCGTGTTTGTCTGCTCAGCCAGAATCCAACGGTGTTTGTCAGCGCCGAGCTGGCATCACCCTTTTCAGCGCTTGTCAGCGCCGAGCTGGCATCACCTTTGGATTCGTCAAATCCATGGCCGAGCAACATTGAGAGGGGTCCTCGGAGCCTGAGCCAAAACAAAAAACATTATCAACCAAAAAAAAAAGGCTCAGGCTCACGAGCTCCTTTTTTCTGACCCACCTGGGAGTCATTTCTCGGCCATAGATTAATCCAACGGTAGTTGATAGCACTCCAAAAAGTGAAAAAAATGATGCCCTGTCACGAAATCCACGGCCTAGAACACGACTCCCCGATAGGGGTTAGAAAATGGGCCTCTTGAGCCCGACCCAAAAAAATATAAGGGAAAATTCTCAAGTACACATGGACGAGTGTAGAGACAGATGAGGCCATGCCCATAGTGTGGTTCTCCCACGCCGAGCATGTGGGCATCTAAAACCACAACAAGCTTCCCATTGCTCATTCATTTTTAATTATATAAACTCCATCTCAAGGAATATCATAAGAAACAATTGAGTTAAAGAATTTTGCCTGAGAGGATGAATTGATCTATATCACTTTTTTTTTTCTTTTTTTTTTCCTATTTTTACGAGAAGGCGGTTCACGCAGACTGCGACCTCGTAGAAAGGAAGGAATTAGCGATACTCGGTCAAAGAGTGACGCTCTAAATCAATCATCCTACAACACAATTGGCTCTGTCATTAATTTTGCCAAGGTATGACCATAACCTTAAGTATTGAATTTTGTATTTATGTACATATTGGTCAGGATATTCTGACACGGATTATTTGACATAATTTTTTATATAATTCTATGGGACCCATAAGGAGATCAGTCAATGACTGATTTTTTGGTGAGGATGATCTCCCCCATCACGACGATCATCTTCACAAAAAATCAGCCCATTCTAAAATTTGTAACCCCATCAGGAAAAAAAAGTCGCTGGTCCTTGAAGGTCCCCTCCCAAAATGTTTGACACGTACCCTTTGTTAACCACCCTTAACCAACTAACCAAGCGGTTAATGTGGGTGGGGTAGTACGTGTCAGATATTTTGGCAGGGGAACCTTCAACCTTCAAAGTTTGAAGGTACCCGGGGACCAGCGAATCTTTTCTCCCCCGTCTGAAGTCATCAACTTGTAATATACTTTTCATAAGGCTAGAAATATCGTAATTGGCCGATTTTTTGTGAGGATGATATTCATGTTGAGAAGATATTCCTCACAAAAAATCAGCCCTTAATTCATCTCGCCATGAAAATCCCACAAAATCGTATCCTAACCCTAAATTATTTGGCTCATTGCTCTCATGTTCTAGTTGATGAATCTAATTTGACAAAGAGTTGAATTTTCTTCAGTTCTTGTTCATTTTTTAATCTATATTTATAATTTTGAGGTCACGGGTTCGACCTTGCTGGTGTGCCGCAACATGCGAGACGTGGTAATTAGGACTACATTGTCCGAACCTGTGAGACACAATGTCGCATAACCGTGATTACGACTTTACCTACCCTTAATGAAATAAGTTTTGGATCAACAACTTCTCTTTCTATACTATTATTAGTTGTTTAATGAGCAATTTGTAGTAGAAATAATTAAAAAAAAAAATGGAAAGGGTGTTGATTTATCACTTAGGTACCTACTATCAACCAAATTCCTTAATTTTTTTTAGGGTTTTGTTACAGGTGGGGTTGTTAATTGAAATTGTTTAGTATAAAAAAGATAGAGTAGTAGGTAGGGAGGATATGATAAGATGGAATGATTGAATTGTCTATGGCTTTTGCTTCTATAGTGTCCCAATGCGGGTGAAGTGGTACATAAAAAATGTTTATTTTTGGAATCAAACTAGTGAGTACATGACACACACAAAGAGAGAGAAGGGGGAGGAGAGAGAGAGAGCAGAGAGAGAAGAGAGGAGAGAGAAGAGAGAGAGAGGTAGGTGGGAGGTGGGGAGGCACTTAGTTCCTTATGCTTGATCATATGTTGATAAATATTTAGATATTTGTATCTTTTCTTCTCTATATTGATTACTCAACCATTTGATCATTCTAGTGTCTCAATGGGTTTTTTTTTTTTAAATTACAAAAAAAATGGGTATCCGATTATTAATCGATACTTGATAGCATGGTTTAATAAACGGCCGTTATAACGGATTTGGACGTCCCCCGTTATGTTATGTATCGTTTTAACGCTCAAAAAATAACGATCGTTATTTTCTATAGAAAAATGTTAAATAATATTTATTTTTCGTTATAAATTTTATTGAAATTTTAAATTTTGAATTTTAGCGTCGTCTTTTCTGTTATTTTCCATTTTTGCCCCTGTGCGTTACAATCCATTATAACGAATAAAACGGTAACACCCGCAATCTGTTATAACGGCTCCTTTTAAACTTTGCTTGATAGGACTCGATCCGATTATCACAGTTCTAGGATTTTTTTTATTTTTTTTGTAATAAAGTTCTAGGATTACATGTTTTAGTATCCAAGTCAGAACCAATAGGATCCTGAGTCAATGCATATTGTAGAGTCTAGTCTTGGGTATATTGGTACCTAGACTAGAATTGGAGCCAGAATCATTCGGATTTGGATCGATTTTCTCAATAACCCTAATTTGATCCGAACCCGATCCATTGACAGCCCTACTCATGATGATGATGATCCATTGATGGCTAGGAATGGACCACTGATAACCCTAGACTAGAATTGGAGCCGATATCAATAGGAATTGGATCGATTTTCTCAATCAACCCTAATTCGATCAGAACCAGATCCATTGATAGCCCTACTTATGATGATGATGATGACGATCCACTGATGGGTAGGAATGGACCACTGATAGCCCTAGTTGTCACGGTGCATTATATAAAAAAAAAAAAAGCGCTGTCGTCGCCTATTTGTTCGACATGTGTCTATGTAAGGTTATTTTGGTAAATTAATTTTTTTATTGCAGGTTTTAAATTTAAAAAGAATTAAAAACTACCATGAACAACCTGTATAAAAGCCTTTTAAACGAACCTAGCCTTCTTGTCAATGAACATGTGCCAAGTGGTCACCACGTGAAAAGCCACGTGGCAATTATCTAATTGGAATATCAGCCAATCCACATCACTCCTTCCAATCTATCAAACCCTAGCTAATTTTTAATTGGTTATTAAAACAAAAAAGAACTTTTAAATTGACCAATTGGGACTAAAATTCTCTAAAAAGTCATATCCACTTGCTCTTAAGTTCCAACCTTCCCGGGTATGGGAATCCACACCTTTCTCTATTATTAGCCCAACCCTACTTTCTTCAATTGGTGATGTAAACTTAACGACACTTCCTCTAATTCTATCATTTATTATCTATAAGTCTATATCTATTCTGGGCACGCTGTTCACACGACGCTCGTCAACGTTCCTCAGGGGCAACCTCTTAATTCATTAAATGTTTTTCTTAAAAATGAATTGTTCTTTAAAATGTCCTCTTTACACACCCCTAATACGCGAATTTTTCAATTTTTTTAAGAAATGTTTAATACGGCAATATAAAAGAAAAGAAAAATTATAAATTTTAAGATTAAATGAATAAAATACGTATTAATGCACAAATTTTTTAAATAAAAATGTATTAAATGGTCGTACAAATCATGGTTTAAAAAACTGCCGTTATAAAGGATTCAGACCTCCCCCATTATGTTATGTACAGTTAAAATGTCCAAAAAATAACAGCCGTTATTTTCTAAAAATTTTCTGTTATAACGAAAATAATGACCGCTATTTTCTGAAAAAATTAGTGAAAAAAATCGGCTGTTATTTCTGTTATTTTAGGTATTTTCTGTTTTTAAAAATTTGAATTCCAGCGCCAGTTTTCCATTTTTGCCCCTGAGCGTTACAATTTGTTATAAGGACCCTTATAACGGCATAAATGGTAACGCCCCCAGTATACCGTTGTAACGCCTCCTTTTAAACCGTGGTATAAAATAAACAAATTGGTAAAAATCAGGTTTTTTTTTTTTATGGCTAAACAAATATTACACTTCAACAGTGGCCGAATTTTTGATCCCGAAACCCAATAAAACTCAAACATTTCCTCATCCGAATCTTTGCCGTGTGCCGAATTGCTAACAATGTACACACCTATGAGTTCTAGTCCAAATGGATGAATAAGTGGGCCCTTTATGTGCTTCATGGTACATCCTCCACCTGCACTACCATTTAGAGTAAAGGGCATTTTTGTCATTTTATATCCTCATGGGTCATAACTCATAACCTTGATTCGAGTACTTGAGTAAAATCTATAGACCTATAGGTACTATTATTAGCAGTTTTCTCGGAATATAAAAAGAGATTTTTTGTCACTTCATGGGAATGGCAAATTTTCAGTTAAGTCATTATCCATCGAAAAATAGAAAAACATTAACAACAGAGAAAAAGATGTGACGCAGCTTCTCTGCACCGCCCGTCCAAATTAAAATTCTAGACGGGATAGGTTTTTGCAGCCCCAAACTATGGAGGTTGATGGACCCAGTCCCTATTATTCTAGTTCTATGGTTTAAATGCTTCAACCGATCGAAGACACGGATAACCCTGACAAAAATACATGCGGTTGAGGCCATTGACCGTTGGATTCGAGAGATTTATGGTCCACAGAGACAAACACTATTTTACCCTTTGCAGTTGTTGCCCAGTGGACTGTAGATCTCTTGACTCTAATGGTCAATGGCCTCAACTGCACTTTTTTATTCGATTATTCGTGGCATAGCATTTTCATAACAAAAAAACGAAATTGGAATCGATAAAAACTAGAAGTGACTATATAATAATATTCAATTTTTGGTGTACTTGTCCTCATCTTCATCTCGTCCTCGTCTCGTCTTCTTTTGGACCAGACTAGAAATTAGAATTGGCGTGTTAATGATGTCAAGTTTCTTCTGAATTTGAGCACTAAGTTATTTTTTATATGTAGTTGGTTCTGGCTTTGGGACCAGTTATTCTGAGATCGGAATTGGACCCAACGGGACTGGACCGGTATGGGTCCCTATGCATAATCGAATCTGTTTTTATGTGGACCCTTTTTTCCATGTGGAGCCACTTAGGATGCTGCCAGTGTCCACGAATTCACGTGATTTGACAGATTAGAATATTCCACTCTGCCATGCAAGATGGCAGCACCATTTGAGATGGCTCCACAGTTCCACATAGGAAAAGGGTTCACATAAAAAATTCCCTTTGCCATGTGCGAACTTCACATGGGAAAAAAGGGTTTTAAATATTTAATGGTGTCCACGTGGACAGGGTAACGACATTTTTACGTGTTCAATTTTTAAGATATTTGAATTGACCACGTCAGCCAGTTTTGTCCATTGAAGAAATCTGGACGAGCAGTTCAGAAGAGCTTTTTTTGAGCCGAGTCACGTAGTTGAGTCGAAGCCGAGTCGGCAACGCGTTGAGAAAATTGACCCTAAAGCCAAGCCGCCGAAGACCACCCACACACCTACACGACCCTTCAAAGCTTCGTTTTCGCTGACTGAGAAAAACTAATCATTAGACCAACCTCCGCGTAACAAAAGCAAAAAAACAAAAACCGCCAAAAGAGCAGTGAAACCGTCGATAAGAAAACCGGAAACTGGAAACCGGACCGGTTTTCTGATTAGGGCTCGTGAGGGCGGAAAGCTGGCCGGTCGTATGGCGTGAAACCTGCTGTAACCGCCAGCTAATTCCGTTCTGGCAGTTTCCCATTTCCCGCGACCGCACACAGTAATAAAAGTATATAAAAACTCTACAAAATGCCACGTTACGACCTCACATTGCTTAATTGGTCCACGTGTCGAGTTCATGTTCTCCTTTTGTCACCATGTTTAATTCCCGTAAGGAAGTTATCCAACTTATCTCTAGGAAGTGGAATGATACCCTGTATAACCATACATCTAAATTAACTACATATGACACTTGATCAACATTAATCATTTCCTATTTACGAACCTGATGTGATGATCAATTTTAAGTTATTTTTTACTGCTGATTGGATGGTGATATTACCATTGACCAGACATTCAAAACAATCAAGGCCGTTAAAAAGGTTTGTTGACTAGTCAATACATGAAATTACGATGTATGTTGATACGTATAATAATTCCCTCACTTTTCAGACTCTTTTCCTTCTCTGACCAAAACAGGAGCCAGAACGCTTCGGTAATACCGTCCAAGATATTGACCAAAACACCCTCATTAAAATAACAATAATACGGCTAAGTTTATGAAATTTTTTAAAGAGAAATAATTTCAGTTTGGAGGGTACTTTGGTAAGAAGAGTGTCCCATCCAGTAATGAGACGAAAAATCGGAAAGTTTCGGAGAGTCGGCGAAAAACGCGTTTTCGGCCGGCCGGCGTTTGGTTGAACCACCTAACAACTACCACTTTCCTTCACACTTCTTTCGCTTTTTAAATTAATAAGTCCTTTTTTTTTCGTTTTTTCCGCAATAATCACTTTTTTTACATATATTAAAACTATAAATAATCGTTTCGTTCCCTTTTTTCGGTTTTCTTAAAGCCTTCCTTTCTTTCTTCTAAGTTTCCGTCTACTGTTCTCCATCCCTTCCTTCCGCCGGGAGACCTCCTTTTTTCCGCCGGAAAATCACTTTTTCACGGAGATAAACAGGTGTTCGGTTCCCTTCCTCGCGAAGAAATTTTCGAATTTTCTGGTTGATTCCGTCGATTTGGAGGAAGAAAGCGTCAGATCTCTCTGTTCCTGATGCAATTTTGTTTTTCTCGCGGAATGTGGTGTTTCTGGTTGTTGCTTTGATCATTCATGGCGGAGATCGTGCTCTAGGGTTTGTTTTTGGTGGATTTTTCGGTCTTAGTTTCCGTGAATCGAAGGAGTACGACGGAGGGGTCACGAGAAGGCGTTCGGTATGAGATGGTAAGTTGTTGAAATTTTCCTCTTCTTCTTCTCTTTTGGTTTTATGTTCGTCACTAGGAGATTTTTCTTTGTTTTATTTTTCGTTATTTTGTTAATGGCTGGATCTGTGAAACCTTTCGCGTTTTGGCGTTAGATTTGTAGGATTTTTTGTAGTTTTTGTGGTTGCGGACGTTTTCATCTCTGTATTTTTGTTTCAGAATTTCTATGAGGTTGTTCGATCTGAAGAAGATTGGAAAATTTTGGATGTTTTCACGATGTTACCTACTCTTTGTGTTTTTTTCTCAAACTTGTGATCTTCATGAAAAAATTATTAAACATGGCTAAATGAATATTACCCTTGATGATGATTTAATGTAATGGAAATTGATGCCCTTTTATCACTTGCATTGCATGATGCATCACAGACATTGTGGGGGTCTTAAATAGTTCAATTTGTGAGGGTAAATTTATGTTTTTATATTAATCTTGAAGATGTTTGGATCATGTCCATCAATCTTTGCAGTGGCTCTAAACGGGTCTCCTCAAACAGGACGTGGATTTAGGTAGTTAGGAAATATTAAAGACACATGCTATAACAGAAGATATGGTTGTAGATAGAATTAGATGGAGGAACATGATTTGTGTTGTGGAGTCGCAATAGTTGGGATAAAGGCATACGATGATGATGATGTCCATCCATGTGGGGTTGTTAGTTAAGATAAGAATCATTTTTTATATTTTACTAGAAAAGAATTAAGAATCATGTTCATCTGCATCCCGTTTCCTGTATAAATTTCCCTAGTTACTGTTACTACTAAGAAATATTGGTACATAAGGCGATCCCTTGTGCATTTCTCAACTTGGCATTATGTTCTACTATGATCTTTTGGGACTGTTTTTGCTGTACATAACATTGGATCAAGAATGTTATGTACAGCAAAAACATCGGTTGTCTATTGCTTTCCAAAACTTCTACTTTATTATCTCTTTGGTCAATTCAAATTGTGAAAAGTGCATTTTACTCCATATTCATTCCTACTATTCTAGTTAAGTTTGCTCTTGCTTTGTGGTTCTTGGTGATCGCTTCTTTGGGTAGCTCCATTTATTATGTGGACTCAGGGTGGTTGTTGATGATGATGATCATCTAAGTCATGTCACTACTATTTTGGTTCGGCTACGTGAATCTTGTTCCTCCATTCCATTCTATACAAGACTACATCTTCTGTTATTGGCATACAGTGGGGCTGGGGTAATAGTACTAGTAGAACTGTGCTGCGTCTGGTAATGCTGTATAGCATCAGACACTGCCTTTCTATTTTACTTCAATAACCTATACTGCATGTTTTCTTTTAAAATGGCAAAGTACTTGTGTTGGACACAGTACGTACTTTGGTGCCATACTTATAAAATCTGTTCTGTGTTTTTCTGTCCTTACTTGCAAGTACTAATTAACATTTTCCATCGGTTATGAGCTCTAGCCTCTACCTTTTATAATTGAAGTCTTCTATGCAACAAATATAACATTACACATAGATATTCGCCTGTATATAATTATAATTATATGATACAAATCATCAGATAGCCTATCAAATTATCCACCATTATTTTGATTAATATATAAAAATAATTACTACATTATTTAAATATACTGTCGAGTCCACGATCCTACTTCAAGGATCGTCTAGTCGGACACTCCACACCTGTCGGACTCTGACTCCCGTACCCGATGGAACATAGTCAATAATGCTGTGAGCATTGTAAACTCTCAATAAAAAACCTTTCTTCTTGCACCTTTTTTGCGGAAATAACCAACAATGTACTTTATGGGAATGATATTTCAAACTGTTCATAGCTCCAATGAAGTTGATTTTTCCTGAGAGGGGATATCCTTTTGAAGGACAATGCTATTGCTGCCACATGGGGTTATTATTGTGACTGAATATGTACTTTGAATGCTTGGAGCTTGGCTAATCATCTAAACCTGTTACAATTGATTTTGTACATTTTCCTCTCCATTTTAGCTTTCTTTCTAGCATCATCATCATCAATCATCAAAAGCCTTATCCCAACTATATGGGATTGGCTAAATTGCTTTATAGAGCAATATCTAAGAAAACCATCCACTTAGACTGCTTTAAAAAACTTGAATTTGTATGAAATAAGAAAGAACCTATACACTGCTAACCTATCATCGAATCTATCTGAAGACCTTGTTTCCTATAGCAATCTCTAAGAAAACCATCCACTAAGATTGTCTTAAAGGACTTGAATTTGTATGAAATAGGAAAGACCCGATGTAGTGATAACTAACATTGTATCCGTGAGACCTTCCATTGAGTTAGTGTGATACAGTTGTCCTTTTCTTGAACTGAATCTGCATTAATATTTTGAGTTGGCATGATGCCAATTAATCAAGAAATTACTTATAAAAAAAATCAAAAATCAAAAATCAAAAAGTCTCTTTATGTCTATTAACTCTAAGTAACATATTTGTTATCTATCATTACATGAAGGGACCTTTTTCTTTAAATGATCTTGTTGCTCCATCTCTTTAATGAGTTTGATTCAATTGGTAAGTAGAAGTCTAATGTTGGATTCTAGTGATCCTTACTTAGTTTTGGCTCTTTCTAGCCTTCCATTTGGAAATGTTTGCATTCATTATCAGTTAAAAAAAGATGTGTGGCAATTGCAAGTCAGTATACATATTAGGCTATGCATTACTTAACCTGGCTGCTTGTTTTATCCTGTATTATCCTTCCTCAGTGATGGTGGTCATGACCTAGACAACCAGAACCAAGTGAAGCATCCAAGATGTTTAAGACATATAAAAACAAATTTGCGAAATTATTCTGGGAATTGATTAACACAGTGATCAAAACGGTTTCTCTTCCCTCTGGAGCATGGTGATTCTGAAAATTTAGTCGCCCACCCAAAAATTATCTAGGAAATTGATTTTATGCAGATCAAGACTGTTTCTTTTACCCTTCAAAGCAGAGGATACGAAGTTTATCTAATAATTTAACTCAAGTTTACTCCACACAAAAGATAAGTAGGATTTTTCAGCAGCGCAAGCCATGGAGTTGGTGGTAAGACAATTTCTAGGTAGTTGAAGTTTGTTGATGTGCTTGAAGGGCTTGCAGGTGTCATCTTAAAAATATTTATATTAGAAGCTTCCTGAAGTTTTTTGGTCCAACAAGCTACTGGAAGATGGTTTTGATTCATATAGTTTTGATTTGATTATGCTTCCTCTTTTTCTGTAACAATACTTAATCTGGTTCTTCTCCTACCTGTATTAAAGAGAAGATGCTGAACTGAATCTTCTTCATGTGAAGTATAACCTTTTTGATTTAGATCAGAAAATGTATGGTTTTTGTTAAATCATGTGCTGTGGATTAATTCTGTAGTTAGTCCTACTCAGATATTCTTCATCATAATTAGACTTCGTTATTTCACTTGTTTTACAGGTGGAAGGAAGGGTATGTTTGTCCCGAGAGGCTAGAAATGGCCTGGAATTTCTGAAACGTAAAAGGCTCCAACGGATGAATTCAGGCACTGTGCCTGAAGTTGTAAATGTTACTAACATGATGACCAGAAGTGCAGGGGACGGTTTAAGAGCTTCTGCATCATGTGGGATGAGATTGCATGGTAATGAAGATGCATATTCTCAATCCGGTGGTGCTTCAAGTGGGAAGGATGTCTTTTTAAAGCGCAAGGTGGATAAGTTTGACACAGCTGATCTAGAATGGACTGACAAAATTCCAGAGTGCCCTGTATTCTACCCAACAAAGGAGGAGTTTGAGGATCCTTTAATTTATCTGCAAAAGATTGCTCCCGAAGCTTCAAAATATGGTAATCTACATATTAACTAAAATTAATTAATGTTGGTATTTATTGGACTGAAAGCGTTGTTTTCTTTCAATTGGATATTGTGCCATCACACAATTTTGAGGGTCACCGGTCCTGTCCTCGCTTATTTATGCCAATGAATAAGGTGCTGCACATTTCTGTTAATAGTTATCTTGGATGATCCCACAGGGAATGGCCTACAATATTTTAGTGATCAGTAACAAAAATGATTTGTGTGAAGAATTAAAAAAATGTTCAAGAAAAAGCACTCCATTAATGAAAATACGAAGGTACAAAAAAGGCAATATGGAGACTCAACACCCAGGTGTTAACATTAAGCTATAAGATTTTATGGTAGTGTAGAATTTACTGCACATCTAGGATCATTTTCTCCTGGGTAAGCTTTGGGATTAATGATCTCGTTATTAAAACGACAAAAATGCATGAAATGCAATCGAGGGGTTTAATATTTCAGCCGAGTTAGTGCAACTTGGCTGAGTGGTTTTGGTTTTCGGGGTAGAGACTCTGTTGTTTGCGTCTGACTTGGGTGAATTCTGGGCTGGCACCCCCCCACCCCACAAGAACATGACAAAATGGAACTAGAAATGAAAGGTCGGAACTTGACGGACTTCATAGGGGCACGGTCCAGGATTAGACTTAACGCGTAAGGGGACCAGATCTTAAGTGATCGACTCAGCCAAGTTGATATTGAACCACATTGGTTTTGATCCTGGCCAAGTGACACACACTGAAACTGAGATTCGATTCTTTGCTATAATGCATGACAGACACACACACACACACACACACGCACACCACTATATAAAAATAACAGTAATACTAATCTCATACTAGAATTTTTTTGATACCAAAAAAAAAAGTTCTAGTATGAGATTAGTATTACTGATATCTCATACTAGAATTTTAAAATGTAGAAGTTTTCTCAAGAAGTTATTTTGGCATTTCTGAATGATTTCGCTTCCGGTTCCATTACCAAAACAAGTGGTTCCACCACCGAAACCGATAAACATTTTATGTGTAAAATTAAAAAATTATTTTCATGCGAGTTCAAAAAAAAACTTGACATCTTTAGCACTAGCACTTGTGTCAGTTCCACTTCCTATTGTTTTCGACTTCAGTTAATTTCGGTTATTAGTGTACCAAGATCCGGATTGTATTTATACTTAAGTTACGGGTCCTATCAATTCCAGGTCTTCTGGGATTCAGTTTTGAAATAGTTAGTACCAGGATTAGGATAATCGGGATTGGCTCCTGTCCGGTATCGGTTAATCTGGTAGCCATTGACATCCCTACAATGAGTACTCTGAGACTTCATGTATGACAGGTATTTTAGGCAAGATTTTATTATTTTGTACTTGAAATAGAATGAACGTAGCAGAGATGGATGAGTGGAAAGATAATTAGAAATGAGCACATTGGAGGAAATCTAAGAGTAGCTGTATTAGGGCTAGATGAAGGCCGAAAATGACGTGGATTGAGGTAGGTAAGAAAATCTCAAGATACATACTTTAATAGAAGATACTACTCTGAATAAAATTGAATAAGATAAGGTATTGCGAATGATGATGGTGATATATAACGAAATAGTATTATAGACATTACATTTCCCTAGCCACCCCTTTCCTATAGGGTGTAAATATGATTTTATGTCATTTGTATTTTTTATGATTGAGTAGGGATGTACAAACCCCAAAGTTTTCTACCCAGGAAATAAACGCGTTGTTAGTTTGTAAGCATAGAAGCCTATTTTGTACTACGTACTCACCTTGATCGACATGATCTCTCTCAAAAATTCCGAGGAAAGGAAGAAGAAAAGGAGGAGAAGAAAGATAAAAAGGGAAGAAAATGAAAAAGAAGAGGAAAAAACCTTACCGGAGATCATCGGGCGTCATGGAGGCTCGCCAGAGTGGGAGGTTGGAGGGTTCATCTACTTCCTAGTTCCTCTTCGGTCTATGGTTTGAGAAAAACACTGGGCAGATTTTTAATGTGGCGTGGGATTCAAAGGGCTGCAATGTAATAAGTTGTACGTGGGATACAAAGGGTCGCGCTGTAACAAGTTGTAGCTCATGCTGGCATCAGCTAGCACGTTTTTTGTTACTCACTGCTGCCATATGAGCTCACTGCTCGCATGGATGCTTAGCCCACTCCTTGGTAGACATTCATACCAAAAATCAGCTGTTTGATGATTTTTTTGCCGTTGGTTTTAGTTTTCAAAAAGATGAATGAATCCAACAGTTAGAATCACACCTTAAAAAATACTAAAATATCATGGCGAGAGATTATCAATTAGGGTGATTTTTGGTTTGTATATCCACCAAGGGGTGGGCTAAACATCCATGCAGTCAGTGGGCCCAGAGGAAAATGGTGGGAACAAAAATTTGAGTGAAAGCTGTGACAGCCCACAATATGAGCCAAGTGCACATTTTTAGAGGACTGACCATATGGATGTGTGGCCAATCTCTAGGTGGGTATACAAACCACGTTTTCTGGTAAATTTTTGAAAAAATGAAAGTTCTTATATATTGTGTGTATGTTGGTTGCCGTGTCGGACACCTCGTATCCGTGTCGGTGTCCTTGTTACATAGGCTGCAGTATTCGGAATGTGATTATATATGATTAAGTGTCTATGCAAGTCAACTTGCTACGGCATTGCAGAGGATTTATTTTGGAATGATTAATTAAAATATGTTCTGATTCCCATGTGTAATTTTCGATTGCCTAGGATTTTATGCACTCCAGCATGTTACTTGTAAAAAAACTGACTGTGGTTGGGTGGTTCTGTATGCTTCAAAAATGACTTTTGGAACGTGTCCTTTATCTTACTCTGTCCAATGCACTCCATTTGTTGTTGTCCCTCATTGTCTGGTGACACCTCATGGGTAGTTAAATGACTTTCTTTTCCTGTTTTTGTAGTTGCTTCATCTCACGTGATATTTGAAGATCAAGTTACTTAATGCTAGATGTTTTTTTACCTAGTAGGCAGGAGGCTAGAACTAAATTACAACTATCTAATATCAGGTATATGCAAGATTATTTGCCCCTTGACTGCTTCAGTTCCTGCTGGTGTTGTATTGATGAAAGAGAAAGCTGGTTTTAAGTTCACAACTAGAGTGCAACCTCTACGGCTTGCTGAGTGGGACACAGATGACAAAGTCACATTTTTCATGAGCGGAAGGTATTCACTATATAAAATAGAAAGACACAGTTTTGCGTAATTATGTTCTACAGTCTGAGTATCAGTATGGTTTTCAGAAATTATACATTCCGTGATTTCGAGAAAATGGCGAACAAGGTGTTTGCTCGTAGATATTGTAGTGCTGGATGTCTTCCTGCTACGTATTTGGAAAAGGAATTTTGGCATGAAATAGCTTGTGGCAAGACAGAAACTGTTGAGTATGCATGCGATATTGATGGTAGTGCCTTTTCATCTTCTCCTAATGATCAGCTTGGGAGAAGCAAATGGAACTTGAAGGTGTTGATTCTTTTACCATTTATCTTTTTTGTGCTTTCATCTGGTAGAAATGTTTAATCTTAATTCAGCAGTGTTATATTGATCCCATTTTGAAGTCGAATTAAACAACAAAGAAGAAAAAGAGAGAGCACAGAAGTTGCTTAGAGATTCAATTTTATTTTTGTGGTGATGTACCCCATTCTTCCTTCATATGGTTCTTTAGATTGTGCCGTGGACACTTGTTTGTCTTCATCGTGGTGCTGCTCCTCGCGAAGTTGTCATTTTCTTCCCATGTCTCTTTAAATTTTTCATCACCCTTCGATAACTCTTCTTGCAAAGTTGTCAATTCTTACTCCTTTCTGTTTTGCATTTGTATTCTACATTTTACACAATTTGTTTTGGTAAATAAAGTTTTTGCACAGTTTGTTTGACCAAAGAAACATCTGAACTATGTAAATAGCATTTCTAATGGGCACTTCTCATAGATATGGTGCCACAAATTGCTTTGGAATTTCTGCTCAACCTTCGGTTAAAGTGATAGCATTTTCCAAGGTTTTTAGTAACCGTGGCTTGTAATGAAACACCCCTTTATACAGATGCATATTAAAGGTTGATATAGATGAACATCGATATATATATTTATGGGTTATTTAATTTGAGTCAAATCAGACAAACATAAGCTATTATTTAAATAAGTTCAAGATCATATAGAAACCTAATACATTGTCAAAAATAAAATTTTGTTCAAGTAAGTCTAAATTCTAAGAGGGAGTTCCAAACATGTCATTGGATTCCATGATAAATCCAATAGTAACTTCATATTTGACATCAACGGAAGCCTATTTGCTTTCGCTTTGACATCATATTATATGATAGGTCTTTTTTTTTTTTTTTAAATGTCTTGTAAAAAGTGAAATATTATATTATGAAAATCTTGGGCCAAGACCCAACTATATTGTAAAGCACCTTTGTGTTTACCACATAGTTGGAGTAAACATAATTTAGTATTATATTCTAGGATAGATCTAAGTTTTTTTTAGAAGAAATATCAAATAAAATATGGCCATAGTATGATCAAGATCGAAAATCAACTCAATGATGTGGTAGTGGGCTTTGCAATTGGTGAAGTGTTCGAAATTATTGGGTGAAATTTATACCATGGTTGTTTCGTAGTTCAAAATAGATTATAACAATTTTAAGAGCAAGTTCTTTGTGTTTGACTATAAATATCTTTGGAATGTAACCTCCCACTAATTAATTTGTATGTGGCTGTTACTTTTATTTCAGATTCTTTCTCGGCTGCCCAAATCTATATTGCGTCTTCTGGGAACTGCAATTCCGGTACTGAGTTGTTTGTTTTAAGCTTTTGAAGTTGGATGGTGGTTGAATTATTATCAACTGTACAAGCTTTTAGTCTCTGACTTTTGTTGGGTTTATTTCAGGGAGTAACAGATCCCATGCTTTACATTGGAATGCTATTTAGTATGTTTGCATGGCATGTGGAAGATCATTACTTGTATAGGTACTGTCTTCTTGGTGTTTTAGTGTCTTTACCTAATTTCATGTTCTTTGCATTGAGAGTACATATTTTGAATCTGCCTTTACTGTTAATCTGGCAGCATAAATTATCATCACTGTGGGGCTTCGAAAACTTGGTATGGGGTTCCAGGTCATGCAGCTCTTGAGTTTGAAAAGGTAGTTCGGGAGCATGTGTATACTCGTGATATTTTATCAACTGAGGGAGAGGATGGTGCATTTGATGTATTATTGGGAAAGACAACCCTGTTTCCACCAAATATTTTGGTAGACCATGATGTCCCTGTCTATAAGGCTGTACAAAAGCCTGGGGAGTTTGTAGTCACCTTTCCTCGAGCATATCATGCAGGATTCAGTCATGGTAAGATGTTTTTGTAATTACTTGGTTTTTAACTTATGTTCCTTAAGTTTCAGTTAGTTGTTCCATGTAGTTTCATTGTATTATTTCAAGATCAGAGGAGCTTATACAAATTCTAATAACTGTTACTATTATGGTTATACACATTTAGGTTTTAATTGTGGCGAGGCCGTAAACTTTGCAATTGGTGATTGGTTTCCAATGGGTGCTGTTGCTAGCCGACGTTATTCACTTCTAAAAAGGGTGCCCCTTCTTCCTCATGAGGAACTTCTCTGTAAAGAAGCAATGCTTCTTTCTAAGGAGAGTTCATCAGGACCTGAACTTAAAGATCTGGCAGACTTGGTTTCTCACCATTGCGTTAAGGTTTCTTTTGTGCACCTAATGCGAATCCAGCATCGTGCTCGCTGGTCATTAGTGAAATCTGGGGCATGTACACGTGTTTCTTCAAATTCCCAGGGAACCATTCTCTGCAGCCTTTGCAAACGTGACTGTTATGTGGCATACATTAAATGCAACTGTTATTTGCATCCTATCTGCCTTCTACATGGTATGGTCATCTTGTGTGTTGCTTTAGTGTAACCTCATCAAATATTATTCTTGTTGCCGGATCTGTTAAGTTCTTTTGATTGATTCTATTGCCCTGGTTTTGCAATCCAGAAGCTGAATCATTGGGCTGTCCATGTGGATGCAATCGCGTTCTCTCCCTTAGGGAGGGCCTTTTGGAAATGGAGGCTGTAGCACAGAAGTTTGAGCAGGAGGATGGAATATTAGAGGAGGTTCAACAGCAAATAAAATGTGGAGATGATTTGTTTCTGCAGTCGAAGTTGTTCCCACACCCTGAAGAGGATGGATATGTTCCTTATTCTGAGATAAAATTTGAACTGAACCCTGAAACTATGGAAACTATTCAGGGTCAATTGCAAGATCCAGAAAGTGTTCCTCGCGGGCTTCCTATGTTGAGCAATGAGAAAGAATTCATCAAATCTGATGTTGCAGAAGCTTCTGTTTCTTGTGCAGCATCAACTCTATGCTCTTTTCTAGGGCCAAATGAAAGCTGTTTTCTTCCCAATGATGTAAGCTTTAGTTTTCTGCAGTTTGAATGTGGCTAGACTTTTTTTTTCCTATGTTACTACCTGGCCCTTGATTCACTTGGGGCAAACTACTTTTTTATTTTATTTCCGGGTCTTATTAATTATTTCCATTTTTAAATTCCACCATGCAGGGCTCTATAAATTTGAATTTGGTTCCTGCTAAGGATTCCGAAAAGCTTCCTGGCAGTGCATATGAATCTTCACGATCCTCTCCATCATATGATAAATGCTTGACTGTTGATCGAGGCAATTTTCATGGGTCACAGATTATGCCTAATGGGGATCAATATAGTGATGATTCTGATTCAGAAATATTCAGGGTTAAACGTAGATCGTCTGTGAAAGCAGAGAAAAGAACTCTGGATAACGTGATGAAGTCAAAGTTTTCTGAACAGCAGGTATAATTTAATGAGTTTTACATTCTCTATTGATGGATGTTTTGGTTCTGCTAGCTAGTCAGTCAACTCGTCCATTATCCTAATAATAATTAGTATGCCTGTTACATATATGCTGTGTAGTTATGTACTCCTTTGTTTGAACTTCAATCCTCCAAAGCTTTACTGTTATAGTGTCAGGTATAATTTAATGAGTTTGACCTTTTCTTTCTGACGAATTTTTGGGGTCGTACTATTAATTCAGTTAAATCCTCCATTATATTAAAGATGATACTATGCCTGTTAATTCTATGCTCTGTATTTTTAGGCATTCCCGTCTTTAATCCTTCATGCTCCACTTTTTACCTGTTATAGTCTCATTTTAGTGTTATCGGCCCATGCTAAGCACGGGTGAAATAATAAAAAATAATTTTTTATTGTAGAGATGCAAAATTATTTCAATACTTTTTAAATCTTTTGATCCGACTTACATTCATAGACTGTGATACCCGGATACCTGTACTAGTGCCTTGTACCAATGTCGTGTAGTGTCGACACGGATACGGACACCAGACACGTATCCTTCATAAAAAGTTGAAAAAATTGGAAAAAATAAAAATTTTGAACTACAAAATAGGATACTCGTATCCGTGAGTTCTATCCTCGCTTCCCATGTCCGTGTCAGTATCCCTATCCGTATCCAGGCATCATTGGTTCATAGATGTATTTTGACTGTTATATAGTAATGTTGCATATAAAAAAAATCAGAATGTTTGATCATTTTTAGCTGGTGGTTTTAGTACTCAAAAAAATTGTTGAATCAAACGGCTAGAATCACGCCTTCAAAAAGTACTAAATCTAATGTCTAAAGATTACCAATCTTGGTGATTTTTGGTTTGTATATCCACCAAGGGGTGGGCTAAACATCCATCGGTCAGGGGAGCCAAATGGCAGTGGTGAGTAACAAAAATAGTGGAACCCTTATTGTTTAAAGATATGGAGGATTTTTTTTTTGCAAAGTATTTTTGGTGAGTTTTTAATGACTTGTTCCAAAGCAAAAAAGCAAATAAAAAACCAAAGTCCAATCTTTTCCTTTCTTTCCATAGCAAGCCCTAATCCAAATTGGAAAAAAAATCAAATCTTTTTCCACCATAGTTCCTATCTCTTCTTCTTCCTTACTTTGTAGACTCAACAATAATCCAGGTTTTAGTGTTATCGATAGTTTGGCGAGGTTCCTCACAAGAAAACCATCAGAAGTGACAGAATCACAATCTAATAAGATTTGAGTTCTCTATAAGAATTTCTTTCAAATGGGAAAATCTAAAATTGAAAGGTTAGATTTAATATTTTTCCAAAAAAAGAGTTTAAGATAACCAATGAAGACATTTTAGGTCATTTTTAGCATATAAGAATAGTGGGGAGGGTATTTTGGAAAAGAAAAAGAAATAAGTGAAAAAAAATGACAAAAATGGGTCCAAGAATTTAGCCTTTACTGTGTAAAATGAGGCTTAAGCCTCAGTTGCACCACGAGGCTATAGCCTCATTGAATTGAGGCTTAAGCCCTAGTTGCCTTTACTGTGTAAAATGAGGCTTAAGCCTCAGTTGCACCATGAGGCTATAGCCTCATTGAATTGAGGCTTAAGCCCCAGTTGCACCTCGAGGCTATAGCCTCATTGAACCGAGGCTTAAGCCTCAGTTATGTACCTGGGTCCTAAAGGCTTAAGCCTCAAGATTTGTTTTGGGCGCTTCGCCTTGAGGCGCGCCTCAAATGCCTTTTTAAACTATGGTCTCATTTCCTCTATTCATCTCGATTGAGACGTTTTGTTCCATTAGTTTATCGAGACCACAAGATGGAATGATGTTTTAAACCTTGGCAAGTGCTTGCAATTGTAATTAAGATTGATTGATAGGTAATAAACCTATCAATCCCATTATTTAGGTTCATTTATCCAGAGAGAGAGATTGATGTGACGTTTCCGGTAAAGTTATATCGATTAGTCTGGCATTCTTTTATTTGGATGGCATCTTTAAGAATAATTTGCTGCCTCTTTCCTATAAAATGCTGGTGATTCTTTCATTAGTTTAAATATTAGTTCTGATCACTTTTTACTGATGTTGATTAATTTTGTTATCCCTATATGCATTGAGGCTTCTGCATGGTATTGATTTTATATAAAGCACCATCGATCTCATTCAATTCCAATTTGTCTTTGTAAATAAACCCCCTTAATTGTATCAATGACCAATCTTTACATCTTTCATTTTATTTTTGATTCTTAATGTGTTTGGAGTTTGAATTCTTGGAATGTATTTTTTGTGGCTGCTGTGAAGTCATGAACTAAATCTCATGCTTACCTGACCCAAAAAAGGATTTGAGGTTTTGAGAACTGTGTGTAATGGACACTGATATTTGTTTCAGAAAGTCCATATTCATTAGTAATCCTTTACCACCCTATCCACTCTGATATTTGCTACAAAAAGTCGGTAGCCAGTAGTTATCCTTTGCCTCAGATCATATTTAGGTGGACCTAGTTGAAATGTATGATTTGTGTCCTCACATACCTGCGTGATTAATGTGTGAGCCACACAAGGCGACAGTGCAATTGATCCTGGATACTCATAGAGTGTGATTTTGGATCTTCAAATCCACACTTCACCTACGATATTTGCTACTCTCTCTTTCTCAACAGCTGAGAAGAAAAAACCTTGGTTCTTATAGTTTCCTACTTTCTATGTGGGAAAAACAGGGGTTTTGTGTTGTAAAATAGTGGTTGTAAGGGATGTTGGTGATTATTGCAATATGGGGCAATTATTGTAACCTAAATGCTGACAAGTAATAATATAAATCATGGATTATTTGGTCGTGGCTGGTTGGAGGTTTGTGTGATTTGTGGGTAACAATCATGATACTAGCTGTGGGCCATAGCAACAGTGAGTGGAAAAGCAAACAAGTGTTGGAAATGGGTGGGCTAGATGGTGAAGAGAAGAGAAAATATTAAAATTTATAAATTAACAAAAACTTTGAAATATATAAAATATCATATTTGGGCCCGTTAATTGGATGATGTTAGTGATATCATTAGTAAATTTTTTTTGGACCATTTGCTGTTATTTTGACCATTTTAAAAGTTGGTAATTCGATCAGACATCAGTCATATTTTATAAGATTAGTTTTGGACCGTGTACAATCAAATATGTCTCCCTTTATTTCAGCGTATATTCGTTATGTACAGCTCATATGTGGGTTTGCTATTATAATGTAATGGGTACCACTACATTTCTTCCTTTCTCAAATATTGATTCTTACCCCCATCTCTATTCGCGTTAAAGCTGCTCTTCTATTCCTTGTTTGGTCTCCACTAAGTATGTGTGCCTAACAGACGTGTCTTTCTGTCCACAGGGGCTGAAACGGTTGAAGAAACTCCATCCTGAAGGAAGACGCGGGCAATTGTCACCATCAGACTGCTACATAACCAACAAGCAGGACCGACATTTTGGCCCCGGTGTTCATTCTAAAGAAGCACCATTTTCCGCTCCAAAAGACAGGATTGCAGGAGGAACCACAATTCCAATAGCTAACAAGATCAGGCCGGGTGTGACTGACTCGAAGATGTGTGACAAGGAGGATGCCCTGAGAGCAAAACCAAGAGAATACGGCAGAAAGGATAACTTCCAGGTCGATGTAGGAAAGACAATGTGGGGGGAACCACCACCTATTGAGATGGGGCCGAAGCGCCTAAAAGTCAGAGGCCCATCATTTCCTATTGCCAGTGAGCAGGCTGTATCAAGCAGTAGTAGATGGCAGGAAACTGACGAGAAATCTAGGGAGACCTACCTCAAGAGTTTCTTCTAGCGCGCCTTGACTTTACTAACTTCATTTCTCTAATGGGGTTCTAACTACAGGGGAAAAGCAAAAAATTAACTCTGGGAGCGGCGACAACAACAATTAACAGGGTGAGTTTAGAACAGAGAAAATCAGATTCTTTGTGCAGGCCTCCAATTGAGGCACTGGCACGGTCGGATTCTTGAGTTCCTGGGCCAGGGTTTTTTCTTCTTTGGCAGGGAACTTTCCTGCAAGCTATAAGCAGAGGTGTTGGTTAGTCTATAAAAAAAAAATGTAAATTGGTTGATCAGTCAATTCTTGTGAGCAAAGTGGGTATTCCCACCTTCTCAAATCTCTGTCTGCTGCTTCCCTTTCCTAAGTTCTTTATTCTTTTGTAACAATTTGTCCTTGTACCTTGGACTCTACATTAATAAAAATCAGAGAAAATTCCTTTTTCTTTTTCTCTACTCTCTCTGTCCCTTTTCTGGCTTTACTGGTTCTGAATATCCTTCATGTCCTTTTCCCATTTCTAAATTATTGCCATTCCATCTCTTTATGATGTTTATTCTGTTGTCATTTTCATAGCTGAAATCGACGAGGAGTCGGGGATTACTTTGTGTTTTCTGTCCTGATCACTGATTGACGATGGGAATTACCTTGGATGCTTTAATACTCAAAAACATTCCCCTCAAAAGAGTGATTTGATGATGGGAAAACTTTTGTATGGCAAAATGTTCAATATCATGCGGCGAGACGGCTAGGCCGCCTACAGCCTACAGTTACGGCTGAAGTCAGCCGGAGAGGCTAGGTACATGATGGCCCACTTAGAGATACTTATTTGAAATTTCCAGGTAAAACACAGGCCCATTTACAGATTCCTTTCTGTGACACCCGTTTTGAAATATGGAGGTAAACAGTTCACAGCGGTAGCACCGACTCACCTACAGTTGCCTTTGAAGTGACCACACAGATGCAACAACCACTGTGAAATGTCCGGGTGACTAGTCGTCCATCGAGGAAGGTAACGGTGTAGTGAGTCTATTGACCCACGAAATAGTACCGACACAGATGCGACAGTGTGACACTTGGAAATAACCAGGTGGAAGGAAGGCAAACGATGTAGTGACCCACAAAGTACTGACATGCGACAATGCTGACACCTACTTTGAAATAACCAGGTGATCGTCCGTTGTCGAGGAAGGCGAATGACGTGAAGAAGCGACATACAAAATTAGACCCATAATGAAGATGGAAATTCAATTTCGCTTCAGCCTCTTTTTATGATGCCTCGGATGGTCCTCGTGCCCAGGAGATTATATTGGAACTTATTGACAGGGGTGTTAATGGGTCCTTGGTGGGATTTTGGCATTACCTCCCATGGGCCCTAGCTTTGGATGCGTATGAAGGTCCAGTAGGTGAGGCCTTGCTTGGGCTTCATCTTAAACTAATAAGCTGGGCCTGGTCCAAATGTAATCAGGCCGTGTTTGGACCCAAAATAGATGTACAGTCACTATGAAAAGAAGTCAAAGAAGTGCTAGCCTATAATACTTATGTTCTTTCTTTTCTATTTATGTTTCCTACTTTATAGATTAAACAAATGGTGCACATTCTTATAAACCCGCACCTTGTTGGAAACATCTTTGACCAAACATCAATTTGATCATATGATATTAACCATCCGATGAATACACTCTTTTTCTTTAGACTCCTGCCTTGTATTTTTGCCTATTAAAAGAAGAATTAATACAATTCGTTGACTGATTAGGATCACCTCATGGGGCCCAATATTGGTCCAAATAATCTTCTAAATGGGGTCCACAATTTGGACATTTTAGATTGATAAGAAAAACATTTCTTACAACTGCTCCCTACTTTGATCATCCTTGTGCTCAACTGGGCCCTTCTAACACTTTATGTTCTTTGATGCAGCCTTCTGTATCAAAATTTTGATGCTGAAGTCCCTCAAATTGCAACGTAATAAACTCGTTCAGGCCCACTTACCACTTGAATGTCTAGCCCACACTACGATAGACCTACACACCAAAAATCAGCGTGATTGGTGATTTCTAGCCGCAGGATTTGAGCACTTTTTCTTCATAGGCTTTATGAAAAACCCAATGAGTTCGTTCCAAGCCCATGATGAAAAGTGCTCAAATCCAATGGCTAGAAATCACTAATCATACTGATTTTTGGTGTGTAGGTCCACCAAGATGTGAGCCAAACATTCATGAAGGCAGTGGGCCCGAAAGAGTCTACTACGTGGCAAATTGAAGAAGTGACTTCTGCATCAAAACTTTGATACAGACGTCGCTATCATAGATTTTTCCCACTTTAAGCATAGCTTTTCTCTCCCCCCCCCCCAACCAAAAAATAAAATAAATTTGCGCCCTCTAAAAGATGACAAGGGGTGCCCCATATGAAAATAGGGGTGCCCGAAGTAATCCCCTAAATTATTAACTATATAATAAAATATCCATGGAAAAATAGCTAGCCTGCATGTTCTAATAAAATACAACCTCACCTACCCTATTTCTAAAAGTTTGTAAAAATTATAAGAAATTAGAAAAATTATAAATTATGCACACGATGGAACCACTGGTTTCTACTATTTTTCATTAAATAATTAATTTTTTTTATTTATTATAGCATAATAAATTGAGCCGTGCTATGTTGGACCTAAGGACCAACCTAAGGGTGATAGACCTTAAGTTAACACATTCCTCAATCCAAGGGCTGGAACAATTTCAATTTCATATTTGAAATGCTCAAATCTCGAGAACTTCTTCTATAGGTCTACATTATTAAATGGTCCTTGAGATTCGCATCACACGAATCTTGATTCCTCCCAAAAAGTCTTGATCATCTTTAGGATGTTCTCTATCACACAAATCTCGAGAACGTCCTCGTGAGGCTTCTAGTACCATTTTCCTTAAACCCTAATCCAAATTATTAACAAAGATTAGATTATTTGAACAAAGTTTAATTTTAACAAATTGATGGTCTAACATAAATCTCTTTCAACTTTATATAAAGGAAAATAAAAACCTTATATTTATTATATTAATTAATTAAAAAATCAAAAATTGGTGTAGACTCTCTTCCTCGTCCTGATCGATTCCAAATCTTCAGGCTTCCTCCTTCTATATCTTTCTCTCTCTCCACTGCTGTCGCCCGCCCCTACCCCTCGAGACGTTCTCATGGGGTTGCTAGTACCATTTTCTTTTGAGGAAACCCTAATACAAATTATTAATAAAGATTATTTCAACAAAAAATTAATTTTAATAGAAGAAATGATGGTTTAATTAACATAAATCCCTTCTATACCATATAAAAGAAAAATAAAAACCCTAAATTTTAATTAATTAGAAAAATCAAAAATAGGTGTGGACTTTCTTCTTCCTCCTCGATTCTGACTCCTCGAGCTTCCTCCTTCTATATCTTTCTCAATCTCCAGTCCTCCTCAAGACGTCCTCTCAATGATGCACGAGTACTATTTTCCTTTGAGTAAACTTTAATCCAAATAATTAGCAATGATTATTTCAACAAATCTTAAATTAACAGAAGAAATGATGGATTACTTTATAAAATAAAAATAAAACCCTAATATTTATTAAATTAAATAATTAAAAAATTAGAAAAAAAAAAAGTTCTTTTTAAAAAAAGGAAAAGGAAACAATCTTTTTCAAAAGTCAAATGTCAAGTAAGAAGGGCATTTGTGTCAAATTTTAACCTGAAGAGGTTAAAAGGCTAAAATGAAAAAAAAATTATTTCTCACGAGAAAACGTAGAAAACAAAAATCTCATGCAGAAGTAAAACAGTAATAAAATATCGCGAAATATCGGCAATATCTTAACTCTCACGCTATTAATGATACTGACAAAACCTTCCACAGTCTTGTCACATTCCACCGTACACCCTTAATTTATAATAATAATTTTAATAAAGTTCACGTTTCCCGAGAAAAAAGGAAATTCAAAAAGTTTTTTACTTTCAGGCCTGTTTCTTTTATTACCAGTCCATTAAGGAAATTTAAACATTGACCTAATTTTTGGTTTTAAAAGGGTCATTATTTTCCGTTGTAATTAACGATAATGCCCCAACCCCGTCATGCTATTTTGAAAATAGTGATAATTACTTAAAAAAATATTAATATTATAAAGGTTATTTTTAGAAGGCTTAGGTTCTGAGGATCCCCTTTTTCTGACTCATCTTGGGAGTCAGGCTCTCGACTGTGGATTTTGAGAATTCAACGGTTGTTGATTAGCGTTGAACTAGCATTCACTTATGAAAAAGCGGATTATCAACGACCGTGCACCCAACTCTCGAGAGGGTGTCAAGAAAAAGGGGGATCTTGAACCAAAAATTAAAGAACAATATTATGAATTTTTTTTTTTTTTCAATTTAGATGTGATCAGTTATAACAAACCATTTAAAACCTTGCCTCCTATAATGCAATGGGTCGGGTTCAAGTGCCCCATTTTTCTAACATCCTTTGAGAGTTTTTAGTTGTGGATTTCGAAAATCCACTGGTAATTGATAACGTTGAGTTGGCATCGAATTTTGGTTTTTTTGCAGCAATGTCAACCACCATTGGATTCATGGAATCTACAGCCAAAAATACAACTCTTGAGAGGGGTAAGAAAAAAGGGGGACTCTTGAGCCTGAGCCTAATGCAATTAAAATTTTAAAGTGATTATAATCCTTGAGATTTTATCGTAATTTTATTTGGCGCATGTGGAAGGTGTACACCCGTGACTCGTGGGGATTAGTCGGATGTTGTAAGAGGGCCGGATACCCTTGGCATAAAAAAAAATCCAAAAAAAAAAAACCTTAAAAGAATGGCAGGACTGGAGATAAAGAAAAAGAACCTGGTCATATCTCCCTTGAAAAATCAGGGAAGAAGCTAAGAGCCCGCCTTGAATGCCGGGCAGATAACGACAGGTCTGCCCAAGGGGCAGTCTGGTCGCCATCAAACCCTTCTCTCATCCCCAGATAGCTCCAGAGCCCTCTCTCATAACCTGCCCCCTCCCCCTAACCTGCCCGTCTGATGTGAAAGGACAAAGTTTTTGGCTGGACCGCCCAGTCAGCGAGGCGTCAATCATAAAGCAATGGAGTGCAAAATCATTGCTCGATTCCCGCGCTTTTTTTACTCCCTTCTTTATTGGCTGCATCACTGACTTTTGACTGTGTACTACACACACCTCAACACGTCATCTCCTCTTGACACGTGTAAAGCATTGAAGGACGGTGCTATGTTTACCACCTTATGCTCTTTGTTCTCTCAAATATTCCCTCCCTCTCCCTCTCCCTCCGTGTCTCAAAGAATAATACCGTTGGTTCCCGCGTGATTCTCGCCTTCTTATCCGTTTCCTCACAGTTTTTGGAAGAGTTTGTCAAAAACCTTTTTTTTTTTTTTTTTTTTGAGTTTTTTCTTCATGGGGAACGTATTAAGTACACATCTTCGTCCTTGAGCACAAATATCTCATCCATATGGAACCTGCTCAGGACCACCCAACACTATATGTGGGACCCACTCTACGCGATCAGATAAAAATTGTATGGTTACAATCATAGTTCAATGTCTCGGCCAATCTCATTTTGGATCTGGTGTAGTTCGAAGTCTCGGCCAATCTCATTTTGGATCTGGTGTAGTTCGAAGTCTTGGCCGATCTCATTTTGGATCTGGGGATCCTACAGATCATTGTTTCTTAAAGAAGTGTTACGTCGTCTCGAGCGAGATGCCCCAAGATTATGATGGATCAAACTGATTTGGTTATAATCATCATACCATCATATTCATTTTTGGCAGTTATGTAGGACCCATTACATGTGGGTCCCTAGGATTTGCAACAAGATTGATGTGAATGTTATCTCATCTTTAATCTTAAAATTTTTGATACTATGCCAATTGTGGGGCCCACAACATTCTTGATATGTACTTAAGCTGGTTATGGACTAGTGGTTAGGTGTCGAAAAATGAAGGCCCCATATATAGGGACCACAATTGGTCCAGTACAGAACTTGTCGGCAAAATTGGCTCCATTTTCTACCATATATGGATAGGTTCGATACACATTTTGGCCTATTTTTGTGCTAACTTCTGGCTTTTTAGAATTTGAAGACACACAAATGGTGCATATTGTTATCCACTTAAATTTTTCAATCAGTGGACCCCATGTAAAGATGCTTCTTTGACTATTTTATCAGCTTGATCGAATGATATTAACCTTTCGATAAACATACCTTTTTTTTTTTTTTTTTTCTCTCAGACATATTACAAGCGTAGTAGTACCGGGACTAATTATTGTACCGTTGGAATTAGGTAAATGTTTATTGTTTATACACTGTCCATTATTGATATTTATCGAAGGAATTAAGATTATGTACGACGCCGACTGCACGGGTTTGCCACGTATCCTTTAAACAATTTTTTTTTTCGATATTTTTTATTTTAAGGTTTATGTACATGGCAAATGAGCATGCTTGGTGTTGGGTAACTTGTCCAAAGCTAGGTAGGTACATAGTCTTATCAATCCAAAGCGACCAACTTCGATCTGGAGCCCATCTACAAAAGATTTGATAGATCAAAAGTTAGCTTGATCGGATGATCTTAACCACCCAATTTTTTTTTTTCAATGGTGGCAATTTAAAGCAAAAAATGGTCCGGATTCCTGACCATGTGGCGTCTTTTGGGAGTGTTAGCTGCAAAATTTTTCTCAAAACCTAGGTCGTGCTTGGGTGCAAGGTTTGTCTGTCTCTTAGGCCAGGGTCAACCTTAAACTGGTTTAAGGAAATCCGTCTTTTAAGGAAGTCAAAGTTGAACAGGACAAGTTGAACCAAAATTTAAGGGAAGAAAATTACAAAATGTGAAAAAGAGAGGGTGATTGGGACCCAACGGCTGACGTGTAGCCAATCCAAAAAGATAGGTGGGCCCATCCAATGCATGTGCGTTGCGTTAACAGAGGAGAAAAGAGAAACTGAGAAAGTATGATAATGCAACGCAGATGAACTGAATACATAATCACCGAAAAGGCGATTTATCATTGGGACCACAACAACAGGAGGTGTGGTCCTATAATCTGTACAATCGTGATCCTAAATCGAAGGGCTGTAGTGATTTCAATTTGAAAATTTTGGAATGACACGCATCTCGAGGTCATAAGGACCACACTAGCACATTTCGTGCAAGCCTCTCGAGCTACTCGCCAGTGCAGCTTTTGCACGATTCGGTGAAAACAAGGCGTCAAAAGAGTGTCACTTCGTGAGTCTTTATCGAACAGGCTTTCATTGACACCATCTGACGGCTGCCAGGGCGTCAAGATCAAAACGATAGGACGGTCAACACGTGCTCCACAATAAATGATAGAGTAATCATGATTAAATAATTTGACTCCGCTCTGTCTCACTGTGCTGCTGCACACTGTACGGCCTCTCTTCCCCATGGGGTTAGTAGCTCAAGGTTTAGGCTATAGTCTCTGTCTGCGTACACTGGGATCCTGCAACGTACTTATCCATTAATTATTTATTTTAAAATTTTATAAATTTAATGCTCCTCATCCATCACCTAAGAAGGGTCAACCAAACTCATCTAAAGGTTTGGATTTAGATGTATGGGACCCTCTTTTTGATGGGTTATGATAGGGAGATTTGATGATTATGACCAAGAAATTTGACTTAACGGAAGATATGGCTTTAGATATAGTTCTAGTCGACCCCGCAACGACTACGACGATGATCTGAGTGATCTATGGGATAAAAATGTTTTGATCTTTAATTGTAATATTTTCGTGTATTTGCCTTCTTTTCAATTGTTAACAAGGTTCATAGGAACTATTGTTTTGTAGCCATAGGGCATCTTAGATCCAAGATCGAAATCATTCTTCTCTATTTTGGTGGATCATCTTCATCATCATCATAAGTATGGTTCAAAGTCTTGGCCAATCCCAATCTAGATCAGAAAATCCAGATCTAGATTAGAACCCACCGATCCGATCCCAACCAAGCTTTGTCTCGCCCGATATCACTGTTTTACAAAGGATTTTCACATTGTCTCAGACGAGATATGCCAATCTTGGTCCGATCCTGAGACTTTCATTCTTGATCATAAGCCTTTAAGCGAAATAATAGATCAGGATTCATGATATGATTTGACAAAGTGTTACACCGACTGTAAGCCTAACGCAACCCGAAGCCCTTCATTTGGGTTTGGGACTGACGATGCATTGTAAAATCACTACACCCATTGAATTCATATAATTTTAAACTAGTGAACTGGTCAATCAATCTTAATGAATTTTGACCTAGAATTTTATTGGATCAACTATATATGTACGTCTAGCTAGTGCTAGCTAATTGAATTCTACCTCACGGCCAGTCTAAAGCCATATCTTCCGTTAAAACATACCCTCTTCAAATTCTTTTCTCAGTTCCTCAATTCCCTTTTTCATTTTTCCTCTTGTCCTTTTAGAACCTTCAACTTGCGCAAGAGCTAGCGCGCGCATCTCTATCAGAATGCTTCTCTTATTAAACTTTTTCATTGTTCATATATAGCTAAAGAATATTTTTTTAAGAGTTTTTTTTAGTGTAGGTATGTGCGTCGAATCAAAGGCCGCCATCTGTACATGACAAAGTGGGCCCACACATCACTCTTTATAATATTCTCCTGTCAAATAATGTTCCCCTCCCCATCCCACTATGTACAGGTCGAAATGCTTCATGAGACACACATACCTACCCTGAAAAGTCCTTTACATAAAAAAATTTACAAAAATATAGTTATAAGTAGGTATATATATCCAACCACATTTTGAGTAGTGGAAGTAAAACATTTACTGATCATGTCCTCCTCACTCTGGTTTTGTGGTGCACCTTAGCCATTAGATTTGTGGTTCTAGCAAGTCAGAGGGAAAAAAATTTTGTGAGAAATTTAGATAAAAGATCAACACGTAGCCCTCACTTGCTTGAGTCGATCATAAGCCGACAACTTGACTCGGCTGAGTCAAAATCAAATTACTCTCCTCTCTCCTCTCTCTCTCTCTCTCTCTAGAATTTCTGGTTTTACTACATGAAAGCTTAAAAGTGGACAGGTAGTAATCATGACAGCAATTATTGCTAAAAGGTTACCATGCAGATCGATTGTTCGTGACACGTGGAAGAAGGAATCGTCATAAAATAGAGGTCCGTTTGGATTGGCCTTCTTTGCTCCTTATCTCTTTTTCTGACACAAAATGGTGATCCAAACCCTCCCTACATTTTTATTCTCCTGATTAATTTCTAGTTTTATCAAACCCAAAACTTCCATTTAATTACCATTTTTATTTAGAAAATGATGGTTTCTTCCTGATCAGTACGTCCTCCTTAAGGTCCCACATGTTTGGTACGTCCTCCTTATGTGGTCATACTCCTTAGGAGGACGCTAACACAGATCAAGTTGAAAAATCTAAAAAAAAAATGGCTAATTAATTATATATTTATATATCTTGATCCCTCTTGTTTAAATTGAATCTACTGTATTAACAGGTTAGAAATGTGAGTTTTGAATAAGAGCTGTTATACGGTGCACTTGAGGCGAACCATGAGCCCGAAAGTCACGGGATCCCGACCCCCGCATATCTAGAATCGTGAGGACTAGCACCACAAATGTGCGGTGTAGAACGGTCGAGGGCGGAGTGCGCGTCAGGTGCTACTTAATTAGATCCAATATCAAATCCTTAAGAGGACATCCTCCCGCTGGGCCCATACCGTTGGATGATCGTAGGAATTCTCATCGCGCGAATTGCGAGCGTTAGAAAGGACGTCCTCCTCCGCGAAATGGTAGCAACATTTTCCTAAATATATGCTGAAAGTCTGTCACAGTCTATTAATGTTCCTGTTTAGGGCACAAACACTGTAAACCACTAGATCCATCAGATAAGGTGAGTAATGTAATTTCTAGGGTTAACTAACTTGATCGAGGTTAGGATTCGCAGAATCTGAGTGAAATGATTCGTCGAAAATCGAATTAGGGTTAGTTTTTCCTGTTTGTGTGTTGTCATTGTAAAGGAAATATATATAATGGAAAAGAAAAAAGTTGATTTCTATTGTACACTGCATTGTTTTGGAGCTTTTTGAAATGGAATTGAAGTGTGGACACAAGTAGCCAAAATTTTGCACCATGTCCTTATGTGGTTTCTATTTGTCTTTTTCATATCTGTGATGCCATTTCTCTTCTGAGTTTTCAGGTTTTCTTATGCTTAGGAGACTCCACAACCATTTCCTCTAGCTGGCATTATTTTTCTGAGAGGGATATAGTTCAGTTCTGGCTCTTGCTTATGACAAATACTGTGAACAAGGTTCCTCTACTTGACCCATTCATATGGGCTAGCTATTTGGGGTTCTTGGTGGGGTACTTTAGGTCTCTCGATCGACCTCCCGGCCCGTTAGTTGCGTTGTGTTTCTCCTCTTTTCTCAATAATATTTTACCTTATCAAAAAAAATTTGGGGTCAAAGACTCCAAGAAACGGATATATGTTACTAATTATGTCCTAATGCACCTTAATGACTAGGTCATGGATCATCTTCTATCTATACATTTAGCCTGCTTTGTCTTGTGTTATGTTAAGAAAGGGATCTTAGTTATTAATTGATTTTTGGAAATTAATTAACAAGCGCTCGTACGACTAAAAAAGATTGAATATCCCACTTAGATCACTTCCAACTCTTCCTTTTCAAGATCATTCCCATCATCATATTCCAATGAGTGAGCTGAGTTTACTAGATCAATTGCATTGATGAGCAAGACATGCAAGTTTAGGAGCTCGATCTTCACGATGAACACCTGATGTGGGGTATCCAGCACAAAAACAAAAAAGAAATCCCTCATGAGGAATCCTTCTTTCTTAGGTGAATCATTATGATGGGAAGAAAGTCTCTACTGCATGCCAATTCCTTCATATTCCAAGCTATAGGAGTATTTTTGTTTCTTACCTTAGCACCATTTCTATCCTACTCAGTCCTTCCTTGATGATCTCAGTTATCTTTTGGAAACTTGATCTAGGTCATTTAAGTGGTCGAAACTCGTTAATTATTTCTTTAATCAAGCAATGGGCAAGAGTCTGGATATCCTTTGTCAATAAGATTCTAAAGAACCAATTGTTTGTCTCACACAAAGAACTAGCTTTACCTTGAGATAAGCTAGACGACATTTAGAAACATAACATGTGCCCTAGCATCCATAGCGAGATGGAAAAACGACGTACAAGCGAAAACCTTAATGAGCCCACCAAGCACGAAAACAACACCATAACAATAAGGGTGCTACTTAAAAGCTTGTTCATCAATGATTTCACAATTCTTAATAAACTCTAAACTCTTAATGCCTTCCGGCTCCCAATTTACCATTTATTTGTTCTAATCTTCTTGCAACCTTTGCTTAATATTTCATCGTCTGATGGGTAAAAGAATTGGTTGATCTGTCTATTTTCCATCTTCATTGCCAACAATAATGAAACCACTCTTTGGGACTTCACTTGTTTGGTAAATTGAGCAGGTTTTAAGATTGTGAATTATAAAGTCTTAATTGACATTATTTTAGGTAAGTGGGATCAAATTTGTGAGTTTTTAATTTGCTTGGAGCTATAAGTTAGAATAGACTTGTAGCATGGTATTTGGCTAGAAGGTCGATTATGGGGTGTATGGGATGAGCGCATATTCTCCAGAAAACATGATTTACACTTATTGTGCTGTAAGTATAATTGAATAGAGTTATCACTGCAACCAAACACCCCCTAAAGATTTATACTTCTTTTTTGACAAGCAAGAGCATTTTTGCTTGTATACTTAAAACAAATGCGTAATTATCTTTACCATAAGTAGGAGAATTGTAGATTATATAGATCATTCCGACGAGAGAATGTGTCATAAATACTAAATTTAGAATATAAGGAAAGGTACTTTTTACACGAACGCCCTATGTAGAACGGCCATAGAAGAATTAGAAGGTGATTCGGTTGAACGGCGATACCAGGATGTCCCTAATTTTGCCACTTTTCGAGCTCATGATTTACATGAAAAATGGAAATAAAAGCTGTGATTTTTTTTATTTTACACAGTGGAGAAATGAAATACTTGTGATGTATGACTGTGTTTGAGCCCAAAATACACATACATACATACATACATGCATACATACATACATGCATGCATACATGCATATCCATATAGACTAGCAAACACAAGACTGAAGGCCCAGGAAGAGACAGACAGACAGACAAACAGAGGGACAGATGGATACCACCATGAAAACATCCAAAGGTATAATGGGCTTGATTGTACTTTTTAAGATTATTGCTACCATCAATTAATCTGGTAATTATTTTATCCAAAGAAAATGATTATCCAAAGAAACCCATTTTCCTGTTCTCTCTCTCTAACCTCATTTTTCTCTTTTCTTTTCCTTAAGAAAAGTGAAAAAGCACAGCACGTGGAAATGCCTAAGAATGAAAGAAAGAGACCAAACCCCCATTTGTAAAATCATCAAATTGTTATGAAAAGGCCCCATTACAATTACCAAGGATCCCTCCCTACTTTAAGATAGTTAAATGACTCTCTCTCTCTCTCTCTCTCTAGCTCTCTCTCTCTCTCTCTAGCTCTCTCTCTCTTCTTTTTTCAAGAGCAAAAACATATAAAAATCAATTAGATTTCATATTTACGTAGGAATATAATATGTTGGTTGGAGTCTCACAGCTTGATAGGAAGGACATGCTTTTTCACCCTTCTCCTTTTTTCTGCTTTCTGTCTTTTTTGTCTCCTTGTCTCTCTCTCTCTCTCTCTCTCTCTCTCTCTCTCTCTCTCTCTCTCTCTCTCTTTTTCTTTTCTTTCTTTCTTTTCTCTGATATTTCCAAGTGGGTACCTGATTCTCATCACCAACCCTTCAAAGATATAATGATTTCAAAATGAGTACTCTATCAGAGAAGATCATCAATGTGGCCTGCCCAATGTGAACTCCAGATTTGGCTTCTTGGGGCTTGTCCCAGCTGAAAGGCTTGTTGAGTTCAAATCTGATATTCTCTCATGGCTCAAGAACTTTGGGTCCATCTCCTTCTGGAATACAAATTTATTAAAAAAAAATTAAAAAGTGGTACGTAAGAAAGAGAAAGAAAAGCTAGCTAGTAGTAGTCTAGGTCATGAAATGGTGAGAAACTGAGAATCAAGGTCATCACACTGACTAAGAACATATACCATGCAGCTGATCATGTCTGCCATTCTCAATGTACCCTTCCCTCATCTGGTACATAAATATGGCCCACCAAGTCATTCTACTGGATCATCTTTCAGCCTCTCGATCTTATCACTCATATAGCATCTTATAACCTCTCAATCTATAGCTAAAATAATAAGGTTAAAAACTTAAAGGTTCCACACACATGGAGTACTAGTTTGAAGTTTGAGTCAAAACTAGTCTCTTTTTTTGGGCAGAATTTGCAAAAGTTTTCTATATCCCATGATCCCATTTCTCCTTGGACTACTCAGTAATATGACAAATTGCCCCATGACTTGACCAAACTACCCTTTGAAAGGCCGTTGTCTTTTTTCTTCTCGTTCCCTTCTCTTGCTAGATGAAAAGAGAGGAGAACTAGATATGATTCCTTCTTTCCTTCATTCCCAAAGGAAAAATAAAAAACCAAAAAAAAAAAACCTATTTTAGGTCAAAATTTGCAGCTAAAGGTTATTTTGATAGATGGGTTTTAAGTGGGTACCTCAAAAGGGGGAGTGTTTCCTCCATAATCCCTTGTTTTGCCATGCAACCAAGCTTCCCTGCTGCAAACCAGCACATAAAAAGAGAATATTATCTATCAGGAAGTCATGCATGAAAAAAGCAAACTGAGAAAAGAAAGCAATCTTTTTACTATTTAACTTGTTAAGAACTCCTTAACTTTATCATTTGTGCTGATTGAAATAAAGTTGAACACACCCCATGTGATAGCCCATTACCCATAAGAAGAAACTACAAGGAAGCTTCAGAGGAGTTAGCTTTGTCACTAAGGTTTCTACCTTATGGGGCTCACTTACTTTGCCCATTTGCCCCACAAAATCTCAAGGACAGAGAGATCTCCATTTCAGGTAGATTTTCCAAGGGGGATATATGTCTTGGAATGGTAGGAGGAGATGGTTCCTTTTCTTTTCAACTACTAGAAGGGATAATTATCTCATCATGGAGTTTCAATATTCACCCTGATTGTGGACAGACAGAACAAAGCTGGGATTCATTTCTACTTCTTTTTGTGATCACTTGAAGGTGTACACACACATCTACATATATCCATTATCCATATTTCCACTCACACACACACACATGTAGAGAGAGAGAGAGTAGCACTTTTAGTAAGCTATTGTATCAATGTAGACAAGATATGGTTACAAATATGAACCATGTAGAAATTAACTTTATTATCTCTAAGCTATATGTTTTGATGGATCTCGAGACTCTTTCTTGTTCTTGGTGGCTTCTATAGCGAAGAACACCTGACCGAACGAGGGCCGGCCGGGAACTGGACTGGACGGCTCTCGGTTCTTGAGCATATAGATATACAAACTATGTCCATGGAGTCCCAGATGATTTCTTTAAATATCCATGCCATTAGTAGTCCACTATGCTAGAGTGCTAGTATATTTACCTGTGCCCAAGAACTTTGGCTACTAATGGAATTCACTTAATGTTTCACTATGCTAGTATATTAAATGTAGGTGCATAGGAAAATGAATTTAGATAGCTGAGAAAAATAAATTACTGGCGCGAAAACCAATTACGCATTCTTTGTTGAACATCCAAACTTCAAGGGAAAACTTATTTAAATCTCACTTTCTGACTATCTCAAATAATTTGTTAGAACTCTAGAAATCCTCCATTTTCTGTAAGAACGATAGTCTTCGATTATTATGATCGGTGAATTAAGTATAATCCTTGTAATTATAAATTGAGGCTTCATACCAAAAATTAAAGCAATTTCTTCTTGAACTTCATGTGGGTACTTGAAAAAAAATAGGATAGTTAAACAAAATGCCTGAAATTCAAGAATCTGGATATCCGCTACGAACAAGAATTATGGACAATCAGTTTTACCTCGAAGAATTGCTCCAGAGGCTACGATAATCCTGATCTTGATTCATATTTGGCCTTCCCTGTGGCACTGATATCTCAGACGACCCTCGCGGGTTGTGAATTTCTAGCATGATATCGTCGGAGATTTCTCTGGTTGATCCATTTTCATATCCATCCATTTGGCCTGGGAGATAAAGAACAATGAAGACCCATCTTCATAGAAAATACTCCAGAAAACAAGAAAACACAACACTCAGGAATATAGGTATCACTATTATTACCTGAAGAAGCCGCAGGTCTGTCGGTCGTCTTTACCGTCCGATACATCTATAATCAAATGCATCACAATAATCTCATATCAGCATGATTTATCATAATGAAATCACTGATTATAGATTACCCATATAGAATCTAAGACAACAACAAAAAAAAAATCTAATAGAAATTTAATTATATATTGCTCCATTGATTAGGGTATAGGTTTCTGACGATCGATACAGTGTGTGCAGTGTATGCTTCCATATATGTGTGTGTGTGTGTATGAATGTATGTATGTATGTATGGATGTACGTATGAATGTAATAGTTAAACCATGGTTATGGGTTTGGTTAGGAAAGGCTAAGGGAAGAAGAAATCATTGAGAAATAATAGCGTATCGTACTTGTTTATTTGTTGTTTTTCTGCAAAAGGGAAAAAAACTATCTTTATTCATATAAACCGAAATTATAGGAAGCTTGGTGTGGTTTAATCTGACAAACTCGGTCTTTAACTCGGCTTGGCTCGGCTAAGACTCGTTTTGATCGAACTCCTTGGGCTTTGTTTCACTCGTCCTTGACTCTTTTTTTTTTCTCTTTTATTAGAATGGCTTCTTCTTCCAAGCAAAAGCTGGTTGTTAACTTGCACAAATCTCAAATCTAAAAGAAAAATGTGGAGGGTTTGTGAGACCCTATGCAGAGAAGCCTTGGTATTTGCAATGTCTGTGTGATGACACTTATCCAGTAGTAGTGTAGGCTAGAAAAATGCAAGTTCAGCTCAAACAAAACATGAAGACTGTATCAAAGACTGTAGCTTAAAGGAGTAAAAAAACAAAATTAAGAAGAAAAAAAAGTGGGAAATTTAAGAAAAAAATTGAAGATTTTTCAACAATTTACAATACCCATTTGCTTCTCAAGTCAAAGATTGAAAAAAAAAAAACCATTTGAGTTTACTAAAGAATGAGAAATTCTTTTACCTGTAAATGGGATTTCACATGAGCCAAAGTGAGATCCTTAACATCCATGAGCTCAAGAACTGACTTGGGTGTAGCCCCTAAAAAAAAAAAAAAAATTCAAAACCATTTTTCTTAGCTTTTGATGTTGATAAGCTATAAAGCAATGTTGTGTAAGAAAAAAATATTCAAAAAAAAAAAGTTGAGGCCTACTTTCATGGCCACCCAAGAGCTCAACAGCATGAACAAAGCGGGCATGGAGGGTGGTTGTCCATCGCATTCGAGGTGCTCTCATACTTCTCTTTGCAGGAAACCTTGTGAGGAATCTTGATCTAATCAAACCTTGAGACTGGAAGGAATTGGAAGTAGTAGTACTAGTAGAAGAAGAAGAAGATTCTAATGGTTGTTGTTGAACAAAAGGGAAGGAAGGAGGGTTATGGTAAACAGGTATTCCTCTTATGGGCCTTAAGAAACTAAGCTCTTGATGAAGTCCTTGTTGATGTAGCTGTTGCTGTTGTTGGTTATGCTGCTGCTGCTGATGATGATGCTGTTGTTGTTGATGATGATGGTGGAGTTGATGGGATTGGATAAGATTTCCATGATGCCCATGATGAAAATGATGAAGATCGTTGGAGTTAGATTCTGAGACCCTTGGATTTGCCAAGGACAGCTCGAAAGAAGCATCAGGTTTCGCCATGGAAGCCATGGTATGATTAGAATCTAAAGCTCTTCTCCAAAAACCCAAATCCATCTCTTCATCTGTTCTTCTCCAACCTGATGTGGGTTTGCTGTTTGGAGGACTAATTTGAAGAGATAGATCAGGTTGGGCTGGAAATAACTCCATCACCGACACGGCGACAAGTCAGACAACCCCTCTATATCTCTATATCTCCTTCTCCTAAATCTCCTTGTATCAGTCTTGTTTTGTTGATGAGTAGAGAGAGTTTTCGAGCAGTTTATTCGATGTTGGTGACGAATTTTCAGGTTAGATTTCTGGGTTTTGCTCTGATGGGGTGTTTGAATTGAGGGAGAGTAGTTGCAGAGATTTGAGAGTTTGGGGAGAGAAAAAAAAAAGGAAGAGGTAATGACAAGGTGTGAAGTGAAATGGTTGTTTTTCTTGCTTGTTTGTGTGAAGTATATGTGAGACAATGACACTTAGAGAGGCTAAGGGTAGAGAGAGAAAGAAAGAGGAGAGAGAAAGAGATGAGAGAGAGGTAAGAAGGAAGAAAAGGTGAGGGGGGTGTTTTTCTTTTGTGGACGTGGGGGTGGGGTGGAAGAAAGGGTGAAAAAAAAAGGAGGGATGAAAAAGAAGAAGAAAAAAAAAGAAAAAAAGGAAATAAGCTTAAGACCTGATTCCTTTTTACTCCTTTTCTTGTTTTCTGTGAGGGAAAAGGAAAATTTTAGTGAAGCTTTAACGTGTGCGTTTGTCTCTCAACTACTAAGGCCTACTCTCTCTCTCTCTCTCTCTCTCTCTCTCTCTCTACATCCTCATTGAATTGAAAGTTTAGTTGGTGCTTCTTTCTATAAACCCTAATTCCCTAACTCTGGAGATTTTGACTTGTTTGAAACTTGAAACCCTAATTTCTTCATATTTTAGGGCTTGTTCATTTACCATTTATAATCATTATAATCATATATTGAAAACCCTAGCATCCAAATCATTTTTCTTCTTTTGCTACTTTAGTTCTATATCACTTTCAACCCACATTCCCCTTTCTATAACCCTTCTTGTGTACATTCATTCAATCTCTTTTCTCATCAATCTGATCTCTCTTATACCATGATCTATCAAGAAATCAATTTGTCATTTTGTTGTAAGATCTCCAAAAAATGGGATCAACTTTGTATACAAGTCTCATCAGCATCATTGTCATCATCCTATTTTTATGGGGTTGGCAGCGCGAATCATGTTCCTCCATTCAATTCTATCCATAGCCATGTCTTCGATTAAGGCAAGTGTCTTCAAATCTTTTCTCGCTATTTCAATCTATGACCTTTTCAAGCTTCCCCCTCAACCTACACGTTCCTTCTGGCTATCGCTATCGTCTATTTTACAAGAACGATACAAGCTAAAGATGAAGACATGGCTTTGTCTTAGGTTAAATTAAGTACATCGAATATTATACAAGCTATTTGTTGTTTGGCTTGCAGGGGTTATAGGGGTGTGGAATGTGTGTATCCCCAATCCAATTGAAGAGCTTATGAATCCCTATTTCAAATGCATCCTAAATGTGCATACAAATCACCTTGAAATATAATTTTTGCACATACGAATCGGCCTTCTAGATGCTCAAACATGCAATTGAGTGATCCAAACCATTCATTCAATCCACTGTTTTGAACGGTCGACGGGATCACCATAATTGGCTATTTGCACCATTACGGACTAGGGTTACGCAACCTTTCCATTTGCATAAAATGTACACCTACAATATGTACAACACATACCGTATAATACATGTGTTTTTAGTGTATTTTATTGATCAGGCAAGAAAATTAAGAGCAGAGTTTTTATTGTTGCGAATCCCGATGACCATCGAACAGTTTAGACTTAGGGACGACGTCCATCTTAAACAACATCGATGTCATCTAGAGGAGGACGTCCTTTTTAGGGTTCACAGCATCAGATGGTCGTCCAGATTTGCATGAATGCATGCCAAGGACCAAGCAACTGTTTACTCATCAGAACACAATTATGGCGCAAATTATATATATTTGTTTTTTCATGCGCATTATAGTTTCCTGAAAATATAAAAAATCGTCCTGAATATATCACTTTCAAAATTTTCTGATGTGGTACATAAAAATGAGGTAACCCGTGGAACGGGGTACATAGTACATTGTAGTGGGCCTTAAAACTTCCGAACGACCTAAATTCCTTGTCTTCTAGATTGTTCTTACGTGCTATCAACCACATAATTGAAACACGTGGCATAGATCAAATGGCTTCCCCAGAGATCTTCTAGGTGGGCTCACCAGTATTCTCTTAGGGCCTGTTTGGACAGGCACAAAATGACATGAAACCGATTATGGCGGAAAACAGGTAAACCCCTAATTTTCGAGCCTTTTTTTTTACTCGTGGTGTAAACTACAAGGTGCAAAGTGGGCACCATACGAATGCGTGGGCTTCTAAAACACAGTTGGCACACATTCAAAAACAGCAACAAACTGTGTTTTGGGCTCTGTCAAACGGGCCCTTTGCGGTATGTCGTGTTTTTGAATAAATTTGTGGGCCCTGTTTACAATCCTCTTCTACATTTTTTTTTTGGAGGAAAAACTTTTTTCGTATGACATGACATTGCATTATTGAAGAAAAATGTCCACAGGATTTCACATTTTTTTTTTGCCAAGCACAGGATTTAACATTTACTAGTCACCAAACACATTTAACAATTAATTAGTTATTTTAAAAAAAATTAAACTAATTAATCGATCGGAGATATGGCACGGCAGGATCAACTCGGCCGGTGAACCATGACGTTATATGACATCATAAATAAACTTACTCGAATGATTTTAGAGACGGGTAGTTTTATTTTTTATTTAAAATTTAGCGTTTACTTTCACCTGCAACATTTTCGGGGTCAATTCCCGGCCTAATTTTCAAAACAATAACAATTAATCAAAGTCTTAAATGGTCTGTTATAACGGATTCATAACATTACCACATTACCGTTATGTCCTTTATAACGAGTCGCATCAATCACATCTTAATAATAAAAAAAAGTCAGAATATTATTATTTTATTATTTGTCAAAATAATCTATATATATATATATCAAAATAATGGCCATTATTTCTGTTATAACACTAAGCCCATTCTATCGGTTTTTGGACGTTATTTTTTTAATAACATAACGGGGTTGGGCCATTACCCCGTAATGTTATTACAAAAATAATCTCTATAAAGGTTTTGGAGCGTCTCTTCAGACTTCTTCACTGCACAGGCGGACTTTCTCTTAAAGAGCTGACATGGCGAAGCGATCGTGCAGTGAAGGGATTTGGACTGACAGTGCAGAAAACCTGTCTCTAATTATAAATTTAAAAATGCATTCTTTTCTTTTAAAAAAGTTGAAAGAAAAATGTTCAGTATATGAAAAGTAGATGTGAAATAAAGTACGCTCGTCACTAAGGACCATTTGAAGGTACCCAAAACATAGATGACACTACTTGCAATTTGTGCCAAATTCACTCTGCGTTCCCTGCGTTTGGACTGCCATACTTCACACTTCGTAATTTGTGTTGTCCTCAAAATAGTTCCAAAACAGCATTGGCGCTAAATTGGTATTGGCAAAGCCCAAAAACAATCGTAACCAATCAATCTTTGACGACGCTCACCGGATGTCCGTATGGGACACGTGGAACACTCTTAGAGACCACTGACTGTATGGATGTTTGGCCTATCCCTAGGTGGACCTAGAGACAAAGAATCAGCCTGATTGGTGATTCTCTAACCGTTGGATCTGAGAACACCAAATAACGCTCGAATCAACGGTTTAAAATCAACCCATGAAAAATACTCAAATCCAAAGAGTACCTCAAGCTATGTACAAGCCATTTTGTTCTTCTTTCAACCATGGTTTAAAAAAAAAGATTATGACGGATGGATGTTATAACGCTGGTTATATGACGGTTACGCTCCAAAACTGTTACGTTATTTGCTAATTAAACGGCATCATCATCATCATCATCATCATCATCGTCATCATCAGCAGCCTTACGCCATCGGTTGGCGATGCGAATCCTATTATTCTATTAAAAATGTCAAAACTAAAAAAAAAAAAAAGAGGTAGCATTATAATGGCCGTAATAATGTTTGTTGTCCATTATTTTATCTTTAAACAAATTTATTTTGAAAAAAAAAAAAAAAGGATTCGTAACATAATAATATTTTGACCCGATATAACCATGGTTTGAAATCTCGGGATCAGAGGCCGGATCGAGAACAGTATCGGCCCATCTCACTCAAGACAAAGTCAGACTCCTTTGGGAAACAATGATCTCGATCGAGGCGACACAAACCATTTTTGGATCGGATCGGTGGATCAGTAGGCTCTGATCCCGAATCGGATATCGGCGGAGACTTTGAACCATGGATATATCAGACACGACTGTAACATTACCTGTTCGTCGTTATAACGTAGGATCACCACACAATTTCTAGTAAGGTCTTAATCATAAGGATCGTCATCATAGTTAGAAAGGTTATAGTTTGTTTCCAATTGAAGGGCTGACACTTAAAATTGAGACTTGATTGGTGACCATACGTGACGAATGCATGTGAAGTCTTGTCACAAAGACTTTTCATCTTAGGCCTCCTTGCTTTAATGTATTTATTAGAAATTCTTCCAATAATAATAATAATAATAATAATAAATATATTTGTCATGACATTTTAATAAATCTAAATTAAGGGTGTCGTTTAAAAAAAACCGTCCGCTATAACAAAAATAACGGCCATTATAACAGATTCAAACCTTCCCCGTTAAATTATGTATCATTTTAACGCTCATAAAATAACGGCCGTTATTTTCTTTATAACATCCATTATTTTTCTGTTATTCTGAAAAAAATGTTAAAAAATCATCCATTATTTTTTCATTTTTCCATTATTTTCCTTTATAAATTTGAAATTCAAAATTTGAATTTTAGCACAATTTTTCCGTTATTTTCCCATTTTTAATATTTTTGCCCCTGTGCGTTACAATCCATTACAACGGAAAAATGGTAATGCCCCCACTCCGTTATAACGGCCTTTTTTAAACCTTGGTTTGGAATTAAATCCATTTTTTTTCGAAAAAAAAAATTATAATTGTAAAATTTTTATCGAGATCTAAGCAACCACTTAAACATTTTCGAAAAGGATGGTTACGACAGTTTTACGCGGAGTGTCATCTCGGACCTTGATGCGCGTAATTGTGTACTATTATTTATATTAATTTTAGAAAAAATAAAAAAAAATAAGATATCCTCTCGAATCAGATAAAGAAACATGTCCATTGTGTCGGTTCCTATAGCCGAAACAAATAACTTTTTAAAATTCCATAATTGATAATGAAATCTAAAAAAAAAATACCAATTGATTGTCCATGGTGAATGTTTTTTTTTTTCAAACTTCTTTTTCCATTTGTTCTTTCACTGGTTCAACTTTTAATTTTGAAAGATGAAGAGAATTAGGGTTTTGTCTTTTTTATGAAAGCAAGGTCTCAAGGGAACAAGAAAGAGAATTTTAAATATACCTTAATTTTTTAAATATACCCTTTAAAAGTTTCAAAAGAATATCTTCTCATTATGGGGCCCACCATAAGTACTTATTAATAAAAGCTTTAGGGTTTTTTCTACCATCTTCACTCACTAGCATTGATGCTACCCTCATCTTTGCATGACACTTGTCCTACAAAATACCCTTCCTTTTGAAATTAATAACCCTAGTTAAGTTGTTTCACACCTGCCATGGTCAGATCTTAAAAATAGGGTTTGTTTTTTGACACGTGTCATGCAACGATGACAATAGCATCGTCCCGTGCCGGCGTAGAACTCAACCTATCACATGGCACACTCTTTTGGGCCCATTGACTGACTACCGATGTTTGGCTCGTCACTTGGTGGCATGGTTCGAAGTCTCGGCCGATCCCGATCTGGATCGCCCAAGAGAGTATCCAAACATCCATGGTCGGTCAGTGGGCCCAATTCATCACCCAAATCTTGAATCAACTAGTAGATCATCAACACAGAGGCCCAATTCATTCTCCAGATGAGTTGGGAGCTCTTTTGGGCCGACTGACTGACCATCGATGTTTGGCTCCTCTCTTGGTAGCATGGTTCGAAGGCTCGGCCGATCCAGATCGGGATCAGTGGCTAGCGAGACGATCCCAAAATGGGGTCATCTCGCCCGAGATGCACTGTTCATGACCGATCCAGCTTCTGATTTGGATCTGGATCGGGATCAGGCGCCCACCGATCCAGCCTCTGATCCCGAGATTTTCAACCATGCTACAGACCAAAAATTATGGGCATTTTAATGGGATAATTTTTAGCAGTTGGATTTAAGTTTTTTTTAGGTGGGGGTGCTCAAATCTAACGGCTAGAAACCATCAATCAATCTATTTTATAGTTTTGTAGGTCATACACTAGATATTTTCCTCTTGTAAAGAAAGCCATTATGGATGGTTGTTTAAAGAAGAAACATAGAGCTTTTAATATCTTTACCATGATGTCGCATAAGCATCGGTAAGCGTTAACAGTTGTTGGTGGGTTCCTTTGCTTTTAGTGCCCCTTTCTATATCACCCATGGGTGACGTACACAGTGGATATCAGATCTGGGGTCACCCCCTTCTTCATCAACCAACCGACAGTCAACAAACCTTACCCTTACCACCCCAAATCTACTATAGCTCTTACTTTTGGACAATTTACCACCACCCCTCCTGAAAATTTGGTTGAATTAGTAAGACCCCCCTTGTACTTTTTCAAATTAGAGTTATGACCGACCTTGACCGTTAAGTCAAACATTGCTAACTACTATCCAAATTTAACAAACATATTAACCCGTTAAGGTTTGGTTGGTCGTCGGTTGACGAAATTCCACGCTTCATTGCCGTTTTTTCCGCACTTTCTGATTTCCGATATTATTAGGGTTTCAATCACTTCGAGTTTAGATCTTAGTCACAAAAATCTTCGATTTTTGGAATTCACGAATCACTCGTCGATTAATCGATAAAATATCAAAAAATTCAACGATTAATCAACGATTTTACAGAATGTTGCCGATTAATCGACTGAGACCCATTTTTTCCCCTCTTGATTTTGATTTTGCCGATTTTTGGAACTATGAATGATATCATGTTTATGAGTTATGATATATTATTATGGAATTATAGATGTGTTTTTCATCCTATGAATATGTTTTGTTAAAAATAACATTTATAACTTGAAAAATGTTGTGACATTTTTTTTATTTCTGTCGATTTTTACCGAATTTATCTGAATTTTCCCGACTTGACCCCTCGGTGATTTATTGCCGAATCCCGACTTTGTGACTACGATTTAGAAACACTCATTATGTTTAAGTGTTAGTCAACAATGTTAACTGACGGTCAAGGGAGTTGACTCTAATTTAAAGAAGTAGAAGGAGGTAATGTTGAAATGCTAAAAAAAAAAAAAAAACCCTGCATTGAGATCCATGAGATTAACATGGGGATCTCCATGGGAAAACGACATAAGATATTGCCTAGAAGAAACACATTAAAAACCTAAATGGGTCCTTCTAGGGTTTCTAAAACCATTAGAAGTCCTGAGCTTTGTGTTCATAAAAACTGTGCAGAGATCGACGACTGACATTTTGTTTTTATATTGTAATATTTATAAGTATGGACTTTATATCATTAAGGGAAGATTAATATAATTAATCTATCAACGTCAACTCTCTACCTTGGAAATGCCTGAGTTGAGAATTTGAGACTGAGAAGGGAATCTTACATAGAAATTATAAATTAGGGTTTTTTTAGGGTTCATCTTGACTTTAGAATGGCTTAGATCACGTGATTGCGTTGATTATACAAAGAATTTTGTGATGAATTTATAAAATACCTAGAGGCATTTGGGTTTTTTTTTTATTTTATTTTTTGTTCTTATTTTGTGGTTCAATAGGAATCTAGCTTACTGAGATCATGCGAAAACAACCAATACCGGAGTGACACATCACTCTTTCGGGGTAGACTTTCCTCTCATTAGTAAGTAAAGTATCTTTTATGAAAGATTTGTTGGATGTTCTTCGTGACTAAAATAATTCTGCATTTGACCTAGAAAGCGATCGTATTTCGAGTCGACTCGGCATTAAAATTCTGATTTGCAAGCTTCACTGAGTTTACTCAGAAACTCGACTGAGTCGATTTGAATCTCAGCCGAGTCAACCGTTTAAAGGCCGAGTCGACTTGAAACTCAATTTTTTTGAATTTCTAAATGTTTTTAGTATTTTTCTATATTTTATGATTTTTAAATATTTTTAATAATTTTTTTAGTATTTTTCTATATTTTATGAATCTAGCTTACTGAGATCATGCGAAAACAACCGATACCGGAGTGACACATCACTCTTTCGGGTAGACTTTACTCTCATTAGTAAGCAAACTATCTTTTATGAAAGATTTGTTGGAAGTCCTTTACGACTAAAAAAATTCTGCATTTGACTTAGAAAGCGATCGTATTTCGAGTCGACTCGTCATATAATCTATGATTTGCAAGCTTCGCCGAGTGACTCAGAAAGTCGACCAAGTCAACCGTTTAAAGGCTGAGTCCACTCGAAACTCGATGCTTTTTTGAATTTTTCTATATTTTATGAATTTTGAATTTTTTTTAATAAACGTTTTACTATTTTTCTATATTTTATGAATCTAGCTTACTGAGATCAGGCGAAAACAACCCATACCAGAGTGACACGTCACTCTTTCGGGGTAACTTTCCTCTCATTAGTAAGTAAACTATCTTCTATGAAAGATTTGTTGGATGTCTTTCGTGACTAAAAGAATTCTGCATTTGACATTGAAAGCGATCGTATTTCGAGTTGACTCGACATACAAACTCTGATTTGCAAGCTTTGTTGAGTTGACTCAGAAAGTCGATCGAGTCAATTCGAAACTTTTTTTATTATTTTTTGTTTATTTATTTATTTATTGTCGATTCGAAACTTGGCCGAGTCAACCATCTAAAGGCCGAGTCGACTCGAAACTCAATGTTTTTTTTAATTTCTAAATATTTTTTCTTTATTTTATAATTTTTAAAGTTTTTTGAATAAATATTATTTTTATATATTTACATATTAAATAATTAATTTAATGACTCGCCAAGTCAATACCCGTGTCATCGAGTTCACCCAATGGAGTCGAGCCAAAGGCACCCCAACATTTGAAACTCAAGAATTCGATGAGAAAAAAGGAGAAGAAAAGAGTTTATGGGGGGGCAATTTAGGGTTGTCAATGGACCCGCTGATCCGATCCGATCGGATAGTATTGGGTTTGGATCGAGGTATTTGGTACAGTAGATTTGGGTATCATGATTCAATATTTACTTTTCAAAATAACCTCGAAAATGGTAAAATATATATTTTTTTTTAGAGTAATGGCCGAATTTCGTTTTAATGTCCATTGTAATGCTAAGCCCATTTTTTTTTTTTGGGGTGTTATTTTCTAAATAACATAACGGGCCGGGTCGGGTATTACCGTTACAATGGCCGTTTTATGACATTTTTTTAAAACCATGGTAGTATTTGCAAGTTGTATTTGCAAATTAGACTGGTGGGCTTGTTCATTTCCATATCTAGATTCATTCTATGTAGGTGAATAGATCTTGGGTTAATATGGGCCACATAGGTCTCTTCTGATTGACTTATGAACCACATATTGTACGATAACACATGTTAGGTGCTCATTAATTATTGATTTGGCCATGGATGTTTCCCCTCTTTTGGAGGTTGTGGTATATACATCAAAGGGTCTGTTTGGATTAGATTGGGCAAAACGAGATAGGCCCCAAAATGGCTTTGAAATTACCAAGTTGGTACCAACACAATTTTTTTTTGCAAAAAACAGATACCAACACTTCTTTGATATTGTTTTTCGAATCGCGCAAATTTCAATGTATAAAATGATCACTTATCCAAACCCATGATACCCGAAAACGCAATTGGCCCCAACTGCATTTTGTAGTATGTCGAACGGCCCCTTCCGTCAAAAAAAATAAAAAAAATTGGAGAGAAAATAAGGAACGTTAGGATATATATGAAACACATATATATTTATCGGTATATTTTGTTCATTTTAGTTTTTAGGGCATTTTAGTACTACCCTTGAAAAATAGGGCCAATTAGTAAGACCTAACTTGATCGTACTCCCATAGAAATGTTCCGATCGATGTGTTTAGCCCCATCAACTAACCATTGACTCCTTATTAAAAGATCAAAATATCCCCCTTAATTCTGACAATTTTTGTTGATTATACCTCTAACAATGCAAGAACAAAAGTACGGTTTTCGCGGGATATATTGGACTTTTCAATAAGGAATTAGTGGTTGCGAACATATTACTTTTCGTGCGAGTCAACAACATTGACCAACGACCAAGCGGGTCTTGCTAATCACAAAGTAATGGCGAATATTACTAGCTAATTCATTCTATTTCTCAATTGTAGTACTAATATGCCCTAAATTTTTAGGGCCACAGCTAAAAAAAAATGTAAATATGTATTTTTGAAATTTTGTTAATTCCTTCTTAATCCCTTACGGTGATCATAGAAATTTTTCTAGATGACAATTGCTAGGTCAAAAAGTTTTGGTCCAGAAAACTTTCATAGATTTTTATGGGTTTATAGAAAACTTTTCTAAGGGCAACCATGCCTTAGAGCATCTCCAAGAGGGCTCCCTATTCTTTCCCTGTTTTTTAGAGTAAAGTAGTGAAAACTATATTAGGGTATTGGATGGTAACTCCAACAGGCTCTCTACACTCCTTGGAGGTAAAACTTTGTTGATCGCCTATGATGACCGCTCACAATATGAACCACGTGGGCACATTTTTATAGGATGCTGATCATATGGATGTTTGGCCAATCCCAAGATGGGCCTACAAACCAAAATCAGCCTGATTAGTGATTTCGAACCTTTGGATCCTTGTACATCAAATTCTCACTGTTGAAATCAACCCATGAGAATGACTCCAATCCAACGCTTAGAAATCACTTCAGGCTGATTTTTGAAAAGGTATAAATGGTTTCAAAAAGTAGAAGTGGGGCCCTTGTCAGTAGTTTGACGAGCCTTCTTCGATCTCTATATGTAGCGAGGCTGTTGAGGAGCCCCTAAAGTGGCGAGCCAACTGATGAGTCTGTTGGAAGTGTTTTTTTCCTTCCATGGTTCCCTATTCTGGCTTGGATTCCTATTCTGACGAAAAGGCCAGAATAGGAAGCCTGCTGGAGATACTCTTAGGCTCTGTACGGTGATCAACAAAAAGCTTTACAGAAAATGATTTGTATGTCTGGAAATATTGATACAGAAAAAAATTTATGAAATTTTTATACGCAAAAATCATTTCTAGAAAACTTATTTAGGGCAACCATACATGCCTAATTTTTTCAAATATTTTCTCTTATTTCTTCTTTTACATGTCACATCTATGTACATGGCTTGTAGCTTGGTTACATTTCCACTAATCCTTGTTATGGTCCAAATAGATGATCGCCCGCCGGTCTCAGAATCTCCTATCCACCGTAAAAAAAAAAAATTCCTGGTTGATACTTTTACACATTATTGTTAAACTGCCATTTACCCCAAAAGATCGACACGTTGGGGAAAGGCAAAACAACTATGTATACCACCAAGTCGTTGGGCCAACACAATACATACACGAGAACACACAACACGTGCGCGGGAACAAACCATCCACTAACACACCCCGTCAACGAGAATATACTCCGCTGGAGACTTGAACCTGCAACCTTCCAAGCCTTAAGGCTTTGATACCATGTTAAATTCCGAGGACCCCCCCTCCTTCGCGCCGCCATAGATTTCACAAATCCATTGATGGTTGTCAGCGCCGACAAAAAGTGAAAAAGTGATGCCAATTTGGCGTTGACAACCACCGTTGGATTCTTGAAATCCATGACCGAGCACACAAACATGGAGAGGGGTCAGAAAAAAGGGGGTCCCATGAGCCCGACCCATATATATTTGCTTGGATTTATCTAAAAAAAAAGGGTCAGGTTCTCGTGAACCTAAATTTTTACTGAAGCCTCGGGCATGAATTCCTAGAATTCAACTGTGGAATTGCTTGGGCAAAAGTGAATGCCAGCTCAGCACTGTCAACCACCATTGAATTCTCGAGATCCACGGACGAAAATTTTGGTGAAAATTTATGTCCAAAAATTTAGGTCTGCAGATCGGGACTCCCCAAAAAAATTGTGTGGTTGAGGCCATTGACCGTTGGATTCAAGAGATCCACAGCCTACAAGTCAGTATGACTATCTCGTGGACCATGGATTTCTTGAATCCAACGGTCAAATAACCTTAATTTGCACAACCTTTTTTTGCAGTTAACCATGGGGTAGCAAGCAAGACTCTTTTGGTAAAAGTCAAAACCATGGATGCTCCCTACATTCGGAAAATAAGGTTCAAAGATGGTGAAAATGAGGTTTTGGAGCGGGAGCGGCACCCACAAGTAGGAGATTACAGCCAGTAAAGTTGCGCAATTATTAATGTAAGAGCTGTGTTAGAATAGACCTCGAGATGCACGTGTTATTCTAAAGGACGTACAATCCAATAGATTTGACTTAAGGTTCAAAACACCTAGCAGTGGACCCCATGTTCTCACATTTTATCAAAATATTACCCTATGCTTTTTTGCATAATAATTCTTCCAGCCTTGTCACGCAAAGTTGTGATTTGAGATAATAATTGGATACTAGTACAACATTAGCATTACGTGTGCACCACGCAAGCACACACATGCTCGTTGATCTACAGCATCCGATTTCTGGTCCCACCTTAGATCTCTTTTAGCTCAAAAGACCTGAGATAGCTAAGTCCATTAATAAAAGTGATTAAGATCATCTGACAGGGTTGACTTTTGATCCAGTGGTAGATGTCCTACCAGAATAATGGCCTCCAATGGGAGTAATACTTCTTCGCTGACTGCCCACAGTATGAGCCATGTGGCACCTTTTTAGAGGATAGTGACTGTATGGATGTTTGGCCAATCCCTAGGTGGACCTATAAACCAAAAATAAGTCTGATTAGTGATTTCAAACCTTTGGATCAGTGTTGTTGCCCCAAATAATGTAAAATATCATGGTTAAAATCAACCCATGAAAATGACTCCAATCCAACGATTAGAAATCACTGATCAGGTTGATTTTTGGTTTGTAGGTCCACCTTGGGATTGGTGAAATATCCATATGTTCAGTATCCTCTAAAAATGTGCCACATGGCTCATATTGTTTTACTCAAGTGGTGGGGAGCTAGGCTCTAATGGAGGACAGTAGGAGTGGGTCTCTATATTTTTTTCTCTAATCAACACAAAAAAAAAATTCAAAAAATAAAAATAAAAAACCCTTCCTTTCTCTACAAATAATGTGGGGTTTGTACTGCACCCTAAACCTCTCGGAGTAATCCTAGCCTTCGATTTACTCAATCAGATCTTCGCACTACATTTTCTTAAAAAGACAAAATCACTCTTCAAAACAAAATGACCACATAATCCTCTCTTTCAATTTTATTTCTTTGGGCCCATTTATTGTGTCGTTCCAATATCCACCATTGGATGTGGTGGTGATCCTAGGTATTACTAACATAATACTATGATAGTACCTGATTCATCATCAAAGTCTTATCCCAACGATATGAAGTCGGCTACACGAATCATGTTCCTCCATTCAATTCTGTTCTAAGAAAAAATAAAAAACTTGTGATATATATATATATATATATATATATATATATATATATATATATTTTTGTGTAGGCAAGGGAGCTCTGTGGACAGATACACGGAGCAAACCAAGCTAGACTTGGGCGGGGCAGAGCAGACTCAGCAAAGCAGGGAAAGGGGATTTCTACTCCATACGGCCGACAATGGATCGGATCGATCCATAGATCCGATCCGAAAAAATCTGGTTTGGAACCTTATTTTGTGTTATAGGACCAGTACCGGATTACAGATTGTCGATCCAATCGGTACTAGATTGACTATGTTCCGATCCGATACTGACCCGTTATCTATATTATATAGATATATATTTAATTGATTAAAGGTATCATATATGTATCGGACCTGAACCGATCTAATCAGATCAGATCAATTCCAGTCGGGTCCGGATCAATTGGATTTCTTATCGGATCGGTACCAGATAGCACCAATCCAACTCGAACCCAATCCATGGCCAGTCCAACTGCATATATGGGATTGAACCCACGACCTCCCACAAGAGGGTAGACACACTAACCATCTCAGCAAAACCACTAGGTGAGATAGTACCATATCATTAACCTTCCAAAACAATACTTGCTCCAGCCAGCTTTGAAGCCAAATAGTTTATATTTGGCAAGACCATCAAATCTTCCACATCCTTGGGTTGTCTTTTCTTTCACTTGGGAGCCAAACCCTAAATAAATATATAAAAACTTTTTGTTAATTAGCTTTCGAAAGTCCCATCCGAATAATTGAGAGGAGCATCTCCCACAGGAAATTCACCAAAGGGAGTACAAGACTTTGAATGACCTAAAAGAGAAACCCATGCATACACATACATTTATATGCTTAGAAAAACTTGACCACACCACTAAATCGAATTTTTCCAACCAAAACCCACTAGAGAAGACTTAAAGTAACAAGTTTCACTTTTTCAAAAACAAAATTAAAAAAAAAATTAAGTCCCAGCTCTAGGTTTTCAGTCAGTCCCTATTCTTGACCTAATAAAATACAAAAAGGAAAAACATATTGAATCTTTTGGAGGACTTAGGGAGAGGCAATCTTAGAGCTGTATCCAACAAATCTAGAAAAAAAAAAGTGATTAAATAGTAGATTTGACATATAATCAAATTTTTACTAGCACCCATTTGATTATTTTTTTATCTTTTTTTCATTCCGAAAATTAAATAAAAATATAAAATATCTCCTTTTATTCTATCTATGAAATTCCCATAAAATATGAGTACGCGACCGCCACGTTTCGACTGCTTATAAATGAAATTTAGTTCTTCACCGCCATGTTGCCTTAAAGGGTGGTCGTGATCCAAGGATTGTGTTGTAAGCTTGACGAGCCTTCGGTACTGATGTGCATGAGCTTAATGTATCTTTGGCTGTTCGAGGCCTTGCTTGGATCATAGTTAGTAAATTCGTGTATTATATGCGTTTAATACCTGAATTTTTTTAATTTTTGAAGAAACGCTTAATACTTTCGTATAAAATAAAAAATCGTGAATTTTAAGACTATACGAATAAAACGCGTATTATTCACGTTTAATACACAAATTTTGCATTGTACTATATATTCTGTACAACTTGTAAAGAAATTTATTTTTTAACAAAATTTTTGTTACTATTTATTTATGTAAATTTTTTTCTCAAGTCATATATATATATAATCCTAATAATATAGGAAAACTTTTTTTCAAAACATCCAAGTTGATGATGGACAATATTATGAGCAACATGTCACACTCTTAGAGACCACTGACCGTAGATGTTTTGACTATCCTTAGTTGGACCTACATATCAAAATGCATCTCATTAGTAATTTATATCCGTTGGATTAGGGTCCTTTTCATGACTTATTTTCAACCGTGGATTTTAGCATTATTTTGGTTACTCGGATTCAAAGGTCAGAAATCAATAATCAGGCCTATTTTTGTCATTTAAGTCTATTTAGGGATGGGCAAACATCGTTGTGGGTCCATCATCCACTTTGATGATGGGCACCATCGTCTAATTTTTTTCAGGGACAAAGTTATATGCCATGTGGGGGCTCAATAAATGCTTCATAGATGGGTTGAAAGGTAAAAATGTTGAATGACCAAAGCACTCTAATGATTAAAAATTTTCAAAATGGAAAGAAGCAAGGTTTGTCAATTTAAGAAATTTGAAGGTTATATTAGGAATAATAATTTTTTATTTTTTTCAATCTTGAATGAGATACAATTGACACACTACGTCAAGTGCGAATAAAGACTAAAAAGAAAAAAAAAGAAAAAAAATGTACATAAAGTCTAAAGTACCCTTAAAAAAGTAAAAGACTTAAAAACGTTAAAGAAACATAAGAAATGCATTTTAAGCAAAGTAGGGGCAAGTTTGAGATTTCATCCATTACAAAGGCAAGAAGGGCCTTCTTAGATGTTCTCTTTTTATATTTCTGAAATACTAATACAATTTTAAGGCTAAAATTCTCTTATTTTAATTGACAATAAAGTCAAAAATATCTTTTCACATGATACATCTATTATATTCTACTCTTTAACGAACGGTTCTTCGTTAAGGACATTTTTGAACAATTTCGAAAATGCCCTTTTGCCAATGGCTGCTACTAAGGGCTTTTCGGACATTTCACCATGTGATGCTCGTCTCCCCTTCTTTAAACGACAGCCCTACAGTCCTCACATGCTGCACGTGCCGTCCCCTTGTTAAGATAAAAAAAAGTTTAATAGTAAATGATCTGAAAAAAAAAATAACAAAAAAACAAAAAGAAACCCGAATTTACTTAAGAAATTCTAACTAATTGAAATAGAGAAAAAAAACAAAAAACTAAAATCAAAAGATTTAAAACTAGGGTTGGGCTCCAGTTACCGCCCTAAAATTACAGGCTCCTGTTACAGGACACAATATGAGCTACGTGGCACACTCTTAGAGGACTCTGACCGTATGGATGTTTGGCCAATCCATAGGTGGAGCTAAAAACCAAAAATCAGCCTGATTAGTGATTTCTAGGTGTTGGATCTTTGTACCTCAAATACTGCTCAAATTCCCACAGTTGAGATCAACCCATGAAAATAAGTCCAATCTAATGCCTATAAATCACTAATTAGGCTGATTTTTGGTTCGTAGATCCATTTAGGGATTGGACAAACATCCATACGGTCAGAGTCCTCCAATAGTATGCCACGTGGCTCATATTGTGTCCTGTAATGGGAGCCTGTCATTTTAGGGTGGTAATGGAGCCCGACCCTTAAAACAAATGCTTCTTTCGTGGGTTGGAGTTCATCTAGAATACTGATGTCGGTATACAAAATTGTAAAGGGTCAAGCTGAGGGGACCAACAGTAGTGAACCAACAAGTTCACTAATGTTCTCGGCCGTGGATCCAGAGAATCTAACAGTGGTTAATAGTGTTGAGCTGGCATTCAATTTTGCAAAAGTAAAACAACCGTTGGATTCTCAGGATCCACGGCCGAGAACATTAGTGAACTTGTTGGTTTATACTGTTAGTCCTCTGAGCCGACGCTATTGTAAATAGACATCCCCAAAATTTCACATGGCATACTCATTCAGTCCCACTGACCCATCAGTGTCTACACACTGAAAAATCATCTTGATTGGTAATTTCTAGCCGTTGGATTGAGTCTTTTTTCATTATGGGCTTGGAATCCATTAATGGGCCTGTTCAATAAGCACATGATAAAATGCATTCCTACGGACTAAAATCACCAATCAGGTTGATTTTTGGTGTGTGGGTCTACCAATGAATGGGCCAAACATTCATAAGATCAATGAGCCCAAAAGAGTATGCCACATGGCATTTTGGGGGATGTTTGTATACAAATCTGAAGACAGACATCGGTATATTAGATTTTTTTTGTTTATATAGAATTGGGCCATCTAAATATCATCTTCGTTGGCATTCTCTTATCTTCAACTTATGGGTACGGGTGAACATGGGCTAGACAGGCCCATTAGGCACTATGAGCTAATCCCTGAGGTTGAATCCTAAGACACAAGTGAGGTAGGCTTGGGCCACATTGTATTGTATTGGGCTTAGCCTGGTCTTATACTGGCCTTCCCCAAGCCCAGCCCCTGTGCTCACTTTCCTATACTCTATTTCTATAGATAATGGCCAGAAGCATGCTAATGCTGTGAGAAGCATTTACAGAGCTCAACGATCGAATTGAAGAGAGCTTCATAGCATCGAAACGGTTGACGAGGTATTAGTTTCTTAACTAGATTGCAGGTCCGTTCAATGGTGCGGTCGAAACTTATCTATTATCGAACTCATGTCATCGTCAACCTGCTCCCGACCGAGTATGCAAGTGTGTTCGCATCTCTGAGTGTTGGTTCAGATTCACATTGCATTGCTCACCATCAATAAATGGCACCATGAGCAATGTAAATAAGAGCTATGAACCTTTGTTTGTCAAGCTCAGCGTATACGAAGGGAGATAATGAACGGACTTGAGGCCCGTATTGATACAATTCAAATACAGGCCCAGAACCAATAATGAACGGACCCTTTTCCACCCCCACTAATTGTAGAATTTGGGATTCTGAAGTAACCGTCTTGCTTAGGGGATAGTCTCTCTCTCTTCTTTTTTTTCTACTAAATCTGACAACAAAACCTATAAGGTGGCTAAGGATCTGTTTGTTTCAAGCTGTTATCAATGCAAACTTCATCTTTATAACATGGTTCAAAGTCTTCGCCGATCCCGGTCTGGATCGGCGATCCGGATTGGGATCGGAGCTCACTGATCCGATCCAAACCAGGCTCTGTCTTGCCCCGAGATCACTGTTTTACAAAGGAGTAGTCTCACTTTGTCTCGGGCGAGATGGGTCGATCCTGTTCTGGATCAGGAACGGAGCCCACCGATCCAACCTCGGATCCCGAGACTTTCATCCTTGCTTTATAAACACTAGTGGAGACGCACATGCTACACCTGAGAACTTTTTAAGTTTAAAGGGTTCTACGATGACCAAAATATCCTTGTTTATTTAACTTGTATGAGATATTGTAGAGGCATTTTTGAAAAAAAAATTGGCAACTTGAAGGGGAAGTTTTAAAAGATTTCAAAAAAATTCATTTAGAGGGGTGATTTTGAAATATATATGGTAACTTAAGGGGTAGTTATGAAAACTTTGTAATGATATATGCAAGTTCAAAGATCAAAATGCCCTCAATTCTACACCAACTTCATTCACTCCTTGAAACACAAAAAGGATTTATCTTGGAAATACAAAATGATTTATCCTCTTGTACCTTCACCAAACTTGTCTATAATTCAAATCACAAAAAATAGGTTTTGTGGTATTCACAAAAGGCAAACTTTCGTTGCCCCATCGAATTGTCTTACTATCCCCCACTAAAACTATAAATAAAAAGACATCTATATCTTCCAGTGTTTTCTCTAATCTTCTCCCACATAAAAATATAAAATACATGATTTGTCCCTTTTGTTTCTCTAATTAACCCCCTCTTATTTCTATCCATCCCCTCTCAATTTCAAGTAGGTCGAACAGTCAATGATTAAAAAATATGGGATTGAGTGTTGTTTGGTCTGCTAGGACCGAACTAATAACTATTGCTGTTCAGTAGGCTTAGACCGAACAGTCAATGAAAGTTCAGTTTAGAATCAACTTAACCAAGTTTTATCAATTCGGAAAATTTAGAACCATAAAATCTATCTTGAAATATGGTGGATACTTCATTTTGCCTTCTCAGTTTTGGTTTAGGTCATCCTATTTGTACCGTTGAAAGTTTCCCGTCTATTCTCTCTGGGCATCTTGTCACGGACTTTGGCATGATTCTAGTTGGTTAGATCTAAAAATTTGAATATTGATTGTTAAAGTATGGAGAATAGGATGCTTGCTTACCAAGCTGTGTAGATATGAAGGTTTAACAACATAAATTTCTTTGGGCACTTGGAGATTTGTCAACATGCTTAATCATATGATTTTTGGTTTGTTAGGTCTCATATGACTGAACAATTAACTATTGTTCGGCTAGTCTAGGCCGAACAGTACATTAAAGTTTGATTTTAGCAGGCCGAGTAGCGCCAAAGAGGTAATTGCAGATAAAGTGTGTTATCACCAGTGCTACTTTGACATTATTAACAAAAGATCGGAAACACAGCTTCATCATAACATCCGTGCAGCAGATAAACTATAATACTGTATTAACAATATGTATTTTTGATATTATTAATGTTTTTTAGTTATTGACAATTATTTTTTATTTTGTAACTTATTTCTTGAACCCACAATTTCAATATAGCTAGTGAAGACTTTACTCATTACCCAAATATAAGACGAGTTTGAAGAAGGTGATTAAAAGGTTTGAACCGAATATGAATATAGCAAGAGATACAATTGATCAAATATAACTATTATAATTAATTAGTAATTGATACTGATTATAGATTATTAATTAGTTGTGGTTTTTTATACTAGTTACAAATAAGAATTTATGAAGCCGAAAGAAGAGAATTTGGGGATTTACTCGCTTAGAAAGTAGCAAGGTTTAGTTTATCAAGTATGTTAATGTTGTACTTCCATTAGATAAATAATTACCTTACACTATATCAAATTTAATTTTAATCTATTTTTTCTCTTTCCCATATGAGTGGTGATATAATTATGGTGAAGAGGTACCTACCTTACGAAAGATTACAATTAAGATGTTAAGTCAAACGTGCTCATCTTTGAATTTCGAGAGAAATTGGAGCACCTTCTTCCTTATATATCCATTTGAAGTCTCGAAATAGATTATCTATGAAGAGGTTAGACCAACTAGTATACATCCATTACAATATGAAGCCTCGTGCTCATAATCTAATGGTTAGAAGATATGAAGAAGACTATTATAATCCAATTAATTTGGATTATATCTTTGATGATAACGTTCTTGATGAGTGGTTGTAAGAAAAGGATTCTACTACATTATATGATAACTTGTCATGGTGGAAGAAGGCGTTCAAGGTCGCGAGGATGATCCAACACAACGTTGGATTCATGGCTCAAATGATGATGATGATGGTGGTGGTGATGATGGAGATAGGGGAGATGCCCTAACCTCAACCTCAGTCGATTTATGAATATGCTACATGGTTATGATTATGGCCCATCACATACCGATTATAGTTATAATGGATATTATGGACAGTTTAGAGGGAGCTATGACAATGCAGAGCCCAACGATACTGTATCAACCGGTATGAGATGTTCTTCTTTTCTTTAGACCACCCTTAAACAAAAGTCAATTGTAAGTTATTTTTGACTCTTTAGGTTTTTTTCATAGGCTATGTTTGCATTTATTGACTCTTATTTCTTCATTTATGTTTTGTTTATACTTTTACAGTTCAATTGGTCTTCTTCAAAAGTAAATAAAAAATAATTTGTATCTTTGTTGTAGTGACGATAATGGTGTTTTTCTATATGGGTTTTTGCTTCATCACCCTACTTTATTCGTGGAGTTGTATGGGGTTGATGGTCTGGGTTCATCACCTTACTTTAAATATGCTTAATATAATGTTTTGTTCATCTTTGTAGGTATGTACTAGATGGCTTGGCTCTTCTATTTTTCTGACGACGAGTAAATATTGTTTTGCTTTATTTTTTTTTAGAATTTTTAGAACCCCAAGCTTAATTAGGCCTGACCTAAAGTCGGACCCCCCTCAAGGCCTAAGGCCGGGCCTGGGCCCGCGGCCCCACCTTAAAATTCCATCAAGCCAACTCGGCCGGCCCGATCTGCACCAATACCCCCTTGATTCAGAATCAGATTCGGGACGGATCAGTGGGGTCGGGTTAGACATCGGTTCTGCATTTAGTCTGGTTGGTGGAATATTGGGCTGCTATATTTTTGTACCGGGTTCGGGCTGGGTGTCGGGTATCGGGTCAGATATACACCCCTACCTTACCCTACTATACAGTGTAATCCCATTTAGATCCTAAAATACTAACGCACGAGTTCGTCTCTTATCCTCCTCTCTCTCTCTCTCTCTCTCTCTCTCCTGCCAAACACAAATGGCTACTAGTTCTGTCTTCTCTACTACTCTCTGCTTCAATTCCCAAAACCCCCTTAAAACCCTAGAATTTCCGCTTTCCACAAAAATATCTCTCTGCAAGAACTTCAACCCTAATTCTATCTTAAAGAAGGCATTTTCTTCTCCGAAATCTCGTCTTCTTCACAGTAGATTCGGTCTTTCAAAGAGACCCGGCTGCGTTTCCTGTAAAAGTATCTCAACCGTCTCAGTAGACACCCAAAACTACGAGGTATTGTAGGAATTCTCTCTTCTAATAATAAGATTTTTTTTTTGTTACTTTTTTTTTAATTAAGGAAATGAAGCTGAAATTCGTTTAGGATACCGGTTTTCTGGACGGCACGTCCAGAATAGAAATCTAGACGGGTTGGGTTTCTTATACGTGGCAACTGAAATGGCAGGCCCAGAGCCAGAGGGCCTATATGTTTCGCCACCTCACCCTCTCACAATATGGAAAAGTAAGGCTGTGTTTGGTTCGCGGAAGATATGAATTCTGGAGACCATGTTTTGCTGCGAATTTCCGAAATGTTCGTTTGGTTTGTTCTAAGAAAAAACCCTGGAATAAGAAGAGACTTTTGGAAAATAAAATAGGAAAACCAACATACCGAATTAAAATTGGTCCGTTGATTTTCGGAAGTTGTGTCATGACTTTATTTTACCTCGGGGCTGATACCATGAGTAATGTTTTCATACCCGGACTGGTCAAAGGGACCGGTTTAACCGCCGGGTCGACTGGGTCAACCCTTCACATGGCAACTCTTTGGGGCCCACTTGACCCATGAATATTTTGCCACCCGTTAGTGGACCACCCCGGGTCACCGGTTCAACCCGTCTGGGTCAGCCAGTTCAACTAGTCAGATCAAGAGGGTTACAAGAATGTGGACGGTTTTTTCAAAGATTATGGGGTCAGGATCAACCCAACTTGGTTTTGTGACCAGGTCACCGAATCACTGATTCAATCGGCTGGGTTTAACAACATTGACTATGACAACTTCTTCACCATCTCTTTCCAACCAGGTAACATCCTTTGTGTTCATCTCCCTCTTTCGACGCCGCACAAAAATGTGTGGCCACAGGACACGACAAAATACTTTATTAGCACCTTCGTAGGAGAGAAATCATTCCCTCTCTCCTCAGATATATATGGCATAAGTTGCTCGAGATTCCCCTCACTCTTCAATAGCTGCATCAGCGAGCTATGATCATTTTTTTCTAGGAAATTTGTGAGTTTTTAATTGTCATTGCCAAACGCAGAATTTTTTTTATAGACGAAAAGTCGTCACCTAGAAAAAAATGGAACCCAGAATCTGAATTTTCCGTGAACCAAACACAGCCTAGGGAGAAAAGATTTTGGGCCATTTGTTTTTTGGATCTCCCTTGGCTTAGTAGGTCACCTCGACCTCTGTTTGCCTCGGTGTCTATAAGTTTCTCTTTCGTTTTAAATATAGTTTATACTTATAAAAAAAAAAAAAAAAGATTTTCTGGAGTGACACTTCAGAACTCTTCACTGTTACTGTGGGGTTTCTTGGGGGGTTGATGTTACCAATCTGGACCGTCAATCTGACAGATCCGATGGATTATGTCCACATTATGCCTATGCCCTACGAGAAAAATTTTGAAGCGGTTAGATTTTTGAAGGAGTATCATGCACCAATGATCGCACGCCACATATCCCCATGGATAATTTTTAAACCAAAGTCTAAACCATGGGTATATGTGGCACGTGATCATTGGGCGCATGATCACTGCTTAAAAAACCCCGCCGCAACAAAAAATTTCTCTATGCCCTACCATGTATTGTACTCTTGTACAAATTGCAACCATTGAATTTGATTAAGTTTTTAGATAGAGAAAAGGAGAAAGAAACATGTTGGTTTTTGCCACTTGGCAGTGTAGAAGATGTTGTGTTGGCAAAATGCATGGCTCCCTTTGCCATATTATTTCTTATAATTTTATATCATATAAAAAGAAAATGGGCGTTGGTTGCAACCAATTGTCCTTCAATGGACTCATTCTCTTTATTCATACTAGTGGGCCGCACATGCGTTGCACTGAAGTGATTGTAGGGGCCTTTTAGGAAGAAGTGGCAAAATAAGAAAGTTTCAATTAAAGAATTGTTTGTGAAATATAGAAATAATGGCATGTTAAGAAATTAAGTGTTTTGAAAGGATTGTTTTGAAAATATGGATAAAATGGCATGAGGAGTTGACGCCCGCGTCCCCCCAAATTTTACTTGCAAGTTTCCCCGCAAAAAGCTCTCCACGCCTAATTTAGTGATTCTGAATGGTCTGTATTGAAAATATAATAAAGGGCATGGGAAGTGATTAAGTAGTTAAACATGGCTTTTATCAAGAGCTGGAAAGCTTTTTCGAAACCAAAATATTTGCTTTAATAATGGGTGAGTACAGTGAAGGCACAATTGGTTTTTAGTTGAAAAGAACTTAGGCATTTAATGACCTAATAGGTGGCCTATGCAATTTTTAAATTTTTTGATAAAAAACTAATAGGTGCCTATGTGAGCGTCGTGTGAACGCCGTGTACCAACCCAAGTTTGGCTTTAAAATAGTAATAGATTATAGATGATCAAAATGCAATTAATTTTTTTACTTTGACCGGTACTTTAGGGTCACACAATAAACTTCACTCTTGTGAAGACATGGTTTTTGTGAGTGGTAGTTGAGGTAGCTGGACAAAAGGTGGTCCATTTTGTTGGACCAACCCCCTCTCCATGTGGCAAGTTTCATCCCAACTGCCCTTGGCAAAGTAGCAAAAAGAACACTTGGATTGTTGTGGTTTTGATCTCTCGAAACACCACTATTACGGTTGCTTTTAGATGGTGGAGGAAGAGGATGGTATCAAGGAGAGAGTGGTGCAGTACTATTCTAGTCTTTACTCGAAGACGCATGCCAATCGTCCTAATAAGGCGGATGGACTCTCTTTTGATAGTATCAGTCTGGAGCAACAGATAGAGCTGGAAAAACCTATCGAGGAGGAGGAGGCTTTGAGAGCCATAAAGAGTCTCAATGGAGATAGAGCACCTGGTCCAGATAGTTTCTCTCTAGCCTATTTTTAAGAAATGCTAGGTTATTGTTACTTGTTAGAGGGGATTTCATGAGAGTGGTCAAAGAGTTTGAGGAGAAAGCCTTTCTAGATAGGTGTTTCAATAACACTTTCATCACTTTGATCCCTGAGAAGGAAGGCACAGAATGAGTGCAAAACTTTTGACCTATTAGCTTAGTGGGGAGCACTTACAAAATCACATCGAAAGTCCTAGCTGTTAGAATTAAAGGGGTGATGGGATCGATTATTTTTCTTTGCCAAGGAGCTTTCGTGAAGGGTAGACAGATCCTTGACGGAGTGATGATTGCTAATAAGTGCATTGACACCAGACTGAGAGAGGGGATCAAGGGTGTGGTTTGCAAAGTTGACATAGAGAGAGCGTACAACCATGTATGCTGGGACTTCCTGGATTATGTGATGAACCGGATGGGATTCAGGTGTGTATTTCATCAGCCTTCTTTTCTATCTTAGTGAATGGATCGCCTGCAGGATTTTTTAGAAGCTCTCGGGGGTTGAGGCAAGGTGACCCTCTATCCCCATTTCTATTTGTGGTTGTGGTTGAGGCTTTGGGTAGGATGACCAGTAAGGCAGTCGAAGGGGGTCTCATTGAAGGATTCCAAGCAAGTAACAATGGTCCCAAGATATCTCATCTCCAGTTTGCAGACAACACGATCTTCCTCACTTATGCTTCTTCATTCAGTTGAGGTATATTAGATGTATTTTTGCAAGGTTTTGAAGCCATGTCAACGTTGTGGATTAATCTTGAATAGAGTGAGGTGATTGGGGTGGGGGAGGTGGTAGACCTAAGGGGCTTGGCAACAAGTTTGAGTTGTAAGGTGGGTAGCCTGCCTACTTCGTACCTGGGATTACCTTTGGGAGCCAAATATAGGGTGAAATCCATTTGGGATCCAGTAGAGGAAAGGTTTGGCAAAAGATTAGCAGGGTGGAAGAATAGGTATCTCTCGAAAGGGGGTAGGGTAATTCTTATCAAGAGTACGCTATCGAGCCTCCCGATCTATTATATGTCCATGTTCTCCATTCTGACAAGTGTGGCGTTGGTCTTGGAAAAGAAGATGAGAGACTTTTTGTGGGAAGGAAAGAACGATGATCACAAGTTTCATTTAGTGGCATGGCAGAGCACTTGCAAGAGTAAAGAGGAAGGTGGCCTAGGGTTCTGACATCTTTGTGAAATGAACGTGGCACTTCTTGGGAAATGGCTATGGAGATTCGGGGAAGAAGAAGACAGTCTGTGGAGGAAAGTTGTTGGAGGCAAGTATGAGAAGATGCAGTTTGAGGGGTGGCATCTAGGTGTTATCTTCATGTGGGACCAATTTGTGGAAAGGAATATTGAGGATCCGAGAGTGCTTCAGGCCAGAGATTCATTTTAGAGTAGGGGAGACAAGGTGCGTTTATGGGAGTACATTTGGTGTGGAGAAGAATCTTTGCAGGACTCTTTCCCCTTTTCTCTACCACTTATCCGATTTGAAATGGGCCAAAATTCAGGAGTGTGTGTTGATATCGGATGGCGAAGCAGCATGGAATTTTGGCTTTAGAAGAAATCTTAATGATTAGGAGATAGATTGAGTTAGTGCTCTTTTGTCAAGAGTGGGTGTTGTTCCTTTGTCGAATACAAAGCCTGACGATAGGGTATGGAGGTGGGATCCTAAAGGAGTGTTCTCAGTTTGCTCTTTATATTCCATTCTATGTTCGAGGGGTCTGTCTTCCTTTCCTGTGGCTTTGGTTTGGGGTGTCCCCGTCCCATCCAAAGTGGTGTTTTCATGTGGACGGCCATTTTGGATAAAATCCTCACCGTGGACCATTTGAACAGTAGGGGAATGATGCTTTAGAATAGATGTTCCTTATGCAAGTGCGCGGAGTCGGTGGAGCACCTATTGATTCATGGCCCCTTCACTTTCACTCTTTGGCAAATATTTTTCTCTCTATTTAGCATTGATTATGTGATTATGGGTCATGTGATCAATCTTGTCCAACGATATGCTTCGGAGTCATTTAGTGGGAGAGGGCTATTCCTATGGCATATATACTTCCCTTTGCTATCATGTGGGCTGTTTGGAAGGAGAAGAACTCACGGATCTTCGAAGGCAAAGAACTAGACATTCCTAGGGTGGTTTTGAGTATCAAAGTCTTTTTGTATCTGTGATCTTCCTCTTGTAATGAGTTTAGAGGGTGTTTTTTTGACAACTTTGTTTTTAGATGGGAAGAGATGCTCAGAGGTGCTTGCATGTCCTGATTGTAGCCTGCTCTGGGTTGTAGCCTTCTTCTAAAGGCTCTTCCTGCTTGTATATGGTGGGGTTCACCCTTTCGTTCAATATACTTATTACTTATCTAAAAAAAAATTGGAGTTCTTGTGCAAAAACAAGCAGATAGTCGACACTTATAGTCACCGTGGCAACACATTGTAATCTAAGGCATGTTTCATAATGCTTCCAAAAATAAAGTAAATAGGTTGATACATACAAATCATACCTTTGTGTCAACCGATATATTGTATTTTTTGTTGATGTGTCGATTCTGTAGTATCGTCATGGTTTGTAATGTCTCTGTTGAGACATTATGAAATATGCCTTAAATAGGTCAATGATCTATGTGATCCTCTATGATTAGGTCTTTTTTCTTTTCTTTTTTGATCGGCGTGATAAGGTCTCTGTTTCAACCTTTACCTTATAAGCTAATTTCACTCTTGGAGCAACCATATCACATTCATAAACATAAAAGTGGCCTTGTTTGGCTATCTTAGGATTCATATGCCAATCAAAATAATGGTCAATCGTCGTTCTCTGTAACCATGTGCTTTCATTGATTACAGTAAGGACAGAAAATTACCTCACTCTAACAGCTACCTTTCAACCTGATAGGAAAATCCTGGTACGGGCAATCCAACTGTTATATCTTAACCCATAAGAAACCAATAAGGACCATTGCATTTTTGTGAAATTGCCAAGCATCTGATTTTTTACGGGTTGTCACAATTGATGATTTCATATTTCACCTTTCAATCAGTTTGTCCTTTTTATGTTTCTTTTTTTTTTCTTCCATTTTTACTTGGGTTTTTGGTTTTATTGTTGTGAACTAACATGCACTTCAGATGTGACATTTCATGCAGTTTTATGATGGTGTTGCTGAGGTAGAGTTGAAGCTACATTTAGGGGGCAGAAATATCCAAAATTCTAGAGATATTTTTGTTGATACAGATGAGAGTTCCTTAACAATCAGAGTGCAGTCCTCTGGCTCTCTTATGACTCTAATAGAAACTAATCATCTGTATGAGAAGATAAAGCCTGCCGAAACTATATGGTTAGTATGAGTGGTCTTATGTGATTCTACCATGTTCTTAAATATTGATATCAGCAGGCATATCAGCCAATGGCCAAAACAGTATAATACACGTGTGTTGCTTGATATGCATTTCCATTGATACAGATTGAAATGATCAAAATATTAAACTAAAAGAAAAACTGAAAAAAATATCACTGATATGCATGAACATGCGTATCGATCGATATGTACTTGATATGCCTCGGTACATTGATATGACCAAAATACTAAAAAAAAAGCTAAAAGATATCAACTGGCATGCATATCAGTTGCTACGCATCAAGACAGGTCAATACACCTTGAAGTCGTTACATCTCCAACTTGATTTATTTATTTATTTGAACAGGTATATAGATGAGGATCAACTGGTAGTTAACTTGAAAAAGCATGATCCAGACTTAAAGTGGCCTGACATCATGGAGTCCTGGGAGTCACTTACAGCAGGAGTTGTACAGATTATGAAAGGAACATCAATCTACATCGTTGGGGACTCAACAGAAATTAATCAGAAAGTAGCTAGAGAACTTGCAGTTGGTCTTGGGTACGGTGCAATCTTCTATCTGTGTTGTAATGATAAATAGAAAGTTGCTAGTCAACTGGTCTAGTGACTGTTTTTTATCAAGTGGTTCCCCGTATTTGGTCTACCTTATTGATTTTCCAAACAGATTGTGTATCACATTCATGATCACGTAACATATTAAGAATTTTTGAATCTTTGTAACACTTATCTTGTTCTAAGATACTTGGAAGTTATACTTAGGGTATTTTAGTAACACACCCCTTGAAATTTGAAATTAAATAGTAATACCCCCTTATACTTTCAAACTTTAGGATTACCCCCTTGACTTTGTTTAACAGTGGTTGACTTAAGGTAAAATGGACTTGAATCACACGTCGTTAGCATTGTACTTGCAATAATATGGTCCTTAAGTATAAGGGGATATAACTAATTACTTTCAAATTTCAAGGGGGTGTTACTAAAATACCGTTATACTTGTTGGACTAAGGATTTGCAATTAGATGAATTGTTGGTTCACAATCCCATACTCGAATATCAGTCATCTTTGTAGGAGTGACTGCTTTTAGTCCCTTGTATTCATATCTGGTACTGATGTGCAACTTTGGTGTCTAAATTACATTATTGAATGGGTCTTCTTGTATCTAAGATGCTTTTGCAATCTCTTTTAAAGCCAAAATATGGGTCTTATTTTCTTCATATTCACATTTCAAGATTATTCCTGTTGGGGAAGACTGGTTTACTAATAACTGTCTAAATTTTGCCGGATATGATTTTTCAGGTACACTCCACTTAATACAAGTGAGTTGCTGGAAACATTTGCCAAACAAACTATTGATTCGTGTGAGTTTATTACACTGAATTGGTCATCAAAACTAGTTTGTTTTCCTTATGTATGCATTTACGTAACGTTTGCTTAATGGGATAAAAGAAACTTTCACCCATATTTTTTAAGAGGAAATTCTAGCTCTTGCTGACTGGCACATATCTGCCCATGTCATCCAAATGGCATCCAAAGCTCAGTGACTTTGTATACCCCATCTTGCAGTGCATTAACAAGTTAATCACTTCCAGGGGTGATTGCAGAGGGGGAGGATTCTGTAGCAGAAGCGGAAGGTGCTATATTAGAAAGTCTCAGTAGGTATGGTCTATGGTTTGATTTGATTGTGCATTATGGTTTCATTTGAAAAACGTAGAACATTTGTTTTAAGGTTTCTTTCATGTTGCAGTCATGTCCGTGCTGTTGTTGCAACTTTAGGAGGGCAGCGTGGAGCTGCTGGAAGGGCTGATAAGTGGCGGCATCTTTATGCAGGGTTCACTATATGGTTGTCACAATCTGAAGCTACTGGTAAGGTTTCTTCTTCTTCTTTCCCTTTTTTTTTCCTGTGTTTCAGTGGGATAATTAACTCCAATTAAATTTTTTACAAACGTATCATGGGCCATTCATGCAAAACAAAAATATTTTGATTATTTGTAGCTGCTATGTGTATTACCTTTGTGTGACTTTTTCTCTGATGAAATGTTTGTTGGTTAGACTTTTATACAGTGGGATACTTGTAATTACCATGGGATACATGAGTAATGTGTCTATTTGGATATTATAGTGATGAGGTGTTGTGGAGGAGATCTGGGATAGGAAATCTCTTAGGTGGGATAATGGTGGATCTCATCCCCTTGCACATGCCCCACAGGTGCAGGTATAAGTTCAATCAAGTTCCCTGATAAGGACCCTAGATGTCTACTTGTAGTGACTTAAATTTTTTTACGCGAATTAACTTAACTGGTTCATAGTAGTCTCAAGCCACTTTCATAATAATTGTATAATGCTCTCTCTTACACACACAAACCAGGTAAGGCCGTTTTGTTGGGGTCAACCCGAGGTCGGGCCTATATTTCCCAGCCCAAGCCCAACCCAATTCGGTTGGTTGGGTTGGTTAATTTCTTAAATTTTTTTATTGGTTGGAAAGGGTGCTAAATTTTTTCATATTAAAATTGTTTATTGGTCTATACAATAACCATTACGCTAGTCATTAAATAATAGCTTCATTTCCACATCCTGTAAAATAGGACCACATTAACAATATATATACACACATACACATTTATATTCGTCATCTTTACAAGTTTATTCATACAAGAATTACAAGTTCAAAATTCTCCACATAATCTTGCTGCTACAAATGCCAAATAATTTGCGTTCAGCTGCAGATAGTAACACGAGTGCAGATAACACAAGTTTACAGCAGAACGAGAACTACACATTGGCAAAACTCGCGGCTTCAGCCAAGACTCAAAAGCACCTCTATTGTCAGCAACATAGCAATGAGCTTTTCAATTGCTTAACTTCTCATACAGAATTGAAGGCAAGCCATTGGTGTTGTGATGCACCTCTTGCAGTGGGCCACCTCCATGGATTTGTCTCAAGCATGTCTTTGATAATATATATATATAATGTGTGTCAAGCTCGAGTTGGGTCGGGTTCAGCTGACGCTTCAACCCTAGCCCAACCCGATTTGATCGGGTTGTCAAAATTCAAGCCCAAGCCCAACTCGAGTACTGAAGGGGCCAGCCCAACCCAACCCTAGCCAATGTCGGGTTGAGCCCGCCCAAGTTGCAGCCATACTTCCAAGTGGCTCACTAAATGCACCTCCTTTGGATAAATGCTTGCAATTCAGCAAGCTTGAGTTGGTTAAAACTTTGGTGTTTCCACCAGACAATCCCGTTTGTTAAGGGATCATAACTCAATGTTCTAGTCCAAGATGAACCATTACTATTTTTGTATCATTATTAAGGACAATAGATATCCTTAGATACGTAACAATATGAGTGCCAGTCACATAATATCAGCGGAGACAATCAACATAACCAGATTCCATTAACTTGTATGCAGTGAGAAGACATGGTGCCAAGTCATACACATCTAGGTGTATGCGGTGAGCTGACATGGCAATGGTGCCAAGTCATATACATCAGATGAGTTGGACAATTCAATCAAAATTGAGGGTACCATGAGAGTCACTTGTTTGGAGGTTGAGAGAAGGCCTTTGGGAGGGTGTCTAAGTATGCAAATCAAAAACCCCACGACTCTAGACACATACCTCAAACATGAGCCTCGAAGATCAACCTCTCCGGGTTGCCTTGAGAGAGATCCGCTTGTTGATTAATGTCCATGTGTAACAAGTGTTGTAACGCATGGATGTAACCATGTAACCATGGATGTTTGGGATTTGGTCCCCAAACATCAGAGTGCACAAGTTGTAATGGAGAAGTACTTTTATTACTACTAATCGGGAATGACACCTGACATTGTTTAGCAAGTATACAAGTTTCACAATGGAGCTCAAAGGAAGGAACAAATGCAAACTGAGGTAACAAACACTTCAAAATAGAAAAAGGTAAATGACCATGCCTATTTTGCCAACGAATGAACATTTCTTTATTGACTCGAGGTCTACTGACACTCGCACTGGACTGATATGCAACTGAGTATGAAGTCGGTTGCTGTCGAGTAGGTACAATCCACCATCCTCATGACAACTGCCAATCATCCGCCTCATCTTCAAGTCCTGAAAGACACAATGAGTTGGAAAAAAGATAACACTGCAATTTAGGCCCTTAATAAGATGGCTAACAGAAAATATGTTAGTGGTGAATTTAGGAACATGAAGCACGGAGGATAAAGGTAAGGTAGGTGTGGTAGAGATAGTGCCCTTCCCTGAGATAGAGGAGAAGGTGCCATCTGCCACCCGAACCTTATCTTTACCAGAGTAGATATTGTAGGTGGAGAAAATGGAAGACATACCAGTAATATGATTGGAGGCACCAGAATCAATGATCCAGGATGAACCACTAGGTGCAGTAGACACGTGATAGGCTAAACGGGATGTAAATGTCTGAGCAAATGCATAAATAGATGTGGAGGGACCATCAAGCTGCGCAAGAAGCTGGCAATGGTACAGGACGGTCTGAGGAAGGAAGGTGTCACATCTGAAGACTCCTAACTAGTAGCATGAGTGGCTAAGGTCCCCTGTTTGGTACTAGAAAGCTTTCTCGATGAGCCTTGCTTGCCCCAGGGAACTATGCTGGCAACCAAGTAGACTCCAGTAGGTCTCCCGAGTGTGACGATGCTTGCCACAGTGGTCACAGTAAAGTCTTTCTTGATCATCAGATTCTCATCTTTCCTGGATGCAGGCATGTTCCATTTTTGAGTAGCGAAGACAGATTTCTCAGATAAAGAAACTTTAGTGTTGGCTTGGAGCCCATAGCTCACATGTTGTCCTCACTCTAAATGTAGGAGTAGACCTATGCAAGGGATGTAAGTGGTGGGTCTTTGCGCAATATATTAACCCGAGCCTACTTATAGCTCTGGTTCAGACTACCTAGAAACTCAAATATGCGAATCCGCTCAAGCATCTTCCGGAACGTTGTGGTATCAATAGTGTAGGTTTGGTAGTGATTTACCTCTTCCCACTTACTGCGTAAAGCAACATAGTATGATCCCAATGGAAGATCTCCTCGCTTCAGTCGAGCTATCTCCTGCTGAAGTTCATACATCGTAGCAAAGTTCCCAACCTGGGAGTAAGTCGAAGAGACTGCATCCCAAATATCCTTGGCCGTCGGAAGGAAAAGAAAACATTTGCTGATTGATGGTTGCATGGAATGGAGCAGCCATGACATAACCATCAAGTTTTATGCTTCCCATCTGTCAAACATTGCATCGGCCTCTGAGAGTCCAATGACTCGTCCGGTGATGTATCCTACTTTCCACGGTCAGTGATGTATATTTTGATAGATTGAGACCACTCAAGATAGTTGGTCCCATTGAGCTTCACCGTAGTGATCTGGAGTCTCGGATTGTGATCCCCATGACTTCCGAGACTGGGAGGAGCAACAATAACCTCTGACATAACAGATGATGATTCCTCAGATGTACTCATGGCAACAGAGAAGACCTTTCTGAGGAATAAAGCAATCTAGACTGATCAGAAGTTAGTCGAACTTCTGCTGGAGAGGTGCAAATCACCCTCTTTTTTATTTTAAAGCCTCCCCCGAGCAATGCGAGCAGGATTCATACATTTTGGAACAACTCCTTTAACGATTTTGCACTGGAGAAAAAATCATGGGGGATCTACGGCTAGGTCTGGGGGGTCTTCTCCGGCCTTCTAGTTCCTACGGTCAGGCCTGGAGTGACTTCTCCAGGGACCTAGAGGCTACGGCTAGGACTAGGAGACACTTCTCTAGTGATCTGAAGTGGGCGACTACGCCTAAGAGCAGTTCTCCAAGCTTGAGTGGTGTGGTTACCCTTGGGAGCAGTTCTCCTGCCTACAAGAGGGTGCGGCTAGCACTAATAAGACTGTTGGGCCCCTCTGAGACTTGCGACTAGGTCTGGGGGGTCTTTTCCAAGGTTCTTGATAGTGCGGTTAGGGTTTCTGGGGACTTGTGACACTGGGACTAATAACCACATTGAGACTTGAAAGGGACGGTTAGTCATGTATACGCTCTAACACACAAATGAGGCACTAGGAGTTAAATTACACATACCAACAAACATCTTAACTACATAGATGCACATAAGTTGACAATGTTTAAAAGAACTAGAAGTATATTTATCCGTCCCCTCACATCGAATTACATATAGGCATGGTTTAAAATTTCAGAAATGAAACATTACATATGTTTCGTTTCGTAATGTTTCGGAAAGTTTTAGTATTTCTCATGCTTGTTTTAGTAATTTATGAATTATCAAGGAAAGTTTCCATGCACTTCTTAAAACTTTCTTGCATTTCCATTTGTCTTAATGCAACACATACTAGATACAATTTGAGAATATTAACATTTTGAACCATCAACTGATACACTAGGAACCGAAAGAAAGTCAAATGACTCAAATTATATTGTGGAATATTACTTCCTCTGTATTTGTGTTGTAGCCTACCAAACTGATGCAAATCAGTCAATGTTCAGATCTCATGTCATTTGTACATGTGTTGGTCAGAACATGTCATAATGATATGAGAAATTCGTGGACTTTCTCAAGATTACTTTAGTCATTGATACCCGGTCTTGTTGATATATTTGATGATTGCAAATTCATTAATTTTTTAGCTACTTTTTGTCTGCTAGGCACTGATATTTGAATGAAGAAACCTAAGTTTCTGAATTTCTTCTACTCTTCTACTTAGAATCCTAACAAGGACTTGTTTTGGTCCCTCCACTCTGGAAGCCATGCATTTAGACTAAGCGGTTAAGCCTGCCAAAGGCCTATTGTTGCAAGAGGGTGACCAAGGCCTACAGTTCAGTTATATGGCCCTCTTGTTGACAAAGGGGCTTTTGTACATGTGTTTCAGGTCTGAGGAGAGATTCGTTGTCACTGCAGTTTCAAATATTTATCTCGTCATCATTTTACAGCTATGATACAGTTCAGTTTCAAGGTTCTATTAATATGTGTAGCATTCTCTGTAGCATTATGCCATCGTTAAACCACCTTATGGTCTACACAACATCTGATCAACCGACTTTTCCAAAGACCTTCCTCTTATTGTATAAGGTCATCAAAAAATAATGCAATAGATCCCATGTTTAAGATTATCCAATTGGGTGATGTTTGGACCTAGGAAATATCATAGGTGGGAGCCATCAAAGGGTGAGTCCACCCCCTCCCACATATGCACCACCACCATCCGATTGGTGGACTATCATTAGGGTCCACCAGGTTAGCGACTTAAGGTTCCCTTCTCTAATTTCCAGCTTTAATGGGTTTTCAAATTATTTATCAATGCAGATGAAGATTCAGCCAAGGAGGAGGCTCGGAGGAACATCCAAGATGGGAGTCAGGCTTACTCGAACGCAGATGTGGTTGTCAAGCTTGGGGGTTGGGACCCCAATCTCACTCAAACCGTGGCCCAGGCTTGCTTGAGTGCCCTTAAAAGGTTAATCCTATCAGATAAGAAGCTTCCAGGTACCCAACCATCTTTTGTCTCACATTACACTCCAAACATGCACATTTCAGTTCATCCGTTCTTGTGTAGTTAGCAGAAGGATTTGTTGGTATGACAGTAACAATAATTTTGCCCTGACGCTGCAAAAAATCTTTTGCAGTCATTTGAGAATCTATGCTCAGTTCAATCAGTCTGTGTTTTTTCCTTGTTCTAACTACTGTAATGTACTTCTCCGGTCATTTGATAAGCTCAGTTTGAGTTCTAATTAGTCTTTATTTCATCATGGTTTTCTGCTCTCTTTGAAGGGAAGAAGAGTCTTTACATCAGGTTAGGATGTCGGGGCGATTGGCCAAACATCAAGCCACCCGGTTGGGACCCATCGCGTTGAAGCTGTTTCTCTCTTGAGAATTGCAGGGGTTTTACACAGGCAGTACATGGGTGATCAAAAACTACTTACTAGTGAAGAAAGTCTCCAAATCAGATGGCTATGATCATTCAGGCCAGTTGAGGTCAGCATTCCCTCCTTTTCATTGGATAGAGGGAATACAATTGGAGTGTGTTTGGTAACGATATTAACATTATGCATGAAAGTTTTAGCCAGCACAAGGGAAACCAAGATTTTCATTAAGGGCGTGGAAAAATTGCATTTTTTTTCGATCCAACCCCAAAATTTATTTCTGTTCCACAGGCGAGAATTCGTTTCCACGCGAAATTTCTGGTTCCTAATGTCCTAATGGTTTCCACATATTACAGACAATAGTCCCAACGGTTTTATTAGTTAGGGCTTATCCTGTATGTACACGTAACAGGAACCGGTTCCTAATAGTTCTGGTTTTAGTACAAACAAGTGGATCCAGAACTGGAACCGATAAATATCCAGTTTTCCATCAGGTCTCAGATACCCAGATGTTGTATAAATAATCTGAATAATAAATAAATATAATGATTTTTATAGTAAAATTCCAAAAAAAAATCGACATCTTTATCACTATTATATACGTTGGTTCCAGGTCCTATTGGTTTCGGTTCCAATGGGGTTTGCGTACTAGTATACCAAGAACCAGAACCTATTACGTATTTTAGTTCCGGGTCCTATCAGTTCCAGGTCTTTTCGAGTTTGGTTTATCTAGTCCACAGAGCTGGATAATAGGGCAAAAAGAAGAGGACCCACCGGTCAGAGGATCCACCAGTAAAACAATCTGGAATAAATGAAGGTTTTTTTCTTGACCCATCAGCTGGAGCCGATGTAATCGGCCGTACTCACCATTGCCGGTGGATCTTTTTGCAACAAGAGTGCAGGACGCCTTGTTGGATGGTAACGGTAACTGGAGCAAGGACTTTATCGTACGCGATCACCTGATGCGTCAACATCGAGAAAATTTTTGAAGCAGTGGATTTTTGAAGCAGCAAAGCAGTGGCCAATCAAATGGTGCCACAATCCGCTGATACTTTTGAACAAAACCCAGAAATGCTTTTGAACAGCGGATCATGGCGCCATTTGATTGGCCACTGCTTCGCAGCTTCAAAAATCCACTGCTTCAATTTTTTTCTGTCACCTACCCTCCAATGAAAGACCCATCAATGGGCTGCCTAATACCAAAGAGACACATAAGGGGAGCTTTTCTTCGAATTATCAATGAAACCAGAAAAAAGTGAGTTATTGATCATTTTATGAGCAGTGACACTTTACTATCAGTGGCAGGAATGTTGGATCAAAAATTTTCTCCTAGATTCGAGAAGAAATAGTAATAGTGGTTCATGTTGCTTAGAGCATCTCCAACCATGTTCTATATCTCTAAAATTTACGTTCCTAGCCTCCAATCGTACGCTAAATGGGGTCTTTATTTCGGAGACCGACAGATCGGTCTCTATAATAATCTCCATTAAAGTAGAATTTCTATTTTACTATTTTTCATGTATTATAATTTAGCTTGATACTAGGTATTTTTTTTTTTTAAATTATATTTTTATAAAATTAGTGTAACTTTTAATTTATAAATTCGATTTTTCTAAAATTAATATTGTTGAAAAAATTATCGTTGATGCCTTTAAAATCAGACCAATATTAAATATTTTTAAAGTATATTTTAAAAAATAACATATTTTTTATTATATATTCATTAGGGCTGGTAATGGATCGAATTCGAGTCAGATCAGTGTTGATCTGGACCCAACTTGATAAAAAAAAAAGTCGATTCGGATCTAGGGAATATCTAGGAATAGTGTTTTAGATATGGGGTTTAGAGATAGGTGGTTGGAGTTAGAATCGAGGTGCTCTAAAAACACGTTTCATTAAAATATATTTTTTTATCTTTATGATAGAAATCTCAGTTGGAGATGCTCTTATGTGGTACGCTGACTGCTGAGTCTGTATAGTTTGGCATGCGTTATGTCAAGTTTGTAGTGTCTTTGGACCTTACTTGCAAATCTATTACCGAAAGTTTACCGAAAGGTTATGCATCAAATCTATTCAAAGATTGCAAAACAATAATAACAATATGCTACATTACATGATCGTATAAGAAAAAAAAGATATTATACTAAACCCAGTGATTTATATTCCACTTTTAGTTCTAAAATGTTTTTTGTTAAGGCCAGTTTAAGGGTATTTTACAAAATTACCCATGTCACGTTAATTATTTGGGAATTTTTGACATACTCCCCCCATGTTATCGTAAAAATTTGACATACCCCCACAATTTGAAAAAGCTGGCATACCCCCCTATGACTTGGTCTATTGTCATTTGACCAGTGTTGATCCGACTAGACCACCAAATTTTTTCAACAAAGGACAAAACTGACCTTGACTCCAACATTGGAACAAGGGTTTGGGCCAAAACCCAAACCTCAAATCAAATGGCTATGATGGACGGCCGGTCAAGAGATTTTAATGGATTAGCTGCCCATTTTACAACATTGTACCGTCGTTGCCAGAAGGTACACCACCATGGGGATAAGTTAGGCGGCTATTTTTTTGTGAGGATATTATCCTTAGCTTGGATATAAACCTCACAAAAAATCAATCCATTACAACACTTATAGTCTTTTGAAAAGTGGATTACAAGTTAAAAATTCTGAACCGTCCATCTTACCGTTATCTTTAACTCCACATTTGATAGGGTTAGAAGTTTGATAAAGTGCTAATTTTTTGTCGGGATGATGGTCGTCCACACCAATCAGCCCTTAACTCATCTCCATATATGCCACACAATTGTGTATCATGTCACAAAAAAATGTGTCCTTTTCATCCCAACCCATGTGAAATTGATACCAATTGTCGCGCATAATAGGGACAAAAGATGAGGACAGAGAAGTCAAGTAAATGTAGAATTAGATGGTCCATTGATGCCCAACCCACTTGCAAGACTTCTAAGATTATAGAAATTGTGTGGCTGTCCTCGTGACGACGGACATCTGTCATCAACGTTGATGATAGACCACAATGTCAATAACTGCTGATAACATTTTTAATTGATGGAATTGGCCCTACATACACAAAGGGCAATAAAAGCCCATCAACTTTTTTAATTATTCTCAAGCACTCGGAAACCAATTTCTTTTAGTAAATCTTTCATGTTGACAGACATCGGTCATCAACGTTGATGATAGACCACAGTATGAGCCATGTGGCACACTCTTAAAGACCATGGACCGAATGGATGCGTGTTTGGTCCGTCAATTTTTTTAATTATTCTCGAGAGCGCTCAAGAGCCAATTTTTTTAATAAATCTTTGATGATGGACGTTGGTCGTCAACATTAATGATGGACCACAGTATGAGCTACATGGCACACTGTTAGAGACCACTAACAAGGATGATTTTTGGTATGTAGGTCCACCTAAGAATGGGCCAAACATCCATATGGTCAGTGGTCTCTAAGAGTGTTGCACGTGACTCATACTATGGTCCACCTAGAAATGTGCCAAACATTCGAAGTTGAAGGTGGTCAATTAGAGTGTTGCACGTAGCTCATACTGTGGTCCACATAGGGATAGGCCAAACATTCCTTGTTGAGGGTGGTCGATTAGTTGACTAACCTCGACCCCCTGGCTAGCTGGCTCTGCCACTGCATCTAGCTCCTCTTTCATTCTTTAAGTGTATTCAACCTATGTTTTAACTCGCAGAGTCGACTCGAGACTCTGCCAAGTTGACTTGACTTGATCGTATTTCTAGTCGACTCGGCTATACAAACTCGGATTTGCAAGCTTCGCCGAGTCGACTCGGAAACTCGTCTGAGTCAACAGTTTAAAGGCCGAGTCAACTCGAAAATCAATGTGTTTCCTTGAATTTCTAAATGTTTTTAGTATTTTTTTTATGTTGTATGATTTTTCAAAGTTTTCTTAATAGAGATTATTTTTTATATTTAATAACTCACCGAGTGGACTCCCGAGTCATCGAGGTGACTCAACCCAAACGACTTCCGAGTCGAGTCCGAGTTCCGAGTTTTAAAACTCGATAAATAGTTCCAGCCGTTAATGCAAACACAAGATCATGTACAAACAATATAAAGATTATTGAACAAACTTTAGGACTCCCTACGGTCGGCTACGGGTTGGGTACCAAGGATCCAGAACCGGAAGCTATTATGTATGATGATTCGGATTCCCTATAGCTTTCAATTCCGGTACGAAAACAGGTGCTTCTAGAACTCATTCGGTTCTCCCATTGGTACGTAGTATTTGTAAGTGTATAAAAATGTAAAAAAAAATAAATAAATAAATAAGATTTTCACACTAAAATTTAAAAAGGACTTGACATATTTACCACAATTATATACATCATTCCGGTTTGGTCCGGAATACTATTAGTGTATAGCTTTAAGGGTATTTTTGGAAAAAAATTGTAAATTTTCAAAGTTGAGGGAGGGCAGTTGCTCCCCTCGTTGTCATGTTGACAATATGATTGGAATGACGAACGAATGCTGGGTTGCTTCATCATAGGGTGAAAGAAAGAGTTTCCAAGCGGATGTATGGTTCTTAAAAGCCATCTAGACAATGTGCTTGTAGGAAGAAAAACATGGCTTGCATTGTCCAATTCCTTAAATTGACCCTCAAATTCTTTAAATTGACAAATATCGTTTCTTTCATTTTTTTAATTTTTTTATTTTATAGGGGTGCTTTGGTCATTTAACATTTTCACATTTCAACACAATCTGTGAAAGCATTTATTGAATGCCCATGTAGCACATGAACTCTCCCTATAAAAATTTGGAAAAATGTAGTCTGCATATGCAAACATTGTATCCACCGTTGAATACTCCTTGTAAAATGTGTTTTTGATTTAGAATTTTTTTTTTTTTGAAAACAATGAAATAACACGGTTTTCAATGGACATCCATCAGTACCGACAATATTTGCATACTTTTAAGTCCGAAAAAATTTGATGATGGTGTCCGTCGTCAACATTGATAATGGACCCACAGTGAGAGCCACATGGCACACTATTAGAGGCTATTGACCATATGGATGTTTGGTCCATCCCTAGATGGACTTACATGACAATTATCAGCCTGATTAGTTATTTCTAACCATTGAATCTGAGTACCCCAAATATTGCTAGAAATCCACGGTCAAAAATAAACCATGAAAAAGACTATAATCCTACGGATAAAAATTACTAATCACGATGAATTGTGGTATTTAGGTCCAACTAGGATGGCCCAAACATCTCTACGGTCAGTGGTCTCTAAGAGTGTGCCATGTGTAAAGTACTGTCACGCGTAAGGTGGACATGAATCGCATGAGGCGTTCTCCTAATTTATATAAAGGGAGCCCATATTCGCACACCCCATTTCCTACCAGGTGGACTCCTGATTGGGGCACACCCCAAGAAGAGAGATCTCTCTAAAACTTGGCTGACAATGGTTACTGACCGCCCACAATATGAGCCTCGTGGCAACCAAAAAGAGAGATCTCTCTCTAAAAAGAGTAAAACTTGGCTGACCGGTGAATAATCTCCCACAACATGAGCCACATGGAACATCTTTAGAGGACACTGACCGTATGGTTGGTTGGCCACTCGCTAGGTAGACCTACAAACCAAAAATAAACTTGATCGGTGATTTCTAAGCATTGGATCGGACCCATTTTCACGGATTGATTTTAACCGTGAGAATATGAGCATTATCAACTATTATTTGGGGTACAAGATCAAGATGTTTGAAATCACTAATCAGGCTGAGAATTTTGTGTGTATGTGTGTGTATTATGAACCGTCCATTTTACCGTTAACGTTAACTCTACATTTGATAGGGTTTGTCAAGATGATGCCGTCCACACGAAAATCATCCCTTGACTCATCTCCATATATGCCCCACAATTGTGTACTATGTCACGAAAAATGTGACCTTTCATCCCAACCCATGTGAAATTGAGACCAATTGCCGAAGATTGAGGGCAGAAAAGTTAAGTTAACGTAGAATTAGATGGTCCATTGACGCCCAACCCACTTGCAAGACTTCCAAAGATTATAAAAATGGCGTAGCTGACCTCACCAAGCACAGCTATCGCCCCGATGCAAAACTTGAAGCAGATATAAGGAATCGTAAGTCATCTCTCTCTCTCTCTCTCTCTCTCTCTCTCTCTCTCTTCGCGTGTAAATGCAAAGCGCAAGCTCGAATGCACAAGTAAATGGGTCTCTCTCTCTCTCTCTCTCTCTCTCTCTCTCTCTCTCTCTCGCTTCGCGTGTAAATGCAAAGCGCAAGCTCGAATGCACAAGTAAATGGGTTTTAAGGGCTTTTGATTCGTGTGTAAATGCGCAATTGTGTTTATTTACATACCTTGATCCCTGTGAAAACCATTTATGCACTTAGCCATGCAAATTGAGAAATTCATGTGTATCACAGGTGTAAGAGTATTAGTATATGCACAAAGAAGGGTCCCATACATTAAAGGGCAAGGTGGGCCCCCACACGCATCACTGTGGGTGGGCTCCACAACTCATATTGGGTCCGACACGCATAAATGCGCATTCGTGTTTGCGTATGCGAATTGAATTGTCCATGATCTTTAGCAAATATTTACATACCTTAACTCCTGACAAAACCATATTTATACACACTTGAGCATGCAGATTGAAGAATTCGGTGTATCACACATGTACGAGTATTAGTACACAGAATGCACCAAAAATATGAGTCACATACATTAAAGGCAAGGTGGGCCCCACACGCATCATGGTAGGTGGGCTTCACAACTTGTATGTGGGTCCCATGCACATAAATGTGAGCATCCCAACCTATGCCTAGTTATTGCTCTCAGACTCAAAGCTTTGTCATACCCAGGCAGTGGCGGAGCCAGGATTTTGTTCAAGGGTGGGCATTCTACTCGGTTGGAAATGATATTTTTGGAAAACATTTGCTGACCGCCTTCGATGTCAGCCCACAATATGAGCCACGTGGCATGCCTTTGGAGTACGCTGACCCTATGGATGTTTGGCCAATCCATAGATGGGCTTACAAATCAAAAATCTGCCTGATAAGTGATTTCTAAGTGTTAGATTGGAGTAATTTTCCTGGGTTGATTAACTGTAGTAATTCGAGCATTATTGACCATTATTTGGTATAAGGATCCAAAGGTTTGAAATCACCAATCAGGTTGATTTTTGGTTTGTAGGCTCATCTAGGGATTGGCCAAACATCCAAACGGTCAGTGTCCTCTAAATGTGTGCCACGTGACTCATATTGTGGGCGGTCATGGGGGTGGTTGTCATAGGCTGTCAGCAAAGTTTTACTTTCGAATTTCACAATTTGTGTGGGTACAAATGAATTCCTCTCCCTCGGTCTTTTTTGGTGTGTGTATCCACCAAGTGGTGGGCTCAACATCCATGGGGTCGGTAGGCCCAGAGGGTAACAATTAGTCTGCGGAAGGGGAGTAGAACTTTCCTGACCGTTGCCGGTGAGCAAAGTTGCTGACCAACAACATGAGCAACGTGGAACACTCTTAGAAGGACGCTGACTGTTGTTTGGCCAATCCCTAGGTGGACCTACAATACAAAAATAAGCCTGATTAGTGATTTCAAAAGTATTGACGATTGGTTTGAAATCACTAATCAGGCTTATTTTTTGTTTGGGTCCAACTAGGGTTGGACCAAACATCCAAATGGTAAGAAATATCATAGAATATGCCACATGGCTCATATTGTAGTCGATCTTGCTGAAGGGTTGTCACCTGGCTCAAAGTGACTTTCAAATTACCCAAAAAGCTGAGGTAAAGTAAAATGGGTCAGGATCGGGGGACCCCCATTTTTGACACCCATTTTAGGGTACCCACATAGAAGATGAATCAAGGGCTGAATTTTGGTGGGGATGATCTCCTCGCCATATATAATCACCCCAACAAAAAATTAGCCCATTCTGAAATTTTTAACCCCATCAAATGTGGTTTTCAAGTTATACAGTAAAAATCGACGGTCCATAATTCTTCAGCTTCTAAATCATTCTATGAATATCAGAATGATTTGAATTTTTGTGAGGCTGATCTCCTCACCATAGAGATTATCCTCACCAAAAATCAGCCATTGATTCATCTTCTACGTGCATATTCCAAAATGGGTGTCAAAAATAGGGGTCCCCCGAGCCCGACCCAAGTAAAATTACCAAAAAAAACCTAACGAAGTGTTGCAAAAAATCCCATCTTTTTATTTTTACTATCCACGAACCAAAATACCCACGTAGTGTTTGGGAACGCTTCTTGGGAAGTGTTTCTCCAACTTGTGGAAGCGTAACGCCTAAAAGAAGTTAGAAGCACTTTTTTGAGAAACACGTGAGAAGATGTTTCTTAAAAGAACGATTCCGTGGAAAGATCACGTTTCTTTTTCTTTGTTTTAGTTTGTAGCTTTATTCTAATTTACATCTTTATCTTAGTGATCATGGTGTGATGTGTATTGCAGGAAGTTGGACGGCTATGGCTAGTGGTCTTGGTTTGTGTCAAGCATTGCTACTTTTGATCACGATTTCTGATTTTCTTAGCAATGGCGTGGCAGAAGGAAGAAATATATCCAAAGAGGAATATTTGCAAATGCAAGCATACTTAAGGTTTATTAATAAACCTGCTGTTAAGAGCATTCAGGTTATACTTCTATAACCCTAACACACACACACACGTAGTCGTGTTCTCTCTTTCTTGTGGGAGATTGGGACGCACGCGCGCGCGCACACGCGCACATGCATGCAGTCGTGTTCTTTCTCCTTGTCGGAGGCCGTGCCGCACGTGCACACAGTTATGATTAGTTGTTCTAAAATGACTGACACGTACATCAAGGCCTAAACCCAATCCAAGTTAAATCCTTGGTTAGTTTGTTAAGGGTAGTTAACGAAGGGTACGTGTCAGACATTTTGGGAGGGACCTTCAAAGTTTGAAGGTCCGAGGAACGCGCATTTTTTCTCATGCATCACCAATGACACAGTTGGTATAGGGTTGCAAATGGGCCAGGCCAGCACAATGGGCTTTAAAACTGAAAATCAATTGGAAATTGAAGATTATTTTTTTTCTTTTTTATAGGTAGTTGGTATAGGGTTGCAAATCGGCCAAGCCAGCACAATGGGCTTTAAAACCCTGCTCAATTTGGGTGGAACTTGGGCTGATAAAGTGAGCCCGTTGGTCAGTATTGGACCTGAGTATGTAGGCCCAATTGATTACCGGGCAAAGTTTGGGCTGACCGGATGACCCAACGCATCCTTATAGTATGGTTTATATATTGGGCAATCCGAATTGGTGTCATAAGTTGATTGATACTTTGTGAAATATTTTTAGAGTTGTAAATTATATTAATTGAGTGCATTATTGATATTATTTCATCTGTCAACCAAAAATATATTATTTCATCATTTTTTATCTGATAAGTGTTATGGTTTTACAGACAGAACATGGGGATATTTTTGATTGTGTTGATATCCACAAACAACCTGCATTAGATCATCCCTTACTCCGGAATCACACAATCCAGGTTTGTTTTTATCTTCAAATTTTTTTTTTTTTTATTTATTTTTTTTTTTTTTTTTATGAAATTATACTTGGTGTAGTTGACAAAACTTGGACTTCAGGTAAACTGAGATCCGCCTTGAACTAGGCTCGGCATAGCCCGATCCACCCAAGCCCAACTGTTGTTTTTACAACGCCATGTTAACCTAATCTAACACATTAAAAGCAAGCTTAAAACGCTTTAAAACAAGTCTTAACCCCCTCAAATAAAAGTAAATATTCAAAATGCTTTAGCTAATATAAGACCCTTGTTCGATCATTGGATTGATCTCATCCATTGACCTGATGATTTAGGTTTGATTTGTTATGTGGGAGACATTAGTTTCAATCTGATTAGAACTAGATTGTTAATTACATCTTTTCATAGCAAAGAGATCGCAATATTTGATTAAGAGAATGGTTAAAACATATGCAAGAAATGTATTTGCATTGATTTTTTATAAAATATGAGATTTATCTCATGCAAGAAATATATGTGTACGTGCATGAGAGAGTTAGATTTACAACTTCCCTTTCTCTGTTACATGATTTTCCTTTAGGCTTGTATAATCTTGTATATATATATATATATATATGTGTGTGTCAGGGATTTATAAAGAAGAAAAGAAAAGAAAAGAAAATACAAAGATTATATATATACTAGTAGGTGCCCCGTGCCCACGGCACTCCTTGACAAAACGTTTGTCAAAATTGCGTGTGAGTGGCTGAGATCCACAGTGCAGTTGGGGGATAAGATCTCGGCCCTTCTTTATGAAGCCTATAAGAGGGGAGACAACTTCCCTATTTTGTTATATAAATATTTATATTTATATTTATATTTATATATCACCTAAGTACTGCCATTGGTGAGTCTTGAGTTTTTCTCGAGATTTTCCGAAAGTCTTTCAAAAACTCTCTTTTTCAAAAAATAAATTCCCCATTTTGCTCTAAAATTAATACTCACCCTTATATGAAAATTGTTGAGTAGACGTGTTGTACAAGTCTCTCCTCCAATGAGAGTGTATCATTGTTTTAAAAAAGTTCGTGTATGATATATTCATGTTGTTCTATCCCATGAGAGATAGGCGCCTAGATTCCTTGTATGGGAGAATCTCGATTAATCCCAAATGTTTTAGTCTACTTTTGGGACTTTAATCTTTCAAATAATAGTATTTTCATAGGAATAACCCTCTCTATGTACGAGGGGGTTTGCTTATGTCTCCTTTTTATAAAGGGGACCAAGGTTTAACCCACGTCATTAGGCCTCCACCATAAGTGACGTTTGACCACGGATTGGGTGGCCTCACCTTGCGGTAGGGATTCCATTACAATGTGATGTCATCACCCGTAGTAAGGCTATTGCAAGTGCCACATCATCACCTCGAGGTGGCTGATAACCCCTCACGGTGTAGCCATTACAAGTGCCAGGTGTTGGGCCCTAATTGGGTCCTATATCGGCCCACCTCGACCTTGTTAGAGTGTGGTTGAGGTGCATCATGATTGATGCTTCTCACTACTAAAATTTTGTTGCCAACAATCACTACTTCATTTCGAAAGTTTATTTGTTGCATATCAAAATATAATTGTGCACTTATATGTATTATACAGCTTTGTACCTAAAATTTAGAAGTATAGAATTTGTCTTTCATTATGGAAAAGAAAATTAGTTACATTTATTAATGTTTGGAATTGAATTTTGTGAACAGATTAGACCTAGCTCTTATCCAAACGAGATCGAGAATGATGCTTCTTCATCTAAAATTATAAATATAGGGCTAAAGAATGGTGGTTGTCCAAGTGGAACAGTTCCTATTCGAAGGACTCGAATGCGAGACATACTGAGAACAAAATCTCTCTCATATTTTGGAAAGAAGGCTGTTTATAATAATAATCATCATGTAAGTAGTTTTATATTTTATGTTAGATATTTTTATGTGGATTGTTTTTATTTAACATTTATGCTCTGTCTCTCTTTTATCTCTTCAAAAGTATATTAGCAGTTGTTAAATAATTATTATTTTTTAAAACGCTATCCTAAATTTTGGAAGTGTCCATCTATTCTAATCGAAACTCAAAAAAAAAAAATTCTGGTCGTAATGATGATGAAGTTTTAAAATTTAAAACCATATCTGAAGTTGTAAGATTTATTAAATATTATTTTTATTTCTTTTTTACTTATAATTTTTTATTTTAATATGATATTATATACTAAAAAATATATCTATAAGCTAACTAAACTAATATATAATGGCATGATAATAATATATTGTCATTTCTCAAATCAAGAAATCCTATGTAGTAATTTAAATTTTATAAAAGTTATTTTAAGATGATTAAATTATTGTCTATTCCTTATGAAAAATATTCAATTTGCATAGTGTTATACAATTATAGATGTCCCTATTTTCTATTTTGAACAAAAGAAATGTACGATATATGTCCAATCAAGCGCGGATAAGCACACGATGCAGTTTTTATTGTATTTTACGGGTTTACATCTATGCTGCTCCATTAGGTTGTTAG